>OY365807.1:27677194-27962609 GCA_959347315.1 Bimastos eiseni
CTCCTTTCTGGATGACGCTTGGAATAAGACACGCTTGTTCGATAATCCTCTTTTAATGTACAACGGAAAACAATACTTCTGTAGCGCCTATTCGGAAACAGTTCGTATCTCACTCCCTCAATACGCCCTACGTCGATAACTAACGGGTAACTGCAACGCTACGTCAATGGCTGACGGCGACTACTATGCTACGTCAATGGCTGACGGCGACTATTATGCTACGTCAATGGCTGACGGCGACTATTATGCTACGTCAATGGCTGACGGCGACTACTATGCTACGTCAAGGTCACAGTGATGCCATGATGGAAACAAATTTGCTTATGCAAAAAGATACCTTGCAGATAGGCCTATATTAAATAAAATTATAATATTATTGGCTCGAATGGTCTCATCGAACTGATCAACTAATATATCATTCTTTAAAAATTCAGTCGAACGGTTGATGTCTGTCGATAACTTGATTCAAGTCAACAATAAAAGATTAATGTATACGCAAACTCTGAAATATTTTCCTAAACAGCCAATTGAGAGATACGACGATAAAAGTCACGGCACACCTTAAATGAGATTAGTAAGTTCGATTAGTAGATTAGTCTAAGTTGGCCCTGCACCCGACTTAATAATGTTGATTAGCCTATATATATAATTCACACAACGAAACACAATTGATGACTCTGTAGATGTCAATGTAACTTTACTTTACTCTGATAACAGCCTGCTAATTATTGTGAACAAAGATCTATCAAATATCTACTTCGCCTAGTATAGCGTAGTGTCGATTGTGTTGTAATACTGTTTTCACTGTTAGGTGAATGCAAATAAAAACTGAAAAATTTGCAAACAATGTAGTAATTGCGTACTATTTGCAGTAATTAAGGTCTGCTCGATTAGTGTCGCAAGTGTAAACCCCATGCGTGCCTAGGCCTATGGCCTGCATGGAAACTTACTTAAGGGTCTATACTTAGGCTCAGTGGCGTTGCTACCATTGAGGCGCAGAGGAGCGTGGCTCAGCGTGTCTCCTCTGAGTTATTTATTTATGTTATTCAAGTTATTTTTCCCAATGAAAAATAACTTAATCAACCTGGCATTAACAACGTTATACTGCAGAGACTGTTGACAGCTTGTTGCAATCATTCCGCGGTGGCAGGAGTTTCCCGCATGATATTCGTTGCATAAATTTGAATTAACCAACCATAGCCTATGTGTGATCTATTGGGTGACTTCCCACTTGTATTTATAACCATAAAAAACCATGACCAAGTGTTTGTACTAATCTCTCTATGCGATCTTGACCACATGTGTTGTGTAATTATATATAGTTGCCTACCACTTTGCCTATAGTACCACTTCACCTAGTAAGGTGTAAGACTCATAGCCAAGCATGAACAACTCCGAGGGTGGTAATCGGGCTACGTATGATTGGTGGCACAGTGACCAATCGGTTAGGGCGGTCAGCCCGTCACGCTCAGTGTGTGCTGAGCGCGCGGATTCGAGGCTCGTCCGAGGAGTCACTGTGTAGGGACCTTGAGCAAGTCCTTTGCGCACCATTGCTCTGCAGTACAACTGCAATTGCGACGTCGAGGCGTGTGTGTGCACTTCTGAGCAAAAGATGTTGGAAGAAGGGCGGTATCAAATTTCGGAAATGAATGAATGAGTGATTGACGACTATTGTTAGCTCAGTTCAACGTTGTGCGCTTGATGCTGAAATGGCTCAGTGCTTCAGCAGCGAGCAGCGAGCAGCGGCATGTCCACCGAGCATGACGGAATTTAGAAAAATCTACAGACTGTTGGTAACTGTTCCAGTCACTATAGTGCGGACTGCGTGCGAGCGTACTTTCACCAAACTGCATGATTCTCATAAAAAACAAATTGCACGCCACATGTGGTCAAGATCGCATAGAGAGATTAGTACTCTACAGCCTAATGAATTGCGTGGAATGTGACCTTGTCCAAAATAGTAACATCGATTTGCATCTTTTTGTGGCGGTAACAAGCGTATCCATGATAACTAATCTCAATAGCGCACACAACAGTAACACGGTAATACCACCGGTTCACAGTGAATCGACTTTTACAGAGGATAGACTAGTTTTCAGTAGGGCACTCACCATTGCCCATTGAGTATTATTTGCGTCATAATCTGAAATGATTCTGAATTTCGATTTTCTGACACAGTGCGAGTGACTTTTGGGTTTTAACCTATTGCATAATTATGAGGACATGCATCGCCACAAATAAATTATTATTGCTACACATTATTATCATTAAATAATCTTGTATTAGGGAGGAGACACAGTAGCCGCTCTCCTATCTCCCAATCATATTCAATCTGCTTCCCTAACCTCCAATCCGAGCTGTAAAGTTATCTATAGACACTGTGTACAAAGACATGTATGTCGGGCCTATGTCTTTTGAGCAGTCACATTTATTCACATTAATTCCCTTTGTATTATAATTGCTACAACCATAAGCATAAAGTTACTTTATCGACACACAGTCCTTGCTTGTTCAGCGCGGATACTTTTTCACCACTTCGCATCTCCTTCATTCAAATGCCAGACAAACAGATACACAAGGAACTTATAAAATTAACTCATACGTGCGCTACTATAATTATTTAACCATAAACATATATATATATATTATATATATAGTGTTTGATTGATGGGGCTTACAGAGAGGTCCCGTGCCGACACGATAGTCGAATGCAGGGAGACCAAAGGCGGAACGGGACACTAGGGTCCCAAGCGATAGTGTGGAGGAGGAGGCAGAGGAGTTTTTTCCCAATTTTGCTATAATATATACGCTCTTATATTTATATGGTTGTGTTTTGGTAGGAATAAACATTCACGTTGGTGGTGAAGGCCGCAGAAGTTCGACAATGCGAGCCATTACACGGGACTTGCAAGGTAGGTCTATTCGATTCTATACCTCAATTGAACTGAGCTTTCGTGTTATTCATTTGACAACTGCATCGCCATGCTTTGGATTGGACTGCCTTGTATTGGACTGTATTACAGAGTGTTCATTATATACATGAAGTAAATTTAGTCACTCGACGACTGCCATTAGTCAACGAAAGTATAGGTGAAAGAGACGTAGACCTATACGAAAGGCACGTATATTACGAAAGACACCTACGAAAGGCATGTACAGGAAATGCACCTACGAAATGCCAGTGTAGACCTATACTAAAGGCACCTACGAAATGCACTCTGGTTAGCGTTGTTGTGTAATGTGTATAGGCCTACGTGTACATTGTCTATAATAGCCACGAAACAGTTACTCAGCGCCAAAAGAGCAACAGACGAAAGACATATACCTGTCCATGTGTGACTTCGTGGGTGACGAAAAACGACGCCTAAATATATTATGTGTGTGCGTGTATATATATAGTATATGTATATATATGTATATATACTTTGTCATCCACGCAGTGACACAAGATCATGACGGGTCTGCACGCTAATTACTAAGCGAACTGTATACTTTCATGAAACAATATCCAATTGTACATTATATATATATGCGCACATGATATATCAGTTTTATGTGGGTATATATATGCATATATAAAATTTAGAATAGCCGAAAGCTAGCCATTGTTTCTATGCGGATAGACCTAAGTCACGTCAGGTATAGGCGTATATATATATATATATATATATATATATATATATCTTCTGACTCTTCTCGTTAGTTATATAGTGCTCAGGCGTTTTTGTAGCCTAGAGGCCCATTATCGCGGAATATCGGAGTAAGCGACACCACCTACGCCAATGACGCTGCCACTGAGTTGGCCTCAGCCTCCGCGCACTTGCCAATAGCAATTGGACGATCTGCGATAAGTCACGCGTTGCTGTAGCCGACTCCTAGAGCCTCAACATTTTAAACTTGAACACAGCTGAGTTAGAGTTGTTGCACAGACCATTATCAATGCATGCCAGACCCAGCGAGGTTCCGTTGACAGCCGCGAAACCGGATATTATCTGATCGTAGCAGTCAACACTATAGGCTTACTGTAAGCGACTTAACCGACAGCAACAAGGATGAAGATTTAAAACGCTGTTCGTCAGGGTAAGGATACCACAGCTCTGTTCATGAAGTTTGATAGGCCTATATATAGAACGATACAATATTAGTGGGAGGAAATGGCCTATACTTCATGGTAAGATTTATTGCAATGCTTCATCACTCATTATACTTGGCGATTGGAGAGAGTTATCACGAGCAAGTGGTCTACACTCAGACGTAGTAGATGCAATTCGTACAGCGGGCCAATACCTTTCATGAATTTAGGTTCACAGTTGAGCTCGTGCTACCCTTACATTACATTACAGAAGTCGGTTTTTCACCTTGGAAGATTCATACCTGTAACGTCGCATCGTGCTTTTAGCTTGCGGGAGGGTGCTGTGGACTGTACCCCGAATAGGCGCTATATAAATACCAATAGTCATTAAACTGTATTTGTCCGCAGTTCCTTTCAGTAAAAAAACTGAACTTAAGGAGCATTGTTCAAACGGCAATCAACTATTTAGAAGTGATAAAATCTAATCTAAATACAATGTGCCTGTGATATTCTGTGACATCAGAGTGGGCACGCTGCTCTAGCAGTCTTGAAGCATCGTATACCTAACAGTCAGTCATATGACATTTTTAAATCGTTATCGATAGCTCTGCATGTCTAAGGCGTTCACGATCTATTTGATCGATATCGAGACCACCGCCGCCAAGGACCATCTTTCAACGCTTTTGCAAATAGGCGCAGCATAAACAATAAATATTAAAACACAAACAATATACGTATGCGTCAATAAATACATACATAAACCCTCATACAAACATAAATGTCACACATACCTGCATACATACATTTATGCATACATACTGATGTACATACATGCATAAGCCCATATGCATGCATGCACATACATTAGTCCTCTTATACAAATTGTGGGGCATGGAGTAATGCAGCGTTTCCGAAACTGTTTTCCGCGGTGAAGACAAGGGTTCCACGGAAACTTTCATTGTTCACAATGAGCTTCAAATAATTTATTATAAATAATAATAAAAAATTCATAGGAGGGTTTTTGCTTAACATCCGTGTATAACTTATTATAAAAGAAAATTCATATGTCAATGTCATTGATATTTGTGTTGTTATTGATCTAATCTAGAACTAAACATATGATAGTCTACATTTTCAGGCGTTTGTACCTACAGCAGAATATATTAGTTTTGGACGGGGGTTCCGCCAAAAAATATTTACATCAAAAGGGTTACACGGTCAATAAAGATTGAGAAATGCTTGAGTAATGGATAAAACACTGGGGTGCAAACCTTATGCATGGACCGAATTCGACTCACTCTTCCTTCTCTTACTAGTCGACGGCTTATTTTAGTACTTAGTATTTAGTCCTTCCTGTGTAGGTCTACACATCGGGCAACGCATTTCCTCCATTCGTCTCTGTTCAGAGCCAGTGTCTCAGCCTCCTCCCACGATATCTCCAAACATTTTAGGTCGTCTCTTGTGGTCTCTGGTCAGTTTTTTCTCGATCTTCCTCTCCTCCATCGCTCTCCCGCCCACCAGGACATCACCTGTTTCAATTTATTGCGTTATTTCGGTTGCAAGCTTTTGTTTACCTGTGTGGTTTGCAAGCCCTCCGCAGAACCCTCCTCCCTTATCCTGGCTTGGGACAGGCTCACACCTCCGGAGAGGTCTGAGGCGGAGTCGACGGCGTTTTGCTTTAATTATATGTATAAGGCATAGGCGCTTTGCACGGCTGTCGACAGTTAATATTTCGACTCCTGTAATAACGTGTCATCATTCGTTTTTCTATGTTTTGATCATACTGCGGTTTGTCGGTTTGAAAGAAACTGTATATTGTTGTTATTACACACATACATACATGTATACATTCACACTTACATACGTACACACATGCATACATACAATGTAGTACATACGTGTCATACATATATATATATATATTAACACACACATATACATACATACATAAAAATGCACACATCATGTATACATACATGTATGATTGTATGTATATGTGACACATTATATGTCTATGCGTCGGTTTATTTTCGTATGTATGTATGCATGTATGTATGTATGTATGTATGCATGTATGCATGATGCAAGCATGTATGAATGTATGTATCTATGTATGTATGTGTGTGTATGTATGTATGTATGTACGTATGTATGTATGTATATATGTATTCATGTATGTATGAATGCATGCATGCATGCATATATGTATGTATGTATGTATTCATGTATGTATGTATGTATCCATGCGTGTCTGTATGTATGTATGTATATATGTATGTATGTATGTATGTATGTATGCATGTATGTATGTATGTATCCATGCGTGTCTGTATGTATGTATGTATATATGTATGTATGTATGTATGTATGTATGTATGTATGTATGTATGTATGTATGTATGTATGTATGTATGTATGTATGTATGTATGTATGTATGTATGTATGTATGTATGTATGTATGTATGTATGTATGTATGTATGTATGTATGTATGTATGTATGTATGTATGTATGTATGTATGTATGTATGTATGTATGTATGTATGTATGTATGTATGTATGTATGTATGTATGTATGTATGTATGTATGTATGTATGTATGTATGTATGTATGTATGTATGTATGTATGTATGTATGTATGTATGTATGTATGTATGTATGTATGTATGTATGTATGTATGTATGTATGTATGTATGTATGTATGTATGTATGTATGTATGTATGTATGTATGTATGTATGTATGTATGTATGTATGTATGTATGTATGTATGTATGTATGTATGTATGTATGTATGTATGTATGTATGTATGTATGTATGTATGTATGTATGTATGTATGTATGTATGTATGTATGTATGTATGTATGTATGTATGTATGTATGTATGTATGTATGTATGTATGTATGTATGTATGTATGTATGTATGTATGTATGTATGTATGTATGTATGTATGTATGTATGTATGTATGTATGTATGTATGTATGTATGTATGTATGTATGTATGTATGTATGTATGTATGTATGTATGTATGTATGTATGTATGTATGTATGTATGTATGTATGTATGTATGTATGTATGTATGTATGTATGTATGTATGTATGTATGTATGTATGTATGTATGTATGTATGTATGTATGTATGTATGTATGTATGTATGTATGTATGTATGTATGTATGTATGTATGTATGTATGTATGTATGTATGTATGTATGTATGTATGTATGTATGTATGTATGTATGTATGTATGTATGTATGTATGTATGTATGTATGTATGTATGTATGTATGTATGTATGTATGTATGTATGTATGTATGTATGTATGTATGTATGTATGTATGTATGTATGTATGTATGTATGTATGTATGTATGTATGTATGTATGTATGTATGTATGTATGTATGTATGTATGTATGTATGTATGTATGTATGTATGTATGTATGTATGTATGTATGTATGTATGTATGTATGTATGTATGTATGTATGTATGTATGTATGTATGTATGTATGTATGTATGTATGTATGTATGTATGTATGTATGTATGTATGTATGTATGTATGTATGTATGTATGTATGTATGTATGTATGTATGTATGTATGTATGTATGTATGTATGTATGTATGTATGTATGTATGTATGTATGTATGTATGTATGTATGCATGTATGCATGTATGCATACATGCATACATGCATATATGCATATACATATAGAAACATAGGTGTGCCGGTGTAGTAGGCCAAATACACTCCCCTTCTTAAACACTCCCCGTCTTAAACAGTCCCAGGTCAATTTATCCTAGGATAAATTGACCCGCGAGTTCCTAGGAACAATTGTGTAGTGGAGTGCGTTGTACCTAGGACATACACATACCCGCTATTGAATAGACACTCCCGTATAGTTAATTCTTCCTATGATAAATTGACTGCCATATCTAATGCAATAGGAGAGTCAATTCAACCTTGGACAAACTGATTCCCGGCGAGTTAATTCATCCTAGGAAAAATTGACTCCCGGAGAGTTAGTTCCTACTAAAACTTGATTCCTATACCTAATGCAGTAGAGTAGTTATGACTTCCTGGGACGATTCGACACTAACAACAACAATAACAATAACTATACTGACAACAATAACAACACCAACAATAACAATAACAATAAAAATAACAAGGACACTTAATCTCGCGACACTTAATCTCGACGACACTTAATCTCGCGAAACTTAATCTCTCGACAAATGATTGCGCAGTACTTAATCGCCCTTATTAGAACTTGGTTCAACTGAGCTCGATTCTCTAATGCATATTTATTCCAGGAGTTAAGCATGTGAATTGAATTAAGTGTACTATCATTATCACTATTTAAGAGAGTATTCCCGCTTCCATTGAAACCGCATTTATATCATCAATGCGGCTTCTAATTAAACATCATTAAGCATAAATTAATAATGGTGCACACTAGTTGTGATTTGAGATTAAGTTTCGCGCTATTATATGTCGCGAGATTAAGTGTTGTCGAGATGAAGTGTCGTTGTTTAAGTGTCGCGTGATTAAGTGTCATGTAACCAGAAACATGCATGAATTACATTGAAATGCTCACATACACATATATACACACATGCACCTGCATCCTTACACATACATACACAAACATACATAAGGTATAATACCCACGTACATACAAACATAAGTACATGTATGTATGCATGGCATTGCATACGTGTACACACACAGACAGACAGAGATACAGATAAGGAAAATGCCATTCAGACAGACAGACAGACAGACAGACAGACGTACTGCAGACCTATGTAAATTTTAATCAAAACCGTTATTTAACTTTGTTTAATTAGTCTTGACAAGAAACGCCCCTTACATCCGATACACATGGTACTGTTTCGTATTTTTCAAGCGCAGTGTTCTAATGGTTAGGCATATATATCCGACACGATGCAATGGCCATATGCCTATTACAATGGTCATAATCTATATACCTATATATTGCAATTTAACATCTCAAAATGATCGTTATTACCAACCGGAACAATCACTGACACATTGCATAAATCATGCATTAAAGCTATACATGCATTTTGCAGAATATGTGAAATATGCACATATATATATATAAGGCAAATATAGGCTAATTATTTTTATCTAAATATTATGTACGTATTTATGTATACAATTGACAGCGATAGGCAGACGGACATACAATGTATTGTACATGTATAATTATATTTTAAATGTATTGTATCGATGCACAATGTATATATATATATATATATATATATTATATAATTATACCTGCTATGTTGTACCTCAAGGAGTATGTTGCAAATAAGAGCAATACTTAGGATTGGTGGCCTGTTATTTTATTCATAGTAGAGGATGTTAAATTGATAGTGCTGAATTAAATTGTCTATATTATATTCCATAGACATTTGGCCGAACAAATCAATTAGCCTGCTGTGACGACGATCAAATTGCAAGCGTTCTGCATCATAACTATTCCAAACAGTCCCCATGCACGGTACATTCCATGCATATGTCGGATATCATCATCATCATCATCGTCATTGTCATCGTCATCGATGTCGTCGTCAGCAGCAGCAGCTCATCAGTTCCTATAGCGCCAGCCTTTTGGTGGCTATAGTTACGAATGAATGGGTTCAATTGTTTTCTGTCATTTGTGAAGTCTATTGCACCTCCAGTTGTTAGTCCAAGTAATGCCATGTCCTCATTCATAATGTTATCTCTCCATAGCAGTCTTGTTCTGTCGTATATTCGTACTTAGCAATCCTGGTATAGATGTTGCATGCATACTCCTCCTTAGGAGTTTTTATATAGAGGCATCTGACGCCCTGAATGGCGATGCCGTATAGTGAAGAAATTTCGGAATTTTATAGTTTTATATTCGCATTGTGGAGTGGCACAGTGGATGACTTACAATGTATTCGCATTCAAGAGATAGATTCGCCTTCCATCATGTACATTTTGCCTTATGCAGTGAACCTTTTTAATTCGTCGCAAGACACGTGACCAGCTGGTACATGTGCAGGAAGTTCTAGACTAATCTGGAGGCTAAGTTTGCAAATGGAGCGGGGAAAGTGGTCCAATATGTCATTTTTATAGCCTCATTGAAACTTTCTCTAACATAGGTGAACTTTCGGTAGGTTAACCCTTTTATTGTCCCAGTTTTGATAGCTCGGTCTGCTTATGGCTCTTAATGGTCGCCTGGCTTCAATGTGCACATCTGAACTTTGAGTCTATAGGAAGGCATGATCAAATTACGGTTATGCTGTGTTGTGTTGTATTGTATTGTATTGTATTGATGACCTGATCAATTGTAAAACTGCGTTACAGCACCCTAGCCAAATTGCATGGGAGTTACAGATCTTTCACTATAACTACACATGCGCAATATAGACCGATACACTGCGTGTTTGGCTTGATAGCGCAAAGAGAAAATGTAACCCGTGTCTATAGGCAGTCATTACATCACAGTTAATTACGCTTAGGCCTATATTACCCGGGTAACACTATAGTGTAAATACGCATAATTCTACTCATATATTAACGGAAAACAGTGTTAGGCAAACATTTGACCTTAATTGCAAAAATTGATATTGCGTGAACATTTTCGTCAACATATCTTAAAAGTCGTTTTTCTCGGTTTCGCAAAATGTGGATATTCACATAGCACAGTAGGCCTATACTATAGTCGATAAATTATAATGAAAATTATGTAGCATTGTAAAGATTTTCAGAGTATAACTTTCACTTATTTAATCTGTTTTAGCTCATTTGTCTGAATAGTTTGAGGAAGTTTCGCTTCGTGATCGCAGTGTTGACAAGGTTGATCAGATCATTCTGCGATGGGAGACGACGTCAACCGACAAACCGTTGACTCTGGCGACGAGGAAGAGGACAACAACGTCACTCATTATCAATCGTCGGACGTATACGTTCATTCGCCAGATGGCGCCACTGATACATACAGCAACCGTCTTTCTCTAGATGACGCCACAGAGGACGGAATTGAGTACGAGGATTTCTCCGTGTCGTCCACCCAGAATGATCCGCGCCAGGGATCAACAGATGAACCGACGGAGAACAAGGTTCCCAAGAAATGGAACAACATGCTACTGCGCCATCTCGGGAACAAAGGACGGAAGAAAGCGGGGACGGACGACCAGAGCAAGAAGTCCATTGCTAACGTCATATCGGGATCCTTTCAAAAGTAGGCCTAATTAATAGATACGATTCAATGAATGCAGAGATGGACGAGGATTGGAAATTTTATGTAGCGTCCACATTCTTATAGCAAGCGCCTGCTATGAGATGTATCATGCGAGAGAAACCGACGACAGCATGTGTGTCTGTGTGCGAGTCTGCCTGGCTTAGGCTTATATTATGCATGTGTCTGTATAAGAGTGAATGATTGCGTCAATTTCATTACAGCTCTGTTACACGACACATGTCGTTACAAGGGCGCTAAAGAAGTTGAACACTAAGTCAGAAATACGCTTTGTCGAAGGTAAAATTAAAGGCACATGTATGCGTAATAATTTAAGGGGGGTGTGTGTGAAATAAATTTCAATGTTACTTTCGTGAACGAAACTAAAACGAGAACTAAAAAGATTGGATAATAGTCAACGACATCTAGAAAGAATTTTGTGAACTACAGGTAAATAAAAACGAAATGATGTTATGTAGAACGAAATAAAAACGAGAACATAACTGATATCTTGAACGAAAACTTTTGGTTCGCCTGCATTACTAATGTCGTGAACGAAACGATAAAGAAAATTAGATGGCAATCGTTCACTGAAACGAGAACAAGAAAGAAATTGTGGACTAAAAGGAAATGAAAACTAAGCAATTATTAGAAATAAAACTGAAATTAAGCTGAAAGTATCGGTTGTGCTACTGAACTAAAATAAAAATGATTATCCAAAAATGCACTTCTGTGTATATGCATGAGCCGGCAGCTGCCCCCTTGCCTCACCCCGCTACTGTTACTATTACTATAGGTTAAATAGGTGTGGGGATAAAGCGTATCCTTGCCGTACTTCCATTTTCTCACTATCTTTTTGTACTTTTATGGCGCTTGATGTATATTCGATACTGTACAAGTTTATAATACAGATAAGCCCTAAGCAAATTTCACAGCCTAGTTTAAGTTAGCTAATTAGAGGTCTTATTTGCACTATTTTGAAAATTTGATAGCGAACATAGCCGTCATCACTAACGTGGACCTAGAGATTACTAAACAGTTTCTATGCAGCAATTAGTAAGTCACTTACATCGCTTTCTCTGTTTGTGTTGACGTGCAATTTCATCTGGTCTGGATTAGCTTAACTGTTTCGCTTTAAAATTCGAACCCTGGTCATTATATTACGAAAGATAACTATTGGCTTATAGGCTGTGAATAGGCCCTACATACACTGGACAAGGCAGTTCACTATTGCCCGCAGGGCTTGTGAAATAGTTGTGTGCTGAACCAATTGTCCACATATGTCGGATGCTCAATTTCCGGCCATGTAGGACAGAAGATAATTCTTGCCTGACTATCAATCGCTAGTGAAAGCGGTAGTAAACTAAGTGCGTCGACCGTACACTAACCCTGGGACGATTTGATGGACATAGTAAAGAATTGACCAATCACCGTATACATACTCCTACGCATGGCTGCCTCATATAGTTAACTCTAAGTGACCACGTTTCTTCATCCATACCCATCGTCCTTAATTCTAATTTTAATAATTTTTATTTATTGTATTTTCTTCTTCTTTATCTGCCTTGACCCTCCTTCTTCTTCTCAGTGCTCTTTTTTTCTTCCTCTTGCTTCTTCATCTCCTCCTCCCTCTTCTTCGTCCCCTTCTTCTGTTTCTCCTTCCTAGCTTTATCCTCCTTTGTATCTCCATCATCCAGCCTTTCTTCTCCTGCATCTTTCACATTCTTATAGTTTTTTTATTAGACTCTGCTGGTACTTATTATTGTTATTGTTATTCTTAACATTCTTTGTTCAGTTCCTTTTCTTCTTCTTGTTTTCTAGCCATTGTTCTGGTTCTACTGCCTACTGAAAGTGCTCTAGTTCTTCTTCCCTCGTTCATTTTCATCTCTTGTTGTTGTTCTTGTGTAGTTGTGCTTAATGCCTGTTGCCTGCTCTTGATCTTCTTGTTCTTGTTCATGCTCCTCTTCTTCTTCTCGATTATAGTCATATTATTTTTTCAATGCTCTTCTTCTTCTTCTCCTGCAGCACAATACCATTACGCTAATACCCAGGCTACACTGAGGCAGGTCTTATTTTCTGAATGGTACATGATATCGGGGATTAATTCATTTATATGTAAAGGTTTTTCGGAAGATCCTCTTACGACGAGAAAGAGAAGCATCTATCAGAGCTTTCGATTCGATTCGATTCCAATTCAACCACTGACGATCACATGCAGAGTAAGTTCATCGATTCCATCATCTCCTCTATAATAGTGATTCGATTTATGTGAGTCTAACTCTATCAATTGAACTGCATCCAATTTCTTTCCTGTTCTCTTCCATTTGATCCTAAATTCTTGTCTCGCAGGAGTTGCTTCTTTGATCGCTCCGTGCAGTTTGGACGAACCATAGATGATTAAACCTAATACTTGTTCTTCATCGGCTTATCAGAGAGGGCTTATCAACTGAGAGGAAGGTAGTTTCCTACAACAGTATTAATTAATTGCCTGTCCCTTACATTTCAACTGTCTTCAAATTGTTGCTGTAGTCCTTGCATATAATAATAGGGCCTATTTCAGCGGCTATTTTAAATGAGACAAGAGATTCAACGCCAGTGATTATCTGGGTTTGCATGAAATTGATGATGCGCTGGCTTGTTTTATGAAGGTGACCATCAGCTGAGACTCGCAAATGGCGACGAGGAAGATGAAACGGAAGTGGACTCTGACGAAATGATGTGGAGTGACAACGAATTCGACGAGGTTTGATTTTATATAGCGCCAGACCGCCAGTGATGAACGGATATCCTTGACATGGCTTTTGTGTACGCTGGGATAGTTTCGATGATTTACATTGCGTTGCATTACAAGAGCGGCAACTCGACATACATGCAGATGATTGGTCATGCCCCATTAAATTCAGCTCCATCTTATGACTTGTAGTGAAGTTGAAATTAATTAATTAATTGAGCAGCAGAGGCTGCTTAAGAGTTCCCAAGACACAGCTACATCTGCGAGCGGGACTTCATCAGGTGATTCGCCGGTGTTTGTGTCTTCTCCGTTAATTCGCCGGTGTTTGTGTCTTCTCCGTTTATTCGCTTGACATTATCATGCATCTTTTAAACAACATTTCCTGCGTTTTCTAAACACACACAGAGAACTCTTCGCTCTGAAATTTGAAATTGGTCCTCTGGGATCCATAGGATAATATAAAATAGTACTTAGGCTCTATAATGATTTAGTTTAAACGTTGCGATCAGTGTAATGTTCTGTCGCTCACAGGATGACTTTTACGCCAACGCAGACGAGTTAGGCACAGATAAAAAAGAGAGGCAACAAGACACAATGGAAGACAGGGAAATTAGAAGAACTCACCCGATTCAAACTACTAGTCAGTCGACTCAAATGTCTACTCAAGTGAATCAAGTGTCTCAAGTGACTCAAATGACCCTAATTACTACTCCATTGTTTACACTGGATGCTGAATTGGAACAGAGAACGAAATACTCAATTCTGTTGCCGAATGAACGCCATTTGGTGGCAGAAGACAACCCAGTGCTCTACGAGCCCATTGACTTCAGAGGTTACATGATCTCACACGACAAAATCGACGACAAGAAACGAAGTCTGAACGGTGACTGTAGGCCTACTGTTGACAATTTAGATAGGAAACCTCCATGCGTAGAAGTTACTCAGTCATCCGAGAACGATTTGGTCATTTTAGGTTCTAAAGATTCTGAAAAGACTACAATAAAGGATACGGCGACGAAATATGCAAGCGACGATAATTCCTGTTCCGTTAAATTCAACGTTCCGCTAAGAAGTTTAAGGAATACCGAAGATGTGAGCAACGCCGCTGGGAATAGCGATTCCAGGTCGAAGATTGCTGAGTTCGACAGAAATGCAGTAAGTTCTGTTCTCGCACATGGAAAGACATCTGATTGCACTTGGATGAATCGGTTGGAGAAGCAGGAACCAAGTGTGGGTGGACGAACATTTCGTTGTGTCAAGTCTGAAACGAATGATCATAACTGGAGTCCTACAACACCAGCCGATGCCTGTGCCACCAAACCAGGTGTCATAGATCCAAGTTTCACATGTCTTCCTAAAACTAATACAATATGGGTCACAAAGCCAAGTATCAACTCTGTCACAGCATCAGATGCAATAAATGTCACGAAACCAAATGTCATCCGTGTGACAAAACCAAGTCCAACAAACGCCGTAAAACTGGACGTCACTCGTATCTCAAAGCCACCTTTAAAATGTGTGAAAACAAAGCCAGGCATCATCTGCCCTACAACGCAAGCAAGTGTCACCAGTCTTGCAAAGCCAAGTGTCGCCAATCTTGCAAAGCCAAGTGTTGCCTCTGCTACAACGAAACCAAGCGTTAATTCCACAATGCCAAGTGTCACCTGTGTTACACCAAAGCCAAGTGTCACCGTTCTCACAAAGCCAAGTGTCACCTCTGCTGCTGCAAAGCCAATCGTTAATTTTTCCACAAAGCCAAGTGTCACCTATGCCATCGTGAAGCCAAGCGTCACTGCTCCTACAAAGCCAAGTGTCACCTGCACCACAACTAAACCCAGTTTCACTTGTGCTACAAATAAACCAAGTATCACCGGTTCGTCAACAGCAACCAATGCCACCTCTATAGCAAAGCTTACCGTCGTCGATTGTGTTGAGACGCCAGTCGCTCTTAGTACCAAAGAACGGGCTGCAATGTTTGCCTCCCTCGGTGCCAGGAAAATAGATGTGCATGAAAGGAACGTGGAAGAGCTGGAACGAATTACCAGTCAGACAAATGACGTTACCCAGACATCGAAGACGGACAGCGGTAGAACTCAAAGTCCAAATGTTTTCAAAATAATGAGTCTGTTCGAAAACAGTAAGTGCTCAGAGAAGTCTTCGCGCCAGACAACGAAGACAATGGGACTCCAGGACTTCGACAACGGAAGCCACGAAGATATCAACGCCATCAGGTCGAGTAAGTAACGTTACCACACACGCAATCAAGTCTATCGAGGCTATATTTAGTCACGTGTGATTGAAGACTGTCATTAAGTCATAGTTCACTTATTTATATGTACACATGGCACGTAAAATAGTAATAAGCATCATCAACAGACTGAGGGGTCTAGGGCAAATACGCCTACGACTGCTTGCCCTGCACAGTCCTGCTGTCTTAAGTGATATCCGGACGATTGGCTTCTGCTATCTTAGCATCTACTATCTTAACATCTGCTATCTTAGCATCTGCTATCTTAGAATCTCCTATCTTAGCGTCTGCTATCTTAGCATCTGCTATCTTAGCATCTGCTATCTTAGCATCTATTATCTTAGCATCTGCTATCTTAGCATCTATTATCTTAGCATCTGCTATCGTAGCATCTGCTACCTTAGCGTCTGCTACCTTAGCGTCTGCTATCTTAGCGTCTGCTATCTTATCGTCTGCTATCTTAGCAACTACTACCTTAGCGTCTGCTATCTTAGCGTCTATTATCTTAGCAACTACTGCCTTAGCGTCTGCTATCTTAGCGTCTGCTATCTTAGCGTCTATTATCTTAGCGTCTACTATCTTAGCATTTATTATCTTAGCATCTATTATCTTAGCATCTGCTATCTTAGCATCTATTATCTTAGCATCTCTTATCTTATCATCTCTTATCTTATCATCTCTTATCTTAGCATCTGCTATCTTAGCATCTGCTATCTTAGCATCTATTATCTTAGCATCTATTATCTTAGCATCTCTTATCTTAGCATCTCTTATCTTAGCATCTGCTATCTTAGCATCTGCTATCTTAGCATCTCTTATCTTAGCATCTCTTATCTTAGCATCTGCTATCTTAGCGTCTGTTATCCACATGGGTGATTGCTGGACGTTGAGATAACCCTGTAGAGCGTTCTGTGTTGGAACTTAGACTATTCCAGATATCTTAACATTAATTAATATCGACTTTTTAATGTCAACAAATTTATCACCGTTTAAGGCAGAGTATAGCATGCATTGCATCGTGTCATATATTTAACGGTCACGTATACAGACTCCTACATTAAAACATACATTTTACACAGCTCTATCGAAATTGGTTTGTAGACGAGGGTTCCGTACTTCTTGTCTGTTAAGGTACTGGACCACGTTTATATTGACGTCTGAATGCTATTGACACTGATGTCAAGGTCATTGCAGAATGATTGATAGCAGGTCGTACTCAGTACGTGATATGATTTGGCTTTCAGCTGCCCTCTTGCTCTAACCGTCAGTTCGCTGAGGCAATATCATCAGCAAGATTTATGTGATGCGCAGTGAGGTAGCTCCTTGAATACACATTCATATTCGTCCTACCTCACCTTAATTGAAAGCTTTTAGTAGTAAGGTCTTAAGCACTGCTTATGCGCGAACGTAGCATTTAAATATACGCTATCTTCCATCGGTATAGGTTAAACGAATCATGTGACAGTTTATCGAATAAGGCAGAAACAGCTTTTGATTATTCGAATATGTAATGATTTGAATAATCTACATAGCTCAAAACATAAAATGTCTAAGGTTTCAATATAACATTGATTCTACTCAAGCCTATTCAATGCCTACTCAGACCCGGAAATTGCTACTTTAGGTCTAGATATTATATTAATGATCTTTGTTATCACACAGTGTCGTTAAGCTGCAACTAACCAAACCAACGTTGCGACAGCTGATCAAGATAACTCCGCCAGTTTAATTGCAAATAGACTCTAAATTTAAGAATGATTTTAAGTAGGCCTACAGATCATAGAAGTGCAACAATTGTCCCGACTCGACTTGACCCGATTTGTGCAAAACTGCAGACATTCATCTGGCGCCTAATTTAGCACCAGAACCATCAACTGAATGCCTTGCATGGACTACTAACAAATGGTAAACAGAATTATATATGTGTAAATATGTATATTTTAAAGTATAATTGAAGAGACGATCGAGGATATCGTTACAGTTGATATACAGCAATACAGATACTGCGTTCAGGTGCGCCCCATAATATATTTACCTCATTACCACTTACACACCATGTTGTGACCACCAGAATCGCCCAACCATAAGATTACTATTGACTATGGACCATTGGTTATAGGCCAAGAATTAGTTGTATTATTTTTACGTTTGAAACTAATTCCTATCAGAGTCCATGAACTCGAGTACTATCTATCTTCATTATATCTTCCTGATTGAGAGCTTCGTCCAAAGATTAAATGATCTGCGAATGGTTCAAGTGGTGGGATCTCTCTGATTAGAATAATAATCAGACTTGCCTAATCACACGCAGGCTACTGCAACCATGGCAGGTGCTAATTCTATGTAGCTAGGCACTAGGTTATCAGTATTAATACGTCGCCAGGATGTATCTCTGCACATTATCAACTTTTCAGTAGTATAAATGTTTGTACACGCATTCGTGTAAGCCCTACTTCTGACTGGATATTATGCATTGCTGCACATAGCCTAGGCCTACTACATAGACAGATGTATTTGATATTGCTCTGTATACCAGGCCATGATACTTACTCTGATCGATTGATAGGCCAGTAACTGTTGTACTGAAATGCGACTGTATGAATAACTCCGATTTCGTCGTATTCAAACATTCTCGAGTAAAAGTCGTCGTGTTTGCGTAGGTAGGCATACCTCTAGTCTGTGAAACATGTACAAGACAATCAAGAGAATTGATATTGCTTGATCATATGATTAATTTTATGTCAGCTGCTGCCTAGGTTTGTTTACCAAATTTCTATTTACAGTTGCGTTTTCGTCAGCGATGTCAGTTGCAAAATGTGGTCATTTAAGATGCCAGAGTTTGATCTTACTATAGGCAGACAAGTTTCGGGAATCCATAGGCAGAGAAATTCTGGGCTCCTGTGCAGAGCAGTTTCGGGCCTCTTAGACTAACGTGAGCCTGTTCTTTAGTAAAACAAATTAAAAGTTTGGTAACATTCAGAATTTCAGATGTTTGAAGTTCACACTGTTGTGGCTAAGCGTCAGTTATATTATATTTAACAAGGCATAAATCCTTATTCATTAACTTTTTAAACTGAATATAATGTTTTTCATGCGTTGATTTAGGGCCAAGGCCCTATAAATCGCCGGGCCTCTGGGCATTCGCCCTCTGGCCTACTCTCGGTGGGTCTCGTCGTCACTCTCTTATACATAGTTCTTGTTAAAGGCACGCTTAGCATAACTCTATCGCCCGGTGGCTAAATATCTGTCTCGGTCTATGCCTATCTCGCAGTCTTAATGACTCTCGGTCTCGGTCACAGACTCTCGCAGTCCCCGTCTTCTGCTTCGCGTCCATTCAATTGTCTAATGCTGGACAGAACAGCGAAATAAGGCTAAAGCTCCTCAATAGCCATAAGTATGACAATTATTACAACTATATTATTTATTGTCGGAACATTGTGAATCATCGTCCGCTATACGAAAGTACCAATGCCATGGGCGTCTGCAGCGGGCAAAGTTTTAAATTGTTGGCAATGGGACTGATGAGAGTGAAAAGAACAACCGAGTGCGCTCTCCTTCGGCGTTCCACCCTACGTTCAGGGAATCTGGTGCGGATCCCAACAGCCGCCCACGCTTTTGGAAGCATCTATAGAGTGAAGTGGCTAAAAATATCCTTGACTAACTATGGAATTAGCTCAATGAACTACTCTTTTTTCCTGATCTTTCTTACCGAATCGGGCTTATAAATCGCTGTACATTATCAATTCTAGTTGCTCTTAAGAAATCGAAGCCAATGTCAGATCAGCGATCGTTCTCTTCAACAAAAGAAACTTCTGCACCGGTGAGACTTCACCTCCGCATCAACTTTGCTGTCGTCGTCAACGTCTCGTCACTGACTCATCGTCATCATAACATTACTCTCATGCCATGCTAATTAGTATTAGTCGGAGATGATCAGACATGATCTCTGGCATCATTCTGTCATTCATCCATTATTTTCATCAGAATACATTTAATAACGACTTCTGAAATAATACGCATGCAAACAATCCAGGACGCTGTCACCAAAACTTCAAAACGCCACCACTTGACTTCTGTTATCAAGTGACATAATCAGCTAAAAGTCCATCAGCGCATCCATTGCAAAAGTTTACCTCTAACCAATGCACATATCACACTCCAGTCTCATCATTTTTACAATTCTGAATTACCACCTTAGTCTACACTGCACAAGCTCTGTGTAACGATCTAACTATAAACTTCCGAAAATTCGCTCATTAATAATACATTACATTAACTGAAGTGAGACCTCTCACGACATGCTGATTATTATTGTAAAATAATCTTCACATGGTAAAATCTCTGGCTTATTTTTACTTCTTTTTCCAGCCACCTGTGCCAGCCAGAAAAGGTTCCGAAAGCAGCAGTGGACCAGATGGAAGAGCGCTGCCAGCAAAGGGTGGAACTGCGCCTAGGGACGGGGTTCCGCTGGATGTTCCCCACGTCACTTCCTCCCGTCGTCAACCTCCTAAGCCAAGAAACGATTCGCCCACAGATTTCTATCTGGCACCCGCCGACTCAGCTCTATCTGCCGGGGTATGTTGCGTAAATCAGGCGCTATATAAATCTCATTTGGTACTTGAAGGAAGCCCGCATTCAATCGACGTCGGTACCTTTTTTAAAACACATCAGAACACTTGACATAAGTGAACACTTGACATAAGTGAACATTTGTATTGTGCAACTTCAATGAAAAACCGACTGCAGTGATTGCAACTGAAAACCGAGAGATAGAACGCTCAAAGACAACAGATTCCAGGCACCTGGGGAAGAAGGAAAGTGACAGACTGACTGGGTAACTTCTGATTTCAAGAGAAAGCCTATTCCGGGATACGGAACAAACAGTGGCAAAGCTTTCGTGGTGAGTTGTGGATGATCAACAAATCCGAGGTACAACAAGTATACCATAATAATTATTATATACAGCCCATCGAAGACTTTTAAGAACGTCATTTGGGACCTAAAGTACATTTCGATGAAACGAACACCTTCCAAGACAAAGCCATTAAATTAATTCTCCCTTGCATTGTAAGAGCCTCAGTATTTTATCATTTTTGTTCCAATAATAGCAACAATTATTAAATGACAATGATGATGATGATAACGGTGATGATTATAACACTACCACTATTGCAGTAACATTTACTAAGAAAATTATGATGATAATGATAATTATCATGATGAAAATGATAATAAATATGATGATAATAATGAAAACGATAATAATAAAAATGATGTTACTAAGTAAAATAATGGCGATAATTATAATTATTATAGTAATAATAATAATATTAATAATATTAATATTAATAATGACGTCTTCATAATAGTAATACAGCAATGATAATAACATTCGTGACAGATCGGAAAGAAGTTGGACGATGACGATGACGATGACGATGACAACGTTACAGTGGGGTATGTGGATGGCGCTGAATTTCAGCAGGCAGTAGTAACATCAATGAAGGCCAAATCTCAGCCTCTTCCTCCTCTTCCTCCTCTTCCAGCTGGTCATCCTCAGAAGTCAAAGACACGTGCCGACTCAAACGGAAGTCAAGGTGACACTTGCAAGACCGGAGCTTCATCAAAAGAAAAACCAACAAAACAGAAAGAACAAACTAATGCAAAGATCTCCGAGGGTAATCAGTTTCAGCATCTAGTTGTCAACATGTCATCTGTCACCAAACATTTAATATATATATATATATATACATATATATAGTTCGTTCTCAGAGTTTAAGTAATTTCCTCTCCTCCTGAATTGATTCCATCTCACGCCAATGGTATTACATATTAGAGAACTATTATAGCGATGCTAGGGTAATCAAATGCTTTTGTTTGTCTAGATTAATGTTATTTTGAGAATTTATTATCGTTTTAGGACGTTTCATCACAGGACGTTTCATCAACGGATTATTAATCAAGATTTTTCAAATGACTGTTCGGCAAAATGTCTATTCATAAACGAACTTTTAATCGAGAACTTAACTATTCTACTCTTTATTAGTCTCTCATATATCCATACTTAGCTTATTGCAATCTAACTTGGACCTCCACCGATAGTTCTAATCTTATGAAACTCACCATCCTTCAAAAAAGGCTGTCAGATATATTGCAAACATTATTTATAGAAAACACAAAACTACACACTTCTCAGTATTAAAAAAAATATAGGCTGTTGAGTGTTGATAAAATCAGGCGGATGCAAGTAGGAGAGTTTATGTATCGCTATAATTATGGCTTATTACCACATTTTTTAATAACCTTTTGTCTTCACCTCTGATCGCCACTCCTATCAAACAAGAAACTCGACATCCTATGACCCTCTTTATGCACACACAAATTCTCGACTGCTTTTTATTCAATTTACCGGATCCCACTTTTAGAATCTTCTCCCAACATATATTCAACACCACCCAAATATTAGATTATATAAAAATATTCTTCGCCTTTATTTGCTTGAAGACAGCTCTAAGTATTGAATGTTTATAGTCCTATTTCTGTCTATTCAGTGGATGCAATGAGCCTTTAGCTAAGACACTAGTTAAGATTAGCTTCTATCTATTTTTACTTATCTGATATGTGAATGTTATTAATATTGATACCCATTGCCAGTTTATAAATTCTACATAGGGGCCTCTGGTTAGCGGGGTTTATGGCCCCTTTAGGTTCCCCTGTGCAACCAGAATAATCATTTATGTTAACTTGTTGTTTGTCATTTTCTCATGTTTTTTGGCTACCAAATACAATTGAATTGAATTGAACTCACCAAAACCTCGTCCTTTGCTAATAACCCGCAGGTCTTTCACTCAAAACTGAAAGCACTGCATTTTTATTAATCGCATTCTGATTCCTCCACTTATCCTATCTTCCTCGTCGTTTAAACTCTAAACACCTTTGCCATCTAACTGTCTGCTTGCCTGTCCAACTGTCTGGATTGCGTCTATTGATTTTGGTTTGGTTTAGTGTTAATCTGATTTCCGCGACTTCGCATTTGTGGGTACCGTCGAAGAATCGAGTTTACGATTAATCTGGTTTTAGCTGGCACCACTCAAAGGAAACGGTTCTTATCTATCTTGTCTTATATATATATATATATTAATGTATATGGTTTACAAGGATTATTCCATTTAATGTAATATATTCTTTTCAAAGGAGTTCGAGGGGGCTGTTATTTAAATGCGAAGCAACCATGTACACTCATTTGTTTATTTCGTGTTGTCTATGCTATGCTGATAGTCAACATAACGATAAAGAATGACGGTGGTGATTATGACGATATCTACGATGATAATGATTATGACGTTCATGCATATTATAACGATGTACATGTAGTTAATTTTGGATGTTCTAATTCTGCTGTTGTCCATGTTTTCAATAGGTCGGAGTCCTGTACCCGCCATTCCTTCAGTTCCAAAACCACATCTTCCAGTTCGAAAACCAACAGGTTGTTATTCAATTGGGAAATTACTCACATGTGACTTCTTGCAGTTGCTGGTGTTTTTGTTGTTGATGATGATGATGATGGTAATGATGATGATGATGATGCTGATGATGATGATGACGACGACAATGATGATGACGACGACGAGGACTAGGACGAGGATGATGACGAGGAAGATAACGACGACGACGAACGATGACGAGGACGAGGATGAGGAAGATGACGATGACGATGACGACGAAGATGACGATGACGACTACGACGACGAAGACGACGACGACGATGACGATGACGATGACGACGACGATGATGATGATGATGATGTTTGACTTGTCTGTTCAGTGCATTAGTTTTCAACCATTGTTTCATGGGGAACAATGGGAACCGCAGGCGTCGGAGAAGGGTTTCGCCGCAGTATAGTATAAAATTAAGAAAACACCGTCACCTCTTTTATACTGTGTTCTTACTTCCAGCTTCTCCTGCAACTTATTTATTTATAAATGACTAATTTCTGATTTATGCGTGGCTATTAATTTATATAGATGCCGTTCAAAGTGTTCAAATATCTCTTCTTTCTTTCAAAAGACGAGAAATCAGCATCAAGTTCAACTCAATATTTTACACACATTCAGCATGAATATTTATAATTTTGTTTTCGTAATTACGATCACTTATAGAGCACCATCGGCAGCAAACTACTTCTAGGGTACTTTACATGACAGTTCGTCGTAAGTATATATCAAAAAATTATTTTAGAAAAATAAATGTTCGGCATTGTGTAGAAACTACAGTTTTAACATCTATTTTGAAAGTTTTATAAATGAGGCACTTAATATCGACTACCTCCTCAGCTTAGGTTTCCCGCCACGCGTGCAACACGTATACGCCTATCCCGGCCACTTATTAGCCTTGCGTTACACATTTCTGTTCAGCTCAGACGCATCAAAACACAAATATAATTAAATAAATATACATAAAATATACACAAATTGTATATATATATAATATTTACACAGGAAACACTGGATCGTTTGCATGATGAAGACAAGGTGGTACTAATACTGCTAATGTTTATGGTCATGACGGTCATGCTGATGACGATGATCAGGGTGATCATCGTCATCAGCATTCGTGGTGATGGTTGTCCTACTGAAGGTGCACATGGTGAGTAGTTGTCATTGCTACGCTGAGCCATTCTTACTTGCTTCCAGGTGCCAGCACAGTTATCGGAGTCCAAGCGATCGCCACAGATATTAATTCCAATGAAATTGAAGAGGTTAAGGAGAATCCGAGGAAGAGTCCAGGTCGCATTTCCTCAGAGCGCCTCGAACCATTCGCCGTTGCTTCACCTTCGAAACCACCTTCAGTACCACCGCCACCAGCTAAGACGTCCACAAGCGGTATGTCTCGATTCTCAATCTTGGATGAGCTAAATAGCGGAACCATTTGTTCCTCAAGGGGTTTACTCTCTCTCTCTCTTTTCTCTCTCTCTCTGTCTATTTCTCTATCTCTGTTTGTCTGTCTGTCTTTGTCTGTCTGTCTGTCTGTCTCTATGTGTCTCTCTCTGTCTCTCTCTGTCTCTCTCTGTCTCTCTCAGTCTCTCTCTTGGTCTCTCTCTGTCTCTGTCTCTGTCTCTCGCAATTAAGTTCGTAGCTGCGTCGCAGTTATTTGCTCTAATAAATTGAGATTAGTGTCGCCTTAATTTATTAGCAACTCGTCGTCGTCCGCGACTTGATTACGATGTATTAGACGAATAACTATCTACAGCTGAAAACGGGAATGATCTCTATAGACAGATTTTGCTATTACCAGACACGAGTCATTCGCTTCTAACTGTCGTTTAGTGGCTCAGAGACACTTGTGCATTTCATTGTTCTGACTCGCGTTTTCTATTGCAATTACATCCTTGTAAGCCAGTCAAAGTTCAGAATACATCGGCTTAAACGGGTCTTCAGCTGCTCCATCCGACAACTGCTGAAGCTGTCTTATATATTGGATTATTAGATTATTATTTCTATAGGAAGGACTGATTCGAAGCACTTCCGTAACAAGAATGAATAAAGTTTATCGATTCAACATTCATCTCTGTTGACCCGATGCCGACATACATAATGAACCTCTTCATTTTATTTTCAAGTCCACCGGATTGACAATCGTTGCTCTGCTCGTGGAGATATGCACGTGCCGCGCTTCCGTGAATTAACCCGAGCCCACCGGGCGTCCTCATACCACGCAGGCCTTCCTTCGTCATGGAATTTCCTTTCGATGTACATGCATGCTGGTCCATGTGACTCTGCTTAACACATATTTTCTAGATGCTGCGGTCCTGAAACGAATTTATTGGGTCTGTTCAAGTAGTCAGTCAAGCTGAGCCTGTAAGATGCTTTAAATGCGCTGTATAAAATGTTTCATTACGCAGTACAAGGACTACAGGATTAGGCACACACTGCAGGGTCTCACTGCCATAGGCCTACGTATTAATGAAACGACTTATCTCTGATTAATTAACTATAAGCCTGTCTAAAGTATCCATACTTGGAGATTTTTATCATATGGTAATTAGTTGGATGCGCCATTCTCATCAAATCCTATTCAGCGTAGGTCGTCTTAGATGTACGATGATAATATTGCGTTACCTGAGAGTCCACTTAGCTTCGCTGCAAGAGACATCCATTGTCTATGTCAAACGCTGTGTAGATTTTCCTTATCAATTAAATGGACGAAATTATTAAGCTTTATCTGAGACGCTACCTCACTTTAAAAGTCAGGTGATTCAAAAGGTCATGCAATCGATTAGATTCTACATAACCCAGCCTCTAAGCCTCTAAGACTGCTGGCACAAATAGCAGTATGTAATGTAATATAAATCTCAACGACCACAAAAGTCACGTCAGGGAGACCAGCTTCTTCACTGGCGTTACGTGTGTATGTAGGTATGTATCTGGTCATTTACATCTTTAACGTGCTTTTAAGCTTTGACTTTCATAAGTACTGGAGTCTGACTATACGAGGGACCTCAGTAAGTTTTTCATCTTCACATGAATGTAGTTGAGGAATTGAACAACTTTATTTTATATTTAAGAAAGAGACAAGAAATTGAAACCATCGCCAGAGATTCCGTCGGAAGACAACGCATCAACAACGAATGCAACGGACGAGGTTAGAGTTCAAGATCAAGGTCGATGTTCAGCTCCAGCTTACAGGAGTACAAGCCTACACTGATTCTTGGCAGTTGTTTCTGTTCTTGTTGCTTTCTCTGTTCATCAGTTTTTCGTTATTATGTATATCGTGATCATGATTGATTTTAAAATGAGACCTATGAATGGTAAATCATTTTGAGATAGAGTAGGCTTACGTGCCACGTTAAGAGAAGGTAGTATTTTAAAGATCCTATGATCTGGCCAGTTACGCTATGGATACATTTTCGACAACAAGTAAGCAGTCTTAATTGCGATCATCTGCTTATAAATAAGCCTACCACGCTTTGGTTTACATGACATTTTAACCAGATAAAGCATTCTTGTCAAATACGTTTTCCTCATTAGGTCTCTTCAACCGTGCAAACGATAATATTCAGTCTCTACCTCAATCATCGTGTAAGACTGTAGATGGAGCATCTGTTAATGACGCTGTCACGTACAGCGACAGCGTATGTCTTTAATGCCAACGCAAACAGCTTTGTAGCAAGTGCATCTATGCAATTACAACCAAGTAAATAATTTCGTCCCCCTTGTAGCTATAAGCTAATTATCTAAGCAGTACGGTCTACTTACTCAGCAATGTAAGGTTCGGGAATAAGTCTCCACATTTCACGAAGTCGTTTAGCACAATTCTATATTTAGGCTAAATGATATCACTTCTAAATGAGATCAAACTGTGCACAAATTTATAGAATATAATTATTCGCATAGTGTATACTTGTTAGTAGTAACCGGATTCTTAAATCTCTTACTGGATGCGCCATAAAATTATAGTCACAGTATTACAACATTTGCATCTGAATCTCGATTCGAACTTGACAATGTCGGCCACGGACCTATTTCGCTGTCACTAAGCATCAATGAATAAGCTTTTCCCACGACGTTTGCGACAATCATGCACGTGATCGCATCTGATGGTGAATATTTTTTCTGTGCAGTTAACGCTAACACTGGAGCAGAACTCGTGGTATCATGGTGACCTAAGCCGGAAAGAATGTGAAGCTCTGATACGCTCTGAAGGACAGGTAGTACAGAAAGACATAATCTAAAGCACCACATAATATACACAATCAATCAGTCAGTCAATCAATCAGCCGGTCCATCAATCGTTTATTTAATCTATCTGCGGTTACTCTAAAGTCTAAACCGATAAATGGCGAACTGTCGATTTCCCCGACCTTTAGAAAGGGCTACGTGACCTTTGTTACGGTCGAACCAATGAAGAGCTTAGTATAAAGGGTGGGTAACGCTGAAGCATATAGGCAAAATAACTGCCAGCGTAAAATGGACGTATGAGAGAGCAGAGACTAATTCTAGAGTTAAGGAGAAGCTACGCACATCTGCAGGACTTCCATGTTTTCTTGTCTTTTTCTGCTTCTTCCTATGTGGACCAGATAGCGAAGTGAACTGTTTATCGGGTCGCTATTCTACATTTTCAAATATATAAATGTTCAAATACAATAGGTTTCGCTGGGGCTATAGCCTAGGATACGTTTTTGTAACCAGTATTCGCAAATTCTAAATTTATGAAGCGCTACTCGATAACTGAGCTCAGGACACCAGACTATTCATGTTTACTATAATCGTGTCAGAGGGTTTGTCCAGTGGAGGTCCTAGTCCGGTTAGCATAGAGAGAGAGAAGGCAGAGAAGCTGCTGCTAAAATTGATATCGTCGAGGACAAGCAAGCTTTTGAAGGCGGAAAATTAGGTTCATGAATATGCATGAAGCAGGTGCGCGAAAGGTTAGAATCCGACTCAAAGGCAGTACAAAAATTGGGAACTGAGGAATTGGAGGCGAATGTGAGAACTAAAGAGCTGGTGGGTTGGTCTAATGATTGATGGAATGGAATTTTTATCAGATCAGTAAGGCCAACGATGATCAATTGTGTAACTTCTCAGTTGAGTATAATTGCCATTGAAGGCTTCGCTAAGACACTAATGGTTCTGTTCTGATTGTTTTCGATAGTTTATCTCTTCCGAGATTAATCATTAATCCACTTATCTTTTTGTCTCCCGCTTATTGTTTATCAGTTTCGTTGGCAGCAACCATAGACATTCATTCATTGAATAATGACGATATAATAATTATATGTTAATTTACATAGAATAATCTATAATTTCAGCTTCCGAAGTTTATTCAATGATATCATTAATTCATCACATATTTGAATAGCACATTTGCTTTGAAACTTTCTTGACATGGCAACACGAAATCACGATAGAACGGGGGCTACATAAGTGTCCTATTACAAATTTAAAAAAATTGGACAGAATGTAGGTCGCTTCTATGATGTTAATTGACTCATAATTCTGATGTTATTAAACCAGAATGGTCGATTCGTGATAAGGCGAAGACTCGACGCTCTCGATGGATGCCCATTTGCATTGACCGTCCAGAGCAACAGTCAAATGCACAACGTTCTCATTCGGCGCAGGTCTGACAACACCTTCGCTCTCGGAAACGAAAAATGCAGCGAAAACGTAAGATCCAAATAATGGTGGCGCTCTGTGAACGATTGCACACAAGCCTAAGTATGAAATTGAAATGAACTGTAGATATATTACGTTACATTTATTCTGTGGCCTATCGGGTATTCTCCTTCTTTGGTTCAAATCCTACCTCACTGACCGCTCACAGATGGTTGTCCTTGGAGGCTGCCAGGACTCAATGGGTTAGAGCTCAATTGGTGTTCCTCAGGGTTCGACGCTTGGCCCCATCCTACTACGTCTCATGGCTGTTGGTATTCCGATTTTATTTACTAAACATAGGACAAGTGGCCATCTTTATGCAGATGATGTCCAGGCCTTTGTATACAGTCTATCATCTGATTAACTCTTCCTTGTCTGTTCTATTGATTGTCTTGTTTCTGATCTCCACTATTGGATGTCGCCTAATAGACTCCGCCTAAAGGCTGCAAAACCTCAGCTGATCTGGCTTCGGACTAGGCTCATAGCCCGACTCCCTTGCTTCGCGCATATCTCTACATATATGCATGAAATCCTGCACTTGCTTCCTGTAACAGCACGCATTCACTAAAAATCCTCTTTCCGTTTTCCAAAGCCCAGATATCTCTCTGACTTTTTGCGAAAGCCATTATCTGGAACTTCATCTCGTTCTGTGCGCTCTGTTGATCGTCTCATCTTTTGTGCCTAGGACTAAGACAGCCCTGGCCCAACACCAGGCGTTCTGCTGTTGTGGGTCCATCTGCCTGGAATGACCTTCCCTCACCAGTGAGGACCAAACTAATGACTGGATTATCTGTATCGCCTTCTCGCCCATTACGTTGTACCTCTCATTTTAACAAACGCCGCCACCTAGCGAAAAAGTACTAGTCAACCGTTCGGGGAATACATGTATCAAACTCGGTTCCTCAGCTCTGCGCCCCAGGGTGCTTTCCAATACTCTACGCCCCCCCCGTAAGGACAGAAGCAAGTGTTACTGACGTACAGAATGGTATCCCAGCTTCGAGCTATAAGGAAGACCATAAGAGACAGAGACTCACGTGGACCCGGATGACACACGAACCACAGAAATTGATCGCTTCCCAACAAATGAGGCCAATCAACTAAGAATGTTACCAGACAGGTCAAATGAAATTTCTAGCTGCTTTAGCAAAATATACGTATTTACCCATATGCAGCATGCACATACACACACACATATGCATACATGAATGCATGCATGAATGCATACATGAATGCATACATGAATGCATACATGAATGCGTACATGCTTACATAAACACAGGCTTGGGCTTGTATTTTAACTTAATCTTTCTTTTGTAATTTTAAAGATTTTCAATGACATCATGGAAATGGTTAAATTCCATAGCAACAATCCGATCACATTAAGCAACAATGTCAAAGTAAAACTGACCAGCAGTCCACCTCGAAGATGACCACTGGCATCCGTAAGCAGGCTTGAAAATTTGCCGTGTCCAGCGCTGCCTGACTATGACCACGCTGACCCCCGAAAATGCCTCGCTACAACAAAGAAATGAGAGCTCGCCAAAGTGAAAACTATCGAGCTGAATTTCCTTGACTGGCTCTATGAAGCGAATGCGCTGAGGGGCTGATCGAACTAGCTACAGACGTAGCCTACGTGTAGGCCTATGCACGCCGATGTAACGGCAAAATTATGACTCTTTCTACAAGATGCTAAGGTTGATTCCGTTAACGCTTGAATTCATGGAGTCTTGGACGCATCGCGTAAGGAAATCTGGAATCGAAGCAAAACGGATAAAGTCATGGATTCCACAATCATCTAATTTTGGATTACCACGGGTCCATAGTAACTGTCAAACAGATCGAACTTTATTTAATTATATGTTTGTGTTTCTTGATTTATTCGACGACAACAGTTTTATTTCTTGCAGAGAACGCCATGATTGATGACGTGATTGACGTCACTTACCAACAAAGAAATAAAATTTGTTCTATTAGCTCATATTTTATATATATATATAACTAGTAAATCATTAAATCAATCTGACAGACGTGATAAAGTGCCCCTTCAGATATACTCAAAGTGCCCTCGTCCCATGGAGGCATAAAAGGACAGATTCAAGAGAGGCATAGATGCAGCTGAGGAGTTAAAAGGTAGGAGACAGTGCTCTTGTGTAGCCCATTCTACATGTAGATATAGCTCATTTAGTTAGCAGGTGTGGTATCACCGAAGCAACCCTAACTTCTTCAAAAATACGATACACATCTGAAATTTGTTTACTAGGTTCCAACTTGAAGCTTAATTGCAGACATTATCGTTATTGTTTGACTTTCGTGATCCAGTTACATTGCAATTCTGAGGAGCGGGTTCATAGTAAGGCCAAAGATCTTAAATCGCTAAGATTGGCCTATTATGAGCCCATAATATTCCACATTTTCGCTGTGTAACTCGAGAGTGTTACAAGCGATGATAGTCACTAAAGCAAGCATTGTGATAAGGGGCCGTTCACATATTATATAACGAATAAATCAAAATTTATTCAATACAGGAATAAATTTAAGTCTATAAGAACCAAAGCTGAAAAGCATTACTACAAATTAGAAAATACTCATACGACTTGAAGAAAACTTGGAGAATTATTAAGTCAATCATCAATGCTAAGAGTAATGGAGACGAGTTGGATTCCCTGCGAATGGATGGTGTCATTATAACGAACCAAGGGGAAATCGCTGATAGATTTAATAACTATTTCTCAGGGATTGCCCAATCCCTTGTAGGATAAGATTCTGGATTCTATCAACACCTACCATAAGTACTTAAATGTTGCACGGCCTCACTCATTTGCAATCATACCTACAACTCCCCTTGAGATTGTTAGCATTAGTAAATTAATTAAACACACTTAAAGCGCAGGGATTGATGATTTAAATTCTATTATTGTTCGACCAATCGTGGATTATATTGCCTCTCCGTTATCTGAAATATTTAATTGCTCTTTTACTAATGGTAAATTTCCCTTCGCCATGAAGACAGCTAAAATAATTCCATTTCATAAGCAAGGACCTAAAGATGAAATTGGGAATTATAGACCCATATCCATCTTACCATACTTTTCTAAGTTACTTGAGAAATTAATGCACATCAGGTTAACTGATTATATAAATAAAATGAACATTCTTTATCCTGAGCAACACGGTTTTCAAGCTGGTTATTCCACTGACTTGGCCCTACTGACCCTTTAAGATAGGATTTCCTCTACATTGGACCGTAATGAATATTCGATTGGTTTATTCCTAGATATTGCCAAAGCTTTCGACTCAGCTAATCACAACATATTACTTTCTAAATTGGAACAAATTCGTATTCGAGGCATCCAATTTGATAGGTTCTCGAGTTATCTAAATAACCGGTATCAGCTTGTATCAATTCGTGGCTCATACTCAAAAGTCAATCCTATAAATACGGGGTGCTTCAAGGGTCTATTTTAGGCCCCTTACTATTTCTTTTGTTCATTAATGATTTGCCTAATTCATCGTCTTTGTCAATCTTTATTTTATTTGCTGATGACACAAATGTTTCTTTTCACATAATTCGTATGAGCAGCTAAAAAAATCCAAATTGTGAATCAGGAAATACCGTTAATATCAGATTGGTTAAAATGTAATAAGCTATCATTGAACCTATCAAAAACCAACTATATTTTATTTAGTTCCCATCGTAAAAAACAACCCAACGATGGGGTTTCATAATATTAACATAGATAGCTATTCTATTCCCCAAGTCTCTTCTGTAAAATTCTTGGGCATTCAACTTGATCAACACTTAACTTGGACCAATCATAAATCTTTCATTTCTTCAAAAATTGCTAAAAACATTGGTATTTTATCTAAGATATCGTTTCTATTACCCACCCGCCATCGAGTCAATCTCTATTACACACACTCATCCAACCTTACGTATCCTACTGCAACTTAATTTGGGCTTCAAATTACCCTACCCGTCTCATCGGACTACTTCGTCTCCAAAAAAGAGCAGTTAGAATTATATCTGGTTCTGGATTTTCCATCCCATCTGCTATCTTATTTAGTCGGTATGAAATTCTAACAGTGACTCAGATCAGAGACCTCCAAATTGGCATCTTTATGTTTAAATATAAAGCTAACTTACACCCGCGCAGTTTTGATCGTTACTTTATACAAATTTCTGACATTCATACATATGAATTAAGGTCGGCTGATAATCTCAGACCAATTCGCTACCGTGTAAATACCCGAGGTTTCTCACTAAAAAACGTAGGTCCGTTGTTCTGGAATTCACTACCTTTGGCTTTAAAAATTCTGAATACTTTGTTAGTATTTAAGTCAAATTTACGTAGCTACTTGATTCCTCGTGCTTCCTTGAAATGTGTAATTTAGGTTAGTACAGCCATTGTTTAATTTACTTGAATGACTGTACAATGTGCTATTTAGTTAACTAGCTTAAGTGTTATTGCGTCTAATTAATTTGTTTTCTATCTTTTTCGCTCTTTATTATCCTGCCTCCTGTCTCAATTTGAAAGTTTGTTTGTGAATCATTTGGGTGTCTCTTATTAGCGGGGCCTTCTTGGCCCCTTTAGGTAACTCCCATTGTAGTCTAATTACCTTACTACTTACTATATCTACTTGTACGTTATGACTTGGACGCAATAAAAGAGCATGTTATGTTATGTTATTATAAAATCCCAATTTTTTACCCACCCCTACCCCTACCCTTAATAATGTTATATAACAGCAGATGTGACCCCCACCCCTATATTATATAACAGATATGCTATCCACCCCCTATCCCACCCCAGCCTATAAGCACATTAAAAGACATACAATCGACATAATTGTATTGCACAATTTGACACTTTTGTTACAATAAGATGTTAGTTAGCACTTTAATAGTAGTGATTCAGCTGATAATTGCCTTTATCCAATTTAAGAACTGCAGTAAAGATCATCATATGCCCAATTACCAATATAACAAACCTACCTTAAAATTGTGTACTCTCTAGTGCCAATGATGATTAGACCGGCTGTATGGAACTCCTCTGCATCTTAATAATCGGACTTCTAATGGCACTAAATTCACGTGTATTAATTACGGTAACTAATTGGGTAGTCGACGATTGTCACCATGTATCTACATGTAGCCTAAGCCTACTATAATACAGCATGGGAATACATGGTAGTGACGTACATCCTATTTAAAAGCACCAATTTAGTTACCCTCTTGTTTTGCACTAGAAATGAGCATTACGGTATCACACAGAATGGATTGGTTTAATATTGATTGCACTATCAGGTATTTATCGATAACTTAGCGGTACAACCCTACCTATTTAATAGCGTATGATGTATACAGAGTGCGTACTACAATTGCAATTGGGTATTTAAGCAAACATAAACCATTTACACGTACTAAAGAAAATGAAATCAAACATCATGATAATGCCTACCAAAATAATTATTTCAAGTAAATTAATTGTAAGTTAAACCAGAATCAAAGCAAAGCACACAGAATTGAATTTTAGAGCGTTTAAAGCTATGCACATGAAATTGTTAAAATTGTAAACAGCAAATTGTTAAAAGTGAATTTATAAAATAATAACTAAGAACGTGAAATCAATTCGCCAGGTGGCAGCTAATGGTGCTAGTTTTGGTTTACAACGTATTGTGAACTTCGATTTAACAATGAAGGTCCGTGGTACATGGAATTTCCAATTGTCAGGCAAACAGGCAAAATAGCATAAGCTGAAAAAAGTTTGTTATATAACAAAACCTTCAACCTACCCCCCACCCACCCTACACAATATAACGCCTGCGATTACTCGGATTACGATGTAATGCGATTGGTCCATTGAGTATTGCTATAACGACGTATATGTATTAAGACACAAATAATATAGGAATATAAATCCGCAATGAATCCTCTGGATGTAGATGAGTGCGTCGGTCATGACAATCGAAAACGTTCACAGATTGCACGGAGATTGAAGCCCGATTGCAGGAAATGGTGATAGACCAGTTGGACAACGTATCTTGCGTTCTGCCTCAAGTCTTCCGGCATCTGAGGATGTGAATACTGAACAGCTCAACAGTCGACCTTCCTCTGGCAAACGATTCGAGGAATTGTGACACGGACCGTACCCTGTCTTCCAACGGGAGTTGTGCACTCCAATTCTCCCAGTGCACCTTGGGTGGCATCGTATTCTCGTCAAATATAAACTACATATAACCTGTCTGGCCAATTCAATCTGCTATAACACCGTGGGTGGCGTGATTGGTGGCCGTGTTGAAGGACGCTAACTTTTCATGTCTGCTTCCAAGGTTACGCCTCTGACAACCTCCGTTGCTAGGCCCACCCTTTCAGCATAGCGACGGCCATCATTCAAAAGGCCATCATCAGACGGTGGGTAGGCCTACTCTTGCCGATTGGTTAAAACACTTCCCTTGTAACGCGGACATAATTATACGCTTAAGAAAGTTGATGTGTGAGGTCCTCGAACATTACAGTGGCCTTTTAGTGTCCGGAGACCATTAATCGGTCTTTCCAGTGACGTTTAGTTGCAGTCATGTATAATTCTCCTCAATCGAACACTCTGGCATAGCACAGACTTGTATTTCTAATGAATTAACGCTTCTAAAAGTTTGCGCCATATATTTTGTATTAAAGTAGATCTTGTTCTGCGATTAAATAGGCTTCTGTCGTCGCAGTTTTAAGTAGGCCTTCACCATTAGAATGGTGACATTAAAAGGTTACACTGTGAAGGTAGGCTAGTTCTTCTTTCGCTAGGCGGCTACGCTGGCTACATTAAATGTACGGCGTGATGGGAGTCTTGCATGGCTACCGACAATTAAATTCGACTTATCTAACAACTTTTCATCATTCGTTCATGCTGTACGTATAATCACACTGCGCTTTGTTTGTTTGAAATATAATGGAGGTATCATTGTCTTTATTAGTAAGTATTATTATTATTATTATTATTATTATTATCTTTATTAGAAATTAACCCTCATCGTTCTTCGTTTCTGCCGTCTGTGCGGCGCTAAGCCTATTATTCAAGCTACTAGTATACTTCTATTAACAGGTAAAGATAAGTATGTTTTTTGTTTTATTCTTTATTCTCAATAATCACAGACTAGTGCGCCTAGTGGTAAATTTCATCGGTGAACTACTGTACATGATCATTACACCAGGACTTTGCTTATTTATCGCACTGATGTTACACATTATTGGATGATAAATTATTAGTAGTAGTATAAGGTGAAAATTAGTTATTTTCAGTGGGATGAAAATAAATTATTGTCGATATAATGATCTGGCTATTCGATATTGTATCGTATTGTATTGAAGTATTTAAATAGCGCTTTTAGTAGGGTGAACCGTTCAGAAGCGTTGCCAGTGCGCTATGAAACTATAGGCCTATACCAAGTTATGTAACACATTTTAAAACAATTTTCATTTTTTTAAAACATTGTTAACTACTTGATCTATGTGTATCAAAACTTAGACTGTAATTATTGGGGGGAAACTTTGAGACTGTTTGCTTTGGAATGGTGAAGGCTCTGTCTATCAGTCACGTTTAGTTCGTTCAGTTGTATGTTTTACTATCTTACAAAGCACTTGTTTTTGTAATGTCACTACTGTAAAATATATCATCCAGAAAAAGATCAATCAAGGTTCAATGGAACCATAATATTGTTTTACCCTTTTCGTTTTACCTATTGACTCTCATTCATCATTTACTGGATATTTTGAGTTTATATAACCAATATTGGCTGCTGTTATTATGATCTTATGGTGTTGATGCTCTATATAAAAATGACTTACTTGCTATTACCAATTACTATGCTTACTAAATAAGGTAAAGTAGCCATAGACACTCATTGATTACGCACCTCAATGGCATGTATGAATGAACCAAGATGCTCGCTCGTGTTTTCCATAGGAACTGAAATATTACTAGCGAGTAACACAATTCACAAAAAGTATCTAAGTCGTCCATAGGCGAGTTCATGCACACGTGTATTCTGGTTAATTATGTTTATGGTTCTCAATACAGAACTGAACTTTAAAATCCCGTTTGCACCTGAAATCCAGAATCACCTCCTTCGCTATCGGGCGTCAGACATTGTGTTGATGTTAGGTATCTTCCCTGTCCGCCGTATACAATCACGAGCGGCTTAATTCATTTCCCAACCTTCCCCGACACCGACCTCTAACTAAAGAGAACCAACAACCCTTTTTGACTTGTAAGCATGATTTGACTGAGCGATGGACTTTTGAAACGCTTTGAAATGCATTATTACACTTTGAAATTGTGAGATCATCGTATTACAATTACCTTGAGCTCACCATACGAGCACTAGTTGCTCTTTTTATTATCCGCCCTTTGCGCCAAAGATAGATGATTATGATATCGTTTTTATAGCATTTACAACATTGTGCAGTAGGACTCCTCCGTTCTGCTTCCGATCTCTTCGGTGGCGGAGACGGCCCTTGAAAAAGCTGTTGATTCGCTCAACCCCACAGGACATCAGGTAATAATCGACATCACGTGGAGAAGTCCCGTGCGGCCTCTTACCTAAAACGCATCGCGAATACATCAGGTCTTCTTTCCAACACAACGTCATTTATCACAAGTATATTTCTTAGGTCTCACTGTACAGTCACACGATCGCTAGCTATTCTTATGTTGACACATTATATATCTGGGACACCTTGGTGAGTGGATGGATGGGTGAATTTATGGATGGGCGGGCGGGTGTTTGGACAGATGTATGGATGGATTGATTCATTGATAGAGAGATAGCCTGATAGATAGCCTGATAGATAGACAGATATATATATATATATATATATATATATAGATGGATAGTTGAATCGTTAGATAGATAGATTGATAGATAGATAGATAGACACATAGACAGATAGACAGATAGATAGACAGACAGACAGACACATTGACTGACAGACAGACAGACAGATAGGTAGTTAGTTAGATAGATTGATCGATCTATTGATAGATGAATAGATTAATCTATCGATTAGGCGATTAACAAATATAATTGTGGTTCGGATGGATATACAGGCTATATTAATAAATACATATATATACATTTATATTTATATATATATACATACATAACTTGAGCGAATAAGACAGAGAGGCTGCACGCTCCGCTGTTGAGAACAAACGAAATTAAACTGCAGATTGATTTTCCCAGAACACAAACTTGTGTCGTTTATACATATTACGCCGTCTAATCTATGCATTTATTTTGTTTATCGACTTCCTCTTTCTATATATATATATAAGCCTACGTAGGCTCATATACACTTATACATTTATGTATGGATAATTTGCAATATATGTAAATTTAAGTGCTATGTTGGTTTCCCACTGAGCTGCATTTGCGTTGTTCTTCGAGAGTTCTTCACATCAAAAGCTGTAACTCACTGAGCATCAACGATCTCACTCGACGGTCTTCGATGTTCCCGCATCGCTGACTGGCAGATGCACATATATCTCACTGCTGCTCCTGCTGCTGCTGTTGTCATGGCGACCGCTGCTGGTGTTGCTGCTGATTCTATCATTTGTGAATCCATCAAGATGCGGTTTGTCCATCAGAAGAAGACGACATTGATGGCCGCTTTTTGTTGTCATCGGAATCTTTTCTTAGGTTCCAACCTTTTTCATTCATTCTCGTTTCACATGACTTCGTCTTAGTTTCTCTTTTATTTCAACGTCTATCTTTTGATACCAGAACTGTGGAATGGTTTTCACCTGACAATATCTGAATACAATCCTCGCAAGTAACTGGGTCATGAGGATTGAGGAATCATGTAATGGCTTGGCTGTATATTGCCTCTGGATTAAACAGTCGACAGGTAGGTTATAAGTTTCAATCTGAGAGGCGGTTCAGCAGAAGTTGAGATGCATTCTATAAATAGTCAATGGACACTGAGTGAGTTAACGTTGACTATCCAGCTCTAGTTCGCTGTGTCGGATGCTAGCTATTTGCATTTATAATGAACTTCGATTTCCTGATTCGAGTAGGCCGACTGTCTTGTATAGCGATACGACTGTATGATCATATAATATTCGTAAACTTTGTGCAGAATATACACCGCATTACGCATATACGCTGTAAAATATACTGAGAGGGTTAAACAGGGGAATCTACATCATAGATAGAAACCTTGGAGCAAATACTCCATTCAAAAAGTAAGGGGGAAAGATCTCATTGCGAAATTAGGGGAAAACATTTTTTAAAGCGTTATACCATTAAAAATCTCTTATTTTTGCGTTTGAGCGATTCTTTACTATTTTACAGTGTCAATGTGTGCGACATTAACTTAGTTCAATCTGTTTTTCTTCCTTAAATAATATTAATCCGCGTGTCAGTCAAAACTGGGAATGGAAAAGTTGCTTCAATTACTCTGAAGAGATTAAGTTGCTCAAATGACTTAGGGGTATAGACGCCCCTGAAGGGTTAGACTATTGGGAATATCTAGTTTTTAGAATGAATTATGAGATCAATAAATACAGTGAAAGATCTCGCGATGGTTATTAAAGAACAACTCTTTAGCGGAATACAAATGAAGTGGAAAGTATATCATTAGGTCTGATTTCAAAGGTGGGTTTATAGTTTCTGAGCTTCCGCACCTTTGCTTTGGAAAGAATCATCGATTAAATAATCAGACATGCATGTGCAGAAACCGTGCATTTTATTGTCATGGAGACATAACTAAATTTATGTGTCTAATATTGGATAAATGGATCTTATATGAATGGATGTTTCTGTAGATGAATAGATGAATGGCCAAATAAATGAATGGATAAGTGAATGAATGAATATATCAGTGAATGAATGCATGAATGATTGATAGATCAATATATTAATACATCAATGAATGAATGAATGAATGACTGTATGTATGATTACTTAAAGAACAGACTGACGGACAGGTGCATGTATGGGAGGACAGAGAGATAGATGGAAGGGTAGATAGACGGATGGATGGATGGATGGACGAATGCATGGAAGGATTGACTAATGGATGGATGGATGGATTATTTGATGGATGGATGGACGGATGAATAGATGAATGACCAAATAAATGAATGAATAGGTGAACGAATGAGCATATCAATGGATGAATGCATGAATGAAAGTTAGATCAATCTATCAATTAATACATTAATGAATGAATGAACGAACGAATGTATATATGATTACTGAAGGAACAGACTGATAAGTGCATGCAAGGATGGACGGATGGATGGATGGGTGACTAGACGGATGGACGGATGGATGGATGAATGGATTGTTGCATGGACGGAGGGATGGATGGATGGATGGGTGAATAGACGAATGGATGGATGGATGGATTGTTGGATGGACGAATGGATGAATGGGTGAATAGGCGGATAGATGGATGGATAGGTTGCTGGATGGGCGGAGGGATGGATGGGTGAATAGACGGATGGATGGATTGTTGGATGGACGGATGGATGGAGACAGGCAGAGGATTCCAAGGACTGAAGAATGAAAGTAAATTAGGTAACGACGGTACGTCGATCGAAGGCAGATCGCGAGACTGCACAGATTGTCAATTGAAGTTTATGCAGAATGGCTACTAAGCTTCAGATGGGGTCAACATTTATTTTCAAACATATAAGTGTTGAAGATGTTTCGATCGGACTAACACATAAACGAATAACTAGGCAAACAGATGAATGACAATATAGATGGAAACATTTTCCAGGCCGTTCTGTTTATATATATATATATACAATTCATATGATCAGAGCCTATATTTACGTATGTATATATATAAACTGTTAATATAATTATGTGCATATTAAATATGCATGTAGGATTGAAGCCAGGTTGAGTGAATTCAGTTTGTCAGGCTTTAGACGTGCATCACAGGTTGTATGTTAAAGGGAAGGCGATATAGCTAACGGCTAGACGAAGTAATTCGATATGCGATGCTCATAAACGAAGCTTCTCTTCGGTCTAAATTTATGCTAATCATCTTCAGGCTTTGTCATATAGACCTAAATGCTATGCTTTCCAAGCGAGCTTTAAGAAGCAGCGTCTGCATATAGACACTGAGAGAGCCTCAAACACATTAACAACCCTAGCAGTAGGCCCTATACATTGTGCATGAGCATATATTACTCACCATTCGGGAGGAACTGATGGCTAAGTAGGCGTCGAACGGGGGTGCCTCCTTCACCTCACCTATCCGATTAGATTTATTATATTAGTATGCGAGTGTAGGTATATAGATAATTGTATCTGAGATGGGGAAAAGTGCGTCGGTTTGGTCTAATGGATGAATTCAGTTCAACGGAGTTTTTGTGGGACATTATGGAAAAGTTGATTCTACGCAGTTCGTCTATAATTGTCGAATGGAGAATCATCACCGACTTCTCCTCATAATGACGGCTCGTGCGGACGAGGGAATGTTGCCCTGTGCGTAGGCGTGTCCATTGCCAGCATCTGAAGCCAGTGCTGCCGCCAGGGCAGGTGATGCGAATCTCTTGGAAACTCTGTCGGAATCCCGTTGTAGCGCAACACCTGCCGAGTCCGAATACCTACGAAGTATAAGAGTGTTGCCAAGGATTTGAGAGCGCATCAAATTGATGTCTTGTACCTGTCCTCCTACTGTTGCTACTGCTGCTGATTCGGCTGCCATTGCAACTTCTGCGGACAAGGATAAGACGGCGATCAAGAGTAGTAGTTGCTGGTGAGAAGTGGGGACATGACCTGTGTGGAATATCGAGCGAATGCGGTCTAAGTTTGTATACGAGCACGATGAACGAAAACTGGATTAGCCACTTGAAAGGATTTCTCCATCTTCTCCTCAGTTATAGTCTATTCCAGAAAACGATGTAAGTATCGAATTCTTTGCAATTTCTTTGTGACTAATTCAGATCTATCAACTCAAGAGGCCAATTGTGTTAACGCTTTCAGGAAAGCATTTTAATCGCATGCGGTTATGTAAATCTCAGTGGTTGCGCTGAAAATTGACAACCGATAGAGTCTAGAGCTATGTAGGCTATTATTTCTCATTCATTTTAATTCATTACTGGAGATTTATTCAGGCTACTACTATGAAGCAGTAATTGTAATTGTACATTGTCTTTATTATATTGTTTTACAAATTAAACAGCATAAATGATGTCAAGTGACACGCATCAAATTAATTCATGAACGATGTTCTCTGTGAGAGCATCGCAGTTCAAAAGCTGGTGTAAACACAAGGCTTACACAATACACATACCTTATTAGATGTAATTAGATTCAAAGTTTAGCGAACAGACTAGAAATAAGAACTAAACTACCGTTCTATGCAGCGCCTTATACATTATAATTATGACCTAAAAGATCATTCAAAAGATAAATAATTACAAGAATAGCAAAATCCTCCGATGACACAATTCGACGTCGGAACTTTGTTCACGGGAGAAAATGTAACAAAATAATTATGTTAATCGCATCATACAGACAATCATACCTGCATGTATGTCGTTCCACGTCGTAGAAAATGGTCAAAATATTTTCAGTTTGGCAGAAGTTTCTTGTAATTCAGTTTCGTTTTGTGCATATCTAAGGAAATGCTCAGTCGGTTTTGAAGCCTTGGTCATATTTTAAAAAATTGAAACAAAATTCCACTTGTTGACGAACATTCTTCTATGAGCTTCGATTGATTTTTAGGACACACATAAAACATTCTACTGCAGTACTTCACCCGTTCGACACATGTTCCTATATCAAGTGCTCTTTTTTGGCCATCTGTGAGGTTTAATATTTCTTATTAGTACACTTTCATTCTGTGTAACACGTGGTTTGCAATACTATTACTGACGAATATACGTGCAACATTTAGCTAGGCCTAATAACGCTTACGAATAAGTCAGAAGCAAGCTTTACTACAGCCATGTCGAACGAAAAGCGAATTTCCATTAGTTATTAACTTTAGGAATAGTCACATGCTTAGGTAGAACGATAGGTCAATATAATATATATTTATATAGACCCTATATACCTGTCATTATAACATATAGAAGAAGTCGATATGTCATTTAGATCGATGTGGTCGAGTTTGCAAGAGACCATTCTTCGGTCTATGATATTATACTCAACATTCCCCACAGGTGCATGAAACATGTGCTTAGTTCATCCTCACCTGGACCGAATATCTGCTAGACACAAACTGTTCGTTATCTAACTTAAGTGTAATATCACTGGCCATCTTTGACGCAATAACTCTATAAGAAAGTGAGGCATTTAAGGATTTCACCTTTCAACAGCATCAAACCTTAACAGCAACGGAACCTTCGAACGGCTTCTGCGGTAGGTGACATGCGCTGCTGCTAGATTGAAACCATAAATTAAATGTCTACAGAAAATTTACGTGTAACTAAATCTGCTAAGAATTACAGTCACATAATTTATATATTAGTCTGATTGTTAGTGTGTCTATGCGTGTGAAACCAAATCCGTTAAGGTCTTTTTTGGCTGATTGGTTGATCTATGCCCATCAGATGCATTTGCCGATATATATATATATATATATACACCCCAAGAGATCAAGTAACGTCACATGTGTAAGTCTCCTAGCATATTTCATTACACTGCATTACGTATACATTAGTACATTACTCTCACAACAACATTACCACTATGTCCGAACAACAGCTTCCCACCAGTTTAGTCATCCCGCCTCCTGTTCATGCATGGGCCCCCGCTTCACAGGCAGCGCGGAGGAGCATGGGACGCTTGTCTATCTAGCTAATCGTCGTTTCGTTTTGAGGCTCAGCGCCTGGGGATTAAGCGGCGCTTTTGCAATTTTGAGGTTACTATTTTCGTCGTTCCCCTTACCTGCCGTACCCCGCTGATGGGAGTCAGAATTTTATTCTCAACATATTGCCGGGCGACTCTGCTAGGCGCTTATGTTGCCTCGTACGTTGGGGTGGTGCCTCGCTTCTAGTCGTGTTTATCTCAATAACTTATATGAACTATCGCAGTAGCAGATTATACTATGATAGGGCGTTAAAATTTAGGATAGTTTAACAAAACCAATCCGAATGCACACGAATGACTTGATTTGTATGTTATAATGTACGCATTGTTATTATTGTATGTTTTAATAACTTTTGCAGTAGGTCTATATATAGTAACTCGGTTCTTGCTTTGAGTGACGATTCTTGTGTGGTGATAAATTACGTTGGGTGGTAGCTTACGCAATCACTCTGCCTCTATTGGTTGATGTTATTTGAAGTCATCCCATCTAATTTATTTAGCCATCTACAGATGCAAGTCAATGCCAGAAATCACTCACCAGGGTGAATATGCGCTAAATAAAGAAAAATATATGCTGCAATACAGATCGCGTCGAAATCTAAGATGTAGTGGCCATTAACCCATTAATCTCGGCTATAACTTTAATCAAATCATATCATTATGTCATAAACCCTAGAATATATGATCGCTCCTGAGTAGGTCTCTTGGAGGGCGCTATACAAATTCAAAGATGAATGAATGAATTTGATCTTACTTCTCTACAACTATGCCCACATTGAGCCCATATGTAGGACCCATATAGGAAATGTTGGCACGGCTCACTTCTATAGCACCATGTTCATATTACAGAAACACCTTTGTCGATGTCATTCCTAATCAGAGCCTCCTACAAAGCGACTGACCTTTGACCTGGACATTATTGAATTTCATCGAGGCTTTTAAATTCGTTTGACTTCAGTCTAACTCCTAGATGACTACCCTTCCCTTCCTCACGCATTCGCCTCCACTCTGAACCCCCAGTGGTCCCCACCACATCAGAGGTTACGGGTGAGGCGTCAGAATCCCCTCTCCACCATCGGCCGATTCGCCTCGTTTAGTTTCGTTAGGTGGTTGACAAAGACTTGAAGGCAAACTATGTCGACAGACTAACTATGAGAAACATCTGCTTTCATTGACAAGTTTTTCGTCGAAAAACAGCTACAAAATTAAAATCAGAAACCTTTTACGCAATGGTTTGACAAGTTTTCTTAAGAAACACTGCAACTTAACAAACTTTATTCTAATGGTAACAAATAAAAGGCAGACATTTATTTGTTCTGCAGTTTGACTCCTTAGGAGATGGTAGCAAATGTATTGCTTGACGTGTAAAACGTTGTTCAAATAAATGTATTGGTTTCAGTTCAATTCACTGCAGAAGAAAAGCAAAAATAATGAGGATGTCTTGGTAACACAAGGATTAAAATTAGAGGAGGGAAAAGTTACAAAACGTTCGAGGACTGTAAAGCGGGATAGAAAGAGTATTTGCAAGTTTGCTAGAAGATAGGAATGAAAGTATATGTACAGTGCAGGATTTACCTATAAGCTACACAAGCTATAGCTTAGGACCCTATCTTTCTTGGGAGCTTTAAAAAAAATTGTCCGAGTGAGCAAATGCATGGTCTGTTGTGCACAAGATAGTCTAGAGAACCAATTGTATTGGTTTATTAATTGTCATCAATTGCATTCCTATTAAAAATTAGCTTGATTTGATATTAATTAGGTTCTGAAACCAAAAGGCGCGCCGATGATCCAATTTACTGGTATCGTCTTACTTGTTAGCACTATATTCATTTTATTACCTCAATCTATATATTATCTTTTAGCTTTTCATTAGCTTTATTAAAGTAGCTGGGGAACCCGGCGTTGCACGAGTTGAGTGAATAGCTGTAAAAGCGTGGAAATGCGTAAACGGAATTGTGTATAGACACTGATGCGTACAAAGTACATACCCACTGTGCAAACGATGGCCAACTACTGCTACCTGTACGATATCTCCAAAACCGTAAAAGTAGAAGAGGTGTGACAGAGAAATATCATGTGCACATGTCAGAAAATGTACAGGAAGTGTTTCATCGACACGATCCTGGCGACTAAAAAGGAAACTTTCCTTGAGAGTGTCCTGAGACAGGTTTTTGGCCCTGGAGAGCAGGAAAAGGGCTGCCGTGGGGTTCACCAACCCTTCGACTGCATGTCTCAGGTGTTCCCCGAGCCAACGGTGAAGGTTTCGAGTCAATAGCTCTAAAGCTGTGCAAATGCATTGCTGGACAGACAGACAGAAGCACACACAAAATCCTTTATATATAGAAATATAGAAGAAGGCATATCAATGTCATTCAATAATGTTGAAGACGATGCTTTAGAGAACCTTGAGCCAAGAGTCAAGTTCAGAATCAAAACATTTATACCTGTAAAGGATGCATTAGAGCCAAGTCTGGCACAGAAAGCCACAGTACACAATGGTGCTGCAAAAACGTTTTCATTCTTAACAAAATAAGAAGCGTGTTAGGATGCGTATATACGCCTACCTTCGACGATAGAAAAAATCTTATCGTAGAGGATTTTAGAGATGGACAGAGAACCTTTTTGAGTCGACATCGCCGCCGTCGAGGGGATGTTATAAAAGCGCAGCTTTGATTATGTGCTCGTTCAGCAACATTTCTTTCGCAGCGACAGACGACGTGAGAAGGGTGCAGTAAAAGGTCGATCACGTTTCCACTATGGGGTCTGGTGCGGGTGGGGCGTCATTGTTTGGCATTCATCAAATGAGCGTCTCGCCCGCAGTGTACAACCAACGATCGCCTCGAACAAACATGGCCGCAGGGTACAACTGACAATTTTGAATTGAGGGTTGGGCACAATGAACCCACCCACCCAACCCTAACTCGATGAACCAATATTTCTGGATTGTTTTCTCAGTAAGACCACGCATCAGTAAATCAATCACTAAATCAATCAATCAAACTTAATATAGCGTCTCTTCAAGAAATCTACCCAGAGGCGCTCTTGGTCCAACCTCGGCCAAGTGAGACAGATTTTAAAGTAGAATAGAAATGGGGTAGAAAGTCCTTATGCAAGAGCCGAAGATCCAATGGGTGACTATTTCATGCAAAAACACGATGTTGTATCGTAGAGAACTAGAGGTCCGAGGGAAAGGGACAAGAAGAAGACCCGTACTTCACCCACTAAACGGCAAAAATACCAAATTCTGTTTCTGTTGTGTATTTGTGTTTGTGTATTGTGCTCAGATCGCTGTCCAATGACATCCTACACTTCCAGCTGCCTGAGCACAATCTCCTGGATGCGGGTATCATCTGTAAGACGTATCCTGGCCTCACCCACGCCCAGTATGCTTTCTGCCGCCGCAACCCCGACGTGAGCAGCTCAGCCCTGCAGAGCCTACACCTGGCCATTCGCGAATGCCAGTGGCAGTTTAGAGGACACAGGTGGAATTGCTCCTACACTGAAAATCACCTCAAGAACCCTTTCTATATGTCCATCCTATCAAAAGGTGAGTGCTTTTCCATGTCCAAGCGAACCGGAATTTACGCTCAATTGTGCTTCTTTTAAAATTCGACTCGTGGCCATTCTTGCACTACAGAGACTAGTTATCTTCTTTATTAGGCAGAATCTCGCAATATCGTACATATATATTATTACACAAGTACGTTCACATTTTTGACATTTAGATGTTCTAAATTTGCAATTTTATGTGTTGATTGAATGCATCAATCATGATGCATTATAGGTACCATTTTTCAGACAAAACCACTAGAAGTTCAACGCGTTTACTCTGATTTTCTCATGTAACCAACTGATCCTCAATAATAATGATAGTTATAGTAATAATAATAATAGTAATAACAATAAAAATAATTATAATTACGATTATGATAATGACGACATGGTGATGATGTTAATAATAATAATTATGACAATTATAACAATTATAGTAATTATATAAATAGTAATAACAATAATAAAATAACACTAATAGTAATAAAAGTAATAATATTGATCCGTGACCCTTTAGGCTATAGAGAGTCGTCTTTCACGCATGCCATCCTTGCCGCTGGGATGGTCGCTCAAATCTCGCGCGCTTGCGCGCTGGGCAACCTGCGCAGCTGCGGTTGTCAGCCGGAAGTGGATCATGACAGCGGATTGTGGAAGTGGACGAACTGTGAGACAAATCTCGACTTCGCCGATCGATTCACGCGACGCTTCCTCGACAAACGGAAGACGGCCAAGGACCTCACCTTCCAGTCGCACATACACAACAGTCGCGTCGGACGAAAGGTAGGGCACCAGCGTCGTCACATTCGTAACCTCTGCGCTGCAACGTCTTTGACGTCATCGTAGCTGACACTCTTTGATTCTATGTTTCTTATTATTTGAAGCTTAATGTGTCAGAGTCACACTGTTAAAAGAAGCTTCGTGTCCTGATGATCTTCTTCGATACAACTTTGTCTTTGTTGCGCTGCATTCTTTGATGTTCTGCAGCGTCGAGTATTAGTGTCAAAAGATCAAAACAATTATAAATGTTATTAAAGCAATAGATCGAATACTAAATGAAATCAAAGCAATTAATGCCATATATAATGCTCAATGTTGAATCTTCGACCGTCATCACCGCTGTTAAGAGTGGTGGTGATCGGACAGCTTCGTCACAATACAACGTCACGATACAAAGTTATAATACAACGTCACAATACAATGTCGCAATGCAACGTCACAATACAACGTCACAGTACAACCTCGCAATACAGTGTCACAATACAACGTCACGCCTATAATTTCTGCCTTTTGAACGGGCGTAGTAAAACGTCCGATGTAAGGAAGCAAGTCGTCCGTTCTTTAAGGTCGGTGTAGATTGAATTGCAGCGGTTGAATTGCCTTCATTGACGGCGATGAACGCTGGAACGGACTTAAACCGATTTGTCAGCTCCTTGGCCGCCATGCGTCGCTTCAATTTACGACCAGTTGCATGGAAATTTCCTTTGTAACTCTTGACAGAGATTGTGCGATGCAGACAAGACCGAGTGACTTCTATAGCGTCGGTTGAGGCCGCTTGCCTTTAAGTGACTACTAAATGGTTAGAGAGACTGAAGAGACTAGGTCGAATGAAATTTTTCCATCTTTAGAAAACCTTTATTTGCTTCTGCATAATTTAGAACCTCCTGTGTTTCGTGCGATTACTTACTTTTGATAATTAATTGCAAAGCGAATAGACCGTATTGGCTTGGTGTAAATCGATCAGTGGCATCAATACCTAAAGCAGGTGTATCATCGACCTAAGGACATGACGCTACATAAACATAACATCAAATCAGACAACATATAATACGACAGACGGTTATGTATCACATTGTGAAATGATGGAAAATTTTAATATAAAATGTGGCAAGGTACGGTTGACGGTGTATATAATATCGGTGAGTTATTCGAGACTTAATCGAGATACCCAACAACCATCTTACTCGTCTACAATTAACATAGCCCTTAATTAATTTCATAATCATGCCAATCTGACTCATTTGTCCAACAGAATTCGCCTTCTCGTGCATTTCATATAAATGACCTCTGTTTGCAAGAGGTGCCGAAGCTTGTCGAACTCTAGAACGTTCCCTTTCCATGGACGATTTATCAGCATCATTTATAACATTCATCGCTCCAAGCAGCAGCAGCAGCGCAGTGTGGTTTATTAGCCCAACAGAATTCGTAGTAGTTGTCCCCGTAGTCATCATCATCATCGTCATCATCATCATCATCATCATGGTTATCGTTACGGCGGCGTTGGCAAAGTGCTCTAGCCCCTCTAGAGACCGTGCGAGTGGGGCTTGTCTGATTAGCCCCTCTAGGGCATCATTACAGAAGGTCAGACGCGATCTTCAATCGACAGTCACGTAGGTGACTCCGGTTGCAAATCGGACTAAACGCGAGTACAACCCCACTTCCTCCTTCTTCTCCTCCTCCTCCTCCTCCTCTTCCCTCTTCCGTCTCCTTCTTTTCCTCCTCTTCCTCTTTCTTCTTTTCCTTATCCTTCTTTTTCTTTCCCTCCTTCTCCTCCTCTTCCTTCTTCTCCTCCTCCTCCTCCTTCTTTTCCTCTTCCTTCCCTCCCGTATAATTCAACGCTTAAATTTCACAGCACGGATCACAAAATTGAAACCAGAACGCCGCCGCCGCCTCCGCTTCTACCACAGATATCGTATAGCGTTGCGACTGCCGGGCGCGCGCTCTGGGCGCCGCCATGTTAGTCCTGCAGGCGGCCACCTAGCGAGACGAACGCCATCGACGCAGATCGGGTTTTTCGGCGTAGGGTATCGACGGCGACGAGGACGAGGCTGGAGAATAATTGGTCGTGTCGCTGCGGTTGGGAGGGGAGGGGAGTCCAAGATCTATGAGGCTGAAGCGGAGCTTGCTTGTTCTTAGCGACCATTTCATCATTAAGCACGATGCCCGCCTCCCTTAATATTCTCAGACATTCTCAACGAACCATCCATCTGTTGTTCGTTAGCTGGCGATTATGTGCCACCGCCGCCGCCGCCGGCTTATATAGGGTCCCCTATCATTAAATTTAACTGCATTATGCCGATACCGGTCCCTCCACTTTTACACGCTTTCTCCCATGTCAATCAACCTATGCAGAAACAGATAGATACAGACAGAAATAATACCGTTTGTATCTATCTATCTGTATTTGTCTGTGTATATGCTTGTATATGTATCCCCACACCTGCTCCCATTCACAACACATTGTGTTTGTGCGTACGAACCACATGAAATCGAAATGCCGACATAAGAACATAAGGCCTATATGCATCGCATATCACCCAGATCATTTTGTAAATCACTCTAATCGTTATCTTTAGTTGCGATTGGATGATACCGCTTCTGGGTAGGTTTCTTGAACAGGTGCTATATAAATTCTCAGAATGACTGAATGAATATATCAATGCACAAATAATGATTACAGGCAGTGCTCAGAGTATGCGATAAATGGTGTTTTACTTACTATATTATTAAGCATTTATAAAATTAGATATTAATGTCGTTCGAGTAGCGAGTTGTGTTCTTTGTCAACTGTAAGAATTACATTATAATGCTTTACGTCAAGCTTATGATACCGACTAATATTGTTGAGCTTTAGGGGCCTACTGCGCCATGATTTTGTCCTCCCTTAGTTGGCAGTTGCTATTTAGATTCAAAATTGAATTGTGCGATGATAGTCCAGATGAGCCGATAATGGATGAGTGAATTAGATAAGGTATGGTAGAAATTGATAGTTCGCTAATGATGAATGGGCAACGAGGCACACAAGGCATGTGAATAATGTGGAAGACAAAGTTTAATTGGTCTAAACCAATGAATATCAGGCATAGACAATCATTTTATCAGTCGACAATGTCAGAATTTAAAATTGGGAATATAAAAGAGTGGTTGCTACTGCCTGATGAGGTCCAAAGTGTAAAAATATATCTGGTGTAGACACATAGAATACATAATATTCACTTAGTACCCATCTGCTGCATACGACCACTTGCTGAATGTATTTTCGATAGTTGTGTGAATTATCACACTGTTGTCTGTACTATCTTGTCGGTATGAATGATGTCCTCCTCAGTTGCTGCAGCTGTTGTGTTCCTCATCTGCACTTGTCTCTCTTTCAGGAAGAGATGATGATGATGATGATGATGATGATGATGATGATGATGATGACGATGACGATGACGATGATGATGATGATGATTTTGCATTTTGTATGACATATGAAATGTTTATAGCTATTCGCCAGTGCTTAAAGTGTGAAAAAAGAAGTGCCTGGACGCTAGGGGAGCCGTCCATAAATGACGTCACGCAATTTTTGACTATTTTTGACCCCTCCCCCTTAGTCACAAGTTGTCACAAATGCCACGACCCTCTAAAATATGACGTCACGTCACAAGGTCCTGGCCCCCTCCCCAAAAAATCAAACCAGATGTCCAGAATGTTATGCAAATTTCTTGTAAGTATACAAAATTAATTGTAACTATAAAATATTTCAAAGTATAATAGTAGTACGAAGAAACATGGAGAAAATAGGTTGCCTACAATGATTACAATCTTATGCATTCATCAGGATGAAAGACTATCAGAATCATAATTAGTGTTGTTTAATTGTGGTAAAAACTGCTGCAAAGTAAGTGAAACTTGTTTAAATGAGTGTAAGTTTTTAATAAAATTACGTATTTTGATGTGATGATATGACGTCACATTTTGTCGACCCCTCTCCCCCTTGTCACACATCGTCACTAATTTGTGACCCCTCCCTATAGGTGCGTGACATCATTTATGGACAGCCCCTGGTGTCAAAAAGCTAAGAGCTATAGATTGCAAAGGCAGAGCACCAACATATTAATTCGACGACAAATGGTTCGTGCACTGAGGTCCACTGTGTTCGTTAAAGTAGAAGTTGGATTGGTGATATTAATGATGCTGGAATAGAAGTTGGATGGATGAACTAATTCTTCCAAAACAGCTGCTATTTAGATGAACATAATGCCTACTGAAACAAAAGTTGGATCATTGAAAAGAATATTTGCCTTAATAGAAGTCTATTTGACCAAAATGGTTCTTGCTGAACCAGAAGCTGGATTTGCAGACATTATTATTATTATCAATTCAACTTCTATTTAACCAAATACAATGGGCGACAAATAGAATTTGCTATCATTTGTTAGGCTTTTTGTCCATCAACCATTATTTAGTCGTCAATTATTTGTCGATGTAATATTTGCTGTTATTTGAAGCGTAGTCCTACAGAGAATTGCTTTCTTTTGTGAAATTGTCGACAAGGGGCCAGTGGCGCCAGCATCGTTTCGGAAGTTGTGAAAATAAAGCTTCCTCCTCTTTTTCCTGTTGATAATAACGTACGCATATAGAGGAATTGCACTGTTGCATGGACGATCATGTTCGGCGTCCAGGCTCTGCTGGCCAAATAAGTGGCAGGACGGCGTCCCGCCTTGAAAATAAGTGCCTGGACGCCGCCCATGACCATCCAGGCACACTTTAAGCCCTGCTATTCGCTATCATTTACGGCTAACCATTTGGCCTAATGATCAGGGACCTTCAGGGTAAGGACGACCTGATAGAGATGGTCATAAAGAAGATGAAAAAAGAGAAGAAAAAGACTAAGATGGTGTTGTTGATGATGACGTTGACCACAACGACTACGATGATGATGATGACGATTATGATGATGTAGGCCCTATTATTACAATAATAATAATGATAATTGTTATTATTATGAATATTATGATTATGATGATGAGAGTAATGATGATGACGATGACGTGGATAAAGATTACAACGATTATAAGATGATGATGATCTACGAAGGCACAGACATTAGATGATCTTTTGAGGCTTGTCCTTATTAATAATCTAATGACTAATTCGCCCTAAAATCAATCGGTTCTGTTCAGCGAGTTGTGTATGTGAAGATTTATGGAGCGCCGATTAGATAATGTACTCCACCGTGTATATATTTGTGCCTGCATGTATACATATGTGTATTGTGTATGTATGTACACTGTGTCCGGAAATAAAGAGACCCCAAACCATAATATGAAAATAAATAGTAAATATTCGTTGATTTTTAAAATTCCAATACCGTTGTAATCCTCACGTATTTATTCGCAAATTTGGAATTAATGAACGTCCTGGTTGAAAACATACGTCATAGTGACGTCTTTAAATCACAAAGCTAATGCCTGGGAGGAATTTGATCAGCTGGTCATTGAAGCTTCTATTGGCCAATGACGCACGCGTCTTGAAGTCTGTGTTGAGACCAAAGGAAGATACTTTGAACACACCTTGTAGTCTAATAGTAATAAAATACAAGAAAGACAAAAATTTTTCTCGACGACAGTTTTAAAGAGTTGAAAATTCTATCGTTACATTTTAGGCCGTCCTCCAAACTTGAATTTGTATAAAAATGACGTCTTTATGACGTCATTATTCGATGACAGGAACTACCATATTTTTTATTGTGTAAGATAAATATGTTAGGTCTAGGGTAGCGTATGTATGTACTATGTATATATGTATGCATGTATGTATGTATGTATGTATCTATGGTTGCATGTATGTATGTGCATGCGTATGTATGTATGTTTGTTTTTATGCATGTATGTATTTATGTATATATGCAATGTATGAATGTATGTATGTATGCATGTGTATGTATATTTGTACGTATGTATGTACGTACGTATAAATATATATATATATATATATATATATATATATATGTGTGTGTGTGTTTGTGTGTGTGTGTCTCTGTGTGTATATATGTATGTTTGTTTATATGTATATATTCATGCAGGATGTATGCATACGCAACTACATGTATATGTATTCTAGTGTACACGCATTCGTTTAATTAACACTGCTAAACCGGTCGTGAATTATTGCACTCTGCTTCGTTGTCGAAATAAATAACAACCGTTCTTCCGTTTTGACTGCAGCTGTCAGATCCATCGTCTCTGCCAGCTTCTCATTCATAAAGAAATCCGACCGACACAGGAGTCCACATGATGCAACCCATGTATGCATCTCATTATGTGCATAATCACATACATGTATACTGTTAAGGCGGAGATGTTACGCAGAATGGCTCAGCATGTTCATCACACGTCTGTATATATGCGAGTCTCAGAATCTGTACGAGTTTTGTATCGCGAATGCATGCATGCGCATCAACTCATTGTAATGTAAGTATAACTGTGTAGTATGTGTGTATGTACATGTATGCATGTATGTATGTATATGGATATTTATATAGAGCTTTTATCATACCTACTACTCTGTCATTTATATATCCGGGGCAGAGTGTTATTTCTAGATACTAATGCCCCCCGTGGCATTTTATTTGCGCCCTTGAAGAGTCTTATATATGCGATTTGTGACTCTGTACCAGATCGCAGCTATACGATTATAGTGTCATTATTGATTTATTTCGATACGATCGCAGCGATTTACGAATTTGGCTGCACTTACTTTCGTTTATTGCCTAACTTTGCCACCTAGCCTTGTTTACATCAACAGTCATCGGTTATAGATTCATTAGATAGATTTCAGGTTTAATACATAATGTAGCTTTTGATACCCCGACGAGCAATTTAACCAATGCATATAGCGTGTTTCCGTCTTTTCACCTGCGCATGACCCATGTGTCACTCTGGGCATCCTACCTTCATCCTGCGACCTGCATTTGAAGACATTATAGTGTCATTATTGATTTATTTATCTGGATTATTTTGTGGTTTATATAGCGCCCCTTCAGAACAGTATACTCAGAAAATTATGATTTATGATGCTTCTACCATAATAAGCTTCAGACGAACACCATACATACATCGCTCGCTTTACGTAATTGGTGCGTCCTATATTATACTCTCGTTCATATTTTTCATATGAATTATTGAATTGACTATGGTACTGCTACTTGTGCGGACATCATACCTTTTCTCAGATTAATCTATTTCATTTCGTTTAAAATGCCGACGCTCGGCTCACTGGCGGCATTTCAAAGGGTCTTTATATAGATTAGACTAAACTCAGGAGGAGTTGCATTTGTTGCCAATGCGAGGACGCAATGAGTTTATGTATATAGAATAATAAGATCCTCCGATATTCACGAATTATTTTATTATGCGAAGTAACGCCTCAAGATTAACTGTTTCTCATTGACTTTCAGGCATCTGGATAACTGCACTTCATCTTGCAACTGACTTATCGCACCTCAGATTCACACTTCTGCGCGTGTGCACTAGCAATAACTTACAAGTGATAATAATAATTATAATTATTATTATTATTGCGATATAATAATAATAATAATATTTATTGTCGATTTACGAATAAATAAATTTGTGTGATAATAATAAAAATAATAATAATTGTTCTGAATATAATTGTGTCTGTTTCCATGTCTGTCTGAATGTATGCCTGCTTTTCTGTGACGTATTATCTGGATCCTTCCATTTTCCGTTATCTCTCCTGCGGACCATTATTTGGAAATATTGTTGCGGTATAAGTTATGAAAATTAGCAAATGGCCAACACGATACAAAATGCAGCGGATGGAACAGAAGCAAGTGCCTCCTCCTCTCCCTCCTCCTTCTTCTCCTCCTTCTCCTTGGATGCTGTTGCGGTTGATGAGCAGCTGATCTTGGAATGCAATTGTCTGCACATAGGCGGAGTCTCGTGTGTTCGTTAAGCCCACCAAACGATGGCTGTTGGCCTATCGCACGACGACGACAACAGACCAAAGCGGTCGGAAACAAAGTTCTTCAAGTGCGGTCTCAAGCAATGAGATCCCTATGCCCTTCTGGGTGTTCATTAGGGAAACATAATTGGCGAGACGATGAAAAGCACGTAGGTTTCGATTACGTAAGTAAGTGTAATGTAATGTAAGTGGATATTTTCGAAATAATCGTAGTAAATATCGATGTGGCTGTGTGCTGTACTAAAATCGGAGTATGTGCGTTAACTGTTGGTGGTTTTGGTTTGAAACAACGACTTTTGAGTGAAGGACATCTCAGATTCAATGCATTGGAATGGGGCCATGGGCATGTGATCAATAACCACACTATAGGCCTAAGAACGTCGTTTTCACCGGCTTAATTGTGAAACATTTCAACATAAAACCTTTAATTGAATGTCTTGAATTACAGAGGCGTAGCTAGGGTATTTTGCGCCAGAGGACAAACTACAGAATTGGCGCCCCTCTGGGGGCCATCCATACATGACATCACGCGCCTATGGGGAGGGGCGTCACACAATTGTGACGATGTGTAACGAGGGAAAGGGGTCCAAAGAAATGTGATATCACATCATCACATCAAAATTAATCATTTTATTTTTAAATATTTGCTCAATTGTAATGAGAATTTTGGAGACGCCAAAATCATGTACTACAACCTGTTTGTAATGAGGATTTTGGAGGCGCCAAAATGTAATCTTACTAACTTTTTGGGATGAATTTATTTGTTTCGAAATTTAAAAAATAGTTTTAATTCTCATTTTGGCGCCCCTCCAACTCGGCGCCCGGGGACACGTGTCCCCTCCGACCTCCCTAGCTACGCATCTGTTGAATTATGAAACTATTTGTACAGGTGGATCAACTTCTATAGGTAAAGTTTTAACGCATTTTGCGGAAGCAGAGTTGCTGACGAAGTTCGCCGACAATAAGACTCTACAAAGGGGCACGCCCTATGTCGGTATTTAGGGGCCTACATATACATGGGCATTAGATGGAACTCGTATCTTTAAATTCATATAGCGTCTATGGCAGAAATTCTAATCAGAGGCGCTCAACAATGTTCCCTCTAACTTTTTGGAGATAGTGTGCTTTGTGTGAGACATTTTATAACTGATTCACTCTTTGTGCGTAGGTCCTGGCTGAATGCAATTATAGTTAAATATAGATGATTAACTAAAAGCCTGTGATGATGAGCTATGTTAACCTAAGAAAAGTCCCTGGGCTAAATATAAATAAGGACACGTAACGGCCTAGAAACCAAAGTTTCTGGAGTCCGCTGCCGGATATATAGAGCCCTCGATTTGTGGTAATTTCATAAAAGAAAATCGTGACTCCTTTCTTTTTGTAAAATAAACCGCGACCGCAAACTAGAATTCTTGTGTGCACTTGTTCCACGGTCCTTGTACGCGCACATGCGCACAGCTTATAGAGGGAACATTGGCGCCGCTCAATATGGTCTCCATATGGATCTCATATGAAAGAATGGGTCCTATGTGGGCATTTTGACAGAGAGGTGGGCCAAACTTTCCGAGGTAGAGGTCAGATTCTTCTCTATATGGGTGCGGAGGAGCTAGGGTCAGATGGGTCGCTATTTCATCAAGACAATACCTCCGCAAGGCCATTTGGTGATGGATCTTGGCGTACGATGCATTCACAAATCTCCAAAAAGTTTCCCAAGCAGGATAAGAGATTATAGAACTGGAACTGGAACTGGAACTGACCCTGGTTTCTATTGACTCTGGTTTCTAAGGCAATCTTCTAAACGACGGTCTACTGTAAGACGTCACTTGCGTCGAATAAACAACTTTTGGCACGATTCAAATTTACCAGTTTCTAATCACCTGACATCAATCGACCAAATTGCATTACTTAGTCATTCATGTTGTCTATAGTTATCTTAGTATAAACAACAATTGCATTGCACCAAATTCAAATAAATTCTTATCCGTCGTAGTCCATGATACGAAGCAAATGCTCGTCATTACGGCGTTTATAGCCGTATACAGCGGAGATAAAAACCGACCTAAATAAACTCAATTGTTAATTATCCTCTTCTTAATTCGCGAACGTCTGTCACTAAGACAGATATTCTGTTTGCATACAGTCTTCTGCCGATAAATCATTATATATATATGTGTGTGTACATGTATGTATATATATGTGTGTATATATCTTGCGCCGATGAAGACGTAATTTGCGGTGGAAGCGCAGACGCCTTTGACTTTCTGCCTCTGTCGGGTCTAAGTGCTGTTGTTGGTCGGACGATGCATAAAATGCTAGGAATGGCTGGAGTTGAGGCGCGTGTCAATATTTATCCGTCATGATAAGCCGAACAGAATCCGTTGGTCTATCGTCCGTTGAACAGTCTCTCTATTGGCGGACACGGCGGCTGCGTGGGGCGCGTTTCGTGCGTCGGGCCGACATCAAAGCGCCGGCTAACTCGTCCAGGTGAAATCGCTTCCAGGTGACGCTTATGGAAGCCAGGTGAGGAGGCTGATTGGTGGCAGGAGACGGTGAACGGTTGACGGACGGCTCTACAGAGGCCCCACTTATGCACCGACAGAGACGAGAGCTCGATGAAGAATTACTCGGCTGACGAGAGATCGACTCACTTGTGAGGAATTATGCGGCGTTCCTAGAAGGCTTTGAGGATGGCCGCCGCCGCCGCCGCCTCTCGCCCTCGCTTCTCCAGCGAACGATCCCGCGATTGATGAAATATTACAACGAACCCAAATCCTGTCGTTCGTTCTCATGCACCTTGGATGTTCTTCGTCGTTGTCATCGTCCTCATCGTTCTACTTAGCATCATCATCATCATCATCATCATCATCATCATCGTCATCGTCGTCGTCGTCATCGTCATCGTCGTTGTCGTCGGCATCGTCACCGTCGTCTTCGTCGTCGTCGTCGTCGTCAACATCATCATCATCTTCATCATCATAAGCACCTGTGGAAGGAACCTCGTAACAGCAGTCGGCGTCATCATGATGACGATTGTCGTTATCATTATTGCTGACTTTCTGAAACGATGTAGTCATTTATGACCAACGAAATTATCTCATGAAACACCGACAACTTATTCTTGCACTCTTTCTTGTCGCGTCATTAATTGCTTCGCTTGATCATTTCCAGATCGCGCCATTCAGCAGCATTCAGAAGGCGGAGAATCTTCAAGCCTCATACCGTTGTAAATCCGTTTCCCTATATTTGCCATTTAGTAATCATACGTTTTCAGTCTAAGTCAAGATGGTCGTCGACAGCTCCGCTTCATCTCATATTCACTTATTCTGGACGAGCCATCTGATGCGACGCAGCGCTTGTGAATAAGCTGGCTTCCTGTGTTTAGCATTAGAGTAGTTCTTTGGAAATGTAAAATTTAAATGATACTACTCTAGATGGCGAAGTTATGTAGCGCCTATATACCCGCAGCTGCCTGAAGTGGTCCCGACCTACGGTGAAATGAGCGACTTCGTATCAACTCGTTTACTGCCATTACGTTATGTATACCTTTCGGCTCTTCATCACCTATTTAGATTTGACTGGACTTGTCCAAAAGACCTTGACTGTCGACTAGTGGCTTAATGTTTGATCAATCATCTAATACCTATTTCTAATTAATAGAACGCGATGTAATTCAACGTGTATCATGTTGAATTAGATTGAAACTAATGTCTGAAACGAAAATCATGAAGTCTACAACAACTGAGATTGACGATCGTGCTTTCTGATCGCATGACAATGAAGAAGCAATTGTTCATTTATTTTGCGCCTCCATTCACATTATTACTCGGAGACGTCATTCGTGTGTTGAATGAAATTACTGGTGTAATGCATACATGTATTCATGGTTATTTCTATAATAACCTCACGAAGGCGCTAGTAAGATGGTCGTTACTATGTATTTCGTGCAGCATCTAGGATTGTTATTGGATTTTCACATTTTGATCATGTCTCGCACTAGAAGCGCGACGTTCTACACTGGCTTCCTGTTTCACAGCACATTAAATTTAGGAGCTCGATCTGGGTTTGAGGCGCCCGTAGGTAGCGCCCCAGTCTACTTGCGGAAATTTTCGTAACTACCTTAGTTCTGCATCTTGATATGAACTGTGGCTCCAATTGTGCACACTTCAACGACGCAACGCCATCCTTTCCTGTGGTTGGATCGACCACATGGAGTAACTTTCCTTCAGACCTGCAACCTCTCTCAGCAAGAGACCAAACATAAACATTTACCAAACATCTGAAGACTGTTCCTTATCGCTGGGGCTTGACAGGGACTGATAGAGATCGAGGTACTCTTGGAGGGCTCTATATAAGTTCTGTAAATAAATGAATCATTTTCTGAAAATAGTTTGTCTTTGTTCATCTGTAGGTCGTGAAATCCAATTCGCGTCATCACTGCAAATGTCATGGAATGTCCGGCAGTTGTCAGTTGAAGACCTGTTGGAAGGTCGCTCCCTCTTTCCGTAAAGTTGGCAGCATCCTTAAGCGAAAATACCACCAAGCGATTCTCGTAAGTCTAGACCTTACCATTACCTCCATAAATAGATAAAGTATGTATTTAAGCATTCAAAAGTGCTGAGAGCCGACTGAAAAGAAAATAGATGAACCTATGAAACACCAATTAGAAGGAAATTGCTAAAGTCAAATATGAAGATATAAAAGCATGATCCAAACAATAGTAGTGAAGGTGGAGTGTTAAAAAACCTACAAATGACCCTGAGGCGCCTTAAATGAAAATAGGAGGAGCGTGGTGAGATTAGCGAAGTGATCGATAAAAGTGAGTGAACTATGAAGCGCAGCACCTGGATGCAGAACACGAGAAAGACAAGTGTGAAAACATCTCAGAGAGGAGGACGAAGTCTAGCTTTTGAAGTTGCTGAGGAGTAGGCTTACCTAACCAGATTAATTAAGTTTAGGGAGTATTAAGGGAGAGGCGAGTTGACAACGTCCAGTGCTTAAGAAAATGTTAAAGAGAGGTTTAACGTGGCGACTCTTCCAACTTACTGTGCTCTGTTTTACTATCTGATGTAAATATGCGTATGAAATTACGTTTAAACTAGTTCTACCCTAGTAGTCCGCATGTATGAAATCTAACAGGCATAAAATTATACAGGGAAGAGAAATATTTAAAAAATGTATTACGGTGAGAAAAAGTATTGGTATCGCGTATCGATGACTGGCTAAAATAAAGTATTGCGATACACACGCGATACTGCAAAAAGATCGCCAATACCAAAATATCGCGATATTCTATCGCGATATTAACAGCCCTGCCACTGACCATGTATACAGGCCTGCTGCTGTACCGCAATAATATTATATGGCTTATATATAGATACTTCTTAGAAACCACATTTGACTAAGCAATGACCATTTCTCTAATTTTCTGCTGAAATTATCACTTTTTGATCTTCCAATATCCTTGGATTATTTCACATTTTGCAGGTCTAATAATTGCTTCTTACATGTACTTGCACTTGTCAAGACGAGAAACACAGGAAACGATTAGGAAATTTCAACAATTATCGATCGAAATTTGACCATGTTATCTAGTTTTAATTTTTCCAGCCTTGAAATTCACTCATTTCATTTAGGAGTCTTATACGGCGCCTCATGCAGTATCATTTTGCCCGAGATATATAAGTTATAAAAACGGTGAACGAAGTTTGTGTCACCCTATATAAAATACATGTATTATAATACTGACATACGCAGAAAGAGCTGTGATATATATATATATATATATATATATATATTTGCATGCATTCCCCAGGGAAGTAATCTCTTTGCTAACGCCCGTCTTTGAAACTGGTGACCATCGATATTCAGAAATATATGCTCATAAATACTGCATATATATATATGTGTGTGTACTATACAGACGCTTAAGTTTCTTAAGCTTCGGCGTCGTCGTTGGTCGGCCATGGTCTAAGCTGCGTAGCTGCAGTGCCCGTTACGAACGGTCGACATAACTGACCAACGGCAACCATGCAAAGCGCCTGCAGCAGCAGGACCAGAGGGATGGAGCGAGGAGGATATGGAGGGAGGAGGACAAGGAGGTGGAGAGAAGGAGAAGGGAGGATGAGTAGGAGGGGAGGAGGGAGACGATGATCTAAGGCATATAATAACATAAGAAACTTAAGCGTCTGTATAGTACACATAATTTTATATAGGGACCAACTTATTATAATATTATAATTATATATATGTATATATATAACATATTATATGATATATAATACACATATAAAACAGAGTAGAAAGTGCGCTATACAAATATAGAATCACAGTTATGTTCGTGCATACAGTGTCTGCTTAGTTCAGACCTGGAGTCAAATTCCCATACGCTTAGAGACGCGGTTGGCTTCAGAGATGGGATTGAGGGTAGGCCTAAATGAATTGGAGAGCCTCTTAATTGCATAGCCAGGGAAATGATCCAATGTTGAACCGATTGTAGCGTTTTAAATACGGCTAAATATAGACTTGATGAAATGCAAATTATGCGGCCAATTGTGATAGGCCTAGGTGAGGTAAGATAATCCTAGGTTAGGAGACGGAAGAGTCAGCCATGGAGAGTCCAGACAGAGAGAGAGAGAGAGACAGAGACAGAGACAGAGACAGAGACAGAGACAGAGACAGAGACAGAGACAGACAGACAGACAGAGAGGGAGAGACAGAGAGAGAGTCGGTCGCCGCTGTAGCAGCTTCAACCCAGAGGTCTGCGATTGCACGTCAAGCGACGATGAAAAGACTTTGACTAAGTTTAATACCGTTTAGGCAGATTAGTACGGACTGCAGATTCGCAGTTGCTGTAGAAACATTTCTCGTTATCATCGAAATTATTGTATCCGGACATTCTCGAACAGTAACTTCACGTACAAGAAGTTGATCCGACAGTAAATGAGAAAATGCAGTCGTGTGTTCTTCAATGATCAAGTGGTCGACCCTTCAACCATATTAAGGGATTAACTACTGTGATACACGATGCATAAACACAGACGACAATAAACAACTTACTGATAAATATATGATACGTATATGCACATACATGTGTGTGTATAGGCCTAATAATTATGCGGTATACAAATCCCGAGTATCGATATTGTTTTGATTGTTTTGCAGGCGTCGTAGAAATTTCAAGTTTACGATTATTATTACGCTGTACGTATCTATGAAGGCCCTGTGCATACACTCGTATGTATAGAGGGGCCAATGCGTACATTTAATTGAAGCTAATATGTTGTGTGGCTTTTGTGCAATTGTTTGAAACAGTGTCCGCTAAATTCGCTGTCGTTGTGTTATCGATGCGTACATATATCTTGCGTTGTTGCTTCACGTTGACCTTATCAGCTGTAGGCCTATGTATACATAAAATGTTATCAGACTATTCGACTTCGATTTCAGTATGCTAAATAAATGTAAACAAATAACTTCATTTCAAAGACCGCAATGGAAGCCTCGAAAAATGAGGAGGCTGCTTTGTGGTGGGGTGCAGATGCCGCCACTGTGAAAATAGACGACAAAAATCTAAATACCTTTTGAGATCTTAAACGCTGAGGTTTAAAAGCAATTAACTTTTGCTACGTTGCATGTTTTATGAAATAGTAGGCCTAATTAGTGTTTCATTCGGAACATCGAAATCGTTTTGCATTACAACTGCAGTTGCGCCGTTGAGGCGTGTGCGCACTTCAGAGCTAAGTTGTAAGAAGGGCGATATGAAATTACACTTGTATTGTATTGTATTGTGTAAATTTGCAAATTGAATGAATGAGTGAACAGATATAACAAGATTGTCGAATTCAACTATATGACAGCCCGCAAGGCGACAAAATGTGCAACAACTCAGTTTACCAACCCCACCCAGCGAATAGAAGGACTAGTCAATCTTATGGGACTATAGCGGGTATCGAACACTCGTCCTTCTAAGTTCCTTTCCATCATGCTACCATTCAACCTTCTCCCGCCCCAATATGTTGTGTGTGCTGAAAGACAATGACCATTGTTCGCTATAGGTCTAGCTGGACGCCTGTACAATTTCGACACTACATACGAACGCTTCAGAATGCACTATAGACTATATATATATATATATATATATATATAGTCTATATATATGATATACATACATACAATACATACATTTATTCATATATATAGTATAATATATATACGTGCGTGTTATTTTATATGATATATGTATGTATATAAGGGCCTATGTAGGCCTTTAAAGCATAATATAGATAGATTAGCTACTTACCAGTGCATGACGTACTATATTTTGTCCTAGATTATGAATAGCCTACATATCTTTCACGTAAACTATAACGTATCCATACAAAATATTATGCGAGAAACGTCCAAGGTCTGTAGATGTGACGGTATCCGTTGACTTACGTCATCGAAGTTCAATCAAGTAGACATAACCAATTATGTGTAGTACGCCCATATATATTGGCCACGCATGCACCGCTTCACATGATCATCGCGAAGAAGGCGCTCAACCCGAACAGAGTAGATACCTGTATGTATACTTAGTTCTGGGTAAGACGATAACAGGATCAATGAGAGGAGATAACGAGTAAGCATTACTCAAAAACTGTGGCTGATCAGTTAGAGTGGTCAGCCCGTAACGTTCAGTGTGAGCTGAGTGAGCGGGTTCGACCCTCGTCCGGGGAGTCACTGTGTGAGCAAGTCCTTCGCGCACAATTGCTCTGCGGAAAAATGCAATTGCGTCGTCGAGGTGTTGCTAGCCAAGTCAAATGCGCGCTAATACATCGAACTAGTAAACGCCCTAATGAAGTAGGCCTATATTCTTAAATAAAAATTTCTAAGTTCACATGCACAGAAGACGACCAGACGTAGATAATGAGACGTTAATTGTGGCAGGTATACTTAGAAACACGCCACGGAGTCAGGTTTAATATGGACTTAATGTTACGTTCTAACAGTTGGTTAATTTGCTCATCTGGTTGAGATGATGTGCCATGGAAAAGAGGTCTTAGGTTCAAAACCGTGGCCTCCTGGTTTTTTTATTTTTTTCAAAACACTTAAAAATATATCTAACAATGATTTTTAATGCATTGTTCGTTTCCAGGTTGTATTTGAATTTATTGGGTAGCTTTTCCAGTGTTTTTGAACGATCCGTGGCTGTTTTTGATGATGGAAAACGCCATACGTACATACATATATACATAATCATCTCTCTGAGAGTGGGTGAAGACCCCTATAGATGAAAATCTCAGAAATATGTGCCTATAAAACGAAGACTTCTAACATGCAAACCTCATGTTATGAACCATTTCGTCTTCAAACTTTGCAGGTATTGGAACCAAAGCAATATGTCAACCCACTAAAAATAGATATTTTACAGGTTTAGTAACACTTAGCCGACATGGACTAGTTGGGAGGAGCTTTTGTCCGGGGGGGCTTTTGTCCGGAGGGCTTTTGTCCTACACTCGGACTTACCAGGCTACTATTGTGAGAAAGTGGGTTCCTCGCAGAACAATAGGCTTTAGAGAAAGACATCATAAATGTTTAAATGCAGACCTATGGATTGTCAGCGGGGTTGTGGCTAGGATGATCCAGGGTCAAGAAATGTGCACTGGCCGGCTGAAGAAGACAACTATTACTCGGTTGAATGGCAAGTGGCCAACTGGCTTGCCCTCAGTAGTGGCTGAGTGACCAGTGGGGTGATTGGCAGCATTGACGAGTGAAGATTGACAAGTAAGAGAGAGAACGGCCAGAGAGAGAGAGAGAGAGAGAGAGAGAGAGAGAGAGAGAGAGAGGGAGAGAGAGAGAGACTGGGCATTCTGTTCCTGGCTGGGAAGGCGAGTGATCGGTTGTCTTAGATCAGTGCCAAAAGCAAAGATGAGATATGCAGTGACATTTCATAGAGCAGAGGGACCCAAGATTATCGAACGACCCACTTTGTTTGAACCTAGGTAATTGATAGCTTCACAATCGTTTGAAGTTTTCGGGAGGGTTTCTGGCGCTCTAACTAAAAGCAGTTAGAATTCTGGGTGACTTTGATAATTGTTTAAATTTGTCAGTAAAGATTTGACCCCTCCCCTATGAGGGATTCATTCAAGCCTGAAAGTTTGCGGGATGGTTTATCATTACAGCATTACAAGAGTATATATATATTAGTACTATCCAATAATTTGCATTTGCATTTAATATTGTATTAATATTAATATGCAGTGCTATCAAATGTGGAATTACAATTGGATATGTCATTATATTTTTTATAGTTGTGTTGAATATCAGCAATTGATACTGACAATAAATTCGCATGCTGTTTATTGACTATCGATACACATAACATAATTTTAGCAAAAGTACTTATAAAAGTAGTTAACTATTTATCTGGTAGTTACCAAACTAGTTATAACTACTTGTCATCTAAAGTAGTTAAATAGTAGTTATAACTACTTATTTTGAAAGCAGTTAGGAAGTACTTATAATTACTCTTCAAGTAGTTGGTGCCCATCACCGTATATGTTAAATGTATACTGAAGAGTTCGTAAGCTTATATATTCACGGCTAGTCTCCTTGACACTATTCCGACATACATAGATATAAATATATACATGGCTTACACATACATACGTACATACACACGTACATACATACGTACATACACACATACATACATACTTACATACATACATACATACGTACATACATACATACATACATACACACATACATACGTGCACACATACATACATACCTACATATATCTATACATACATACATGCACACATACATACATACATATATACATACATGCATACATCACAGCCTTGGTTCAACTTTGTTACCAGGTCCTTAAGCTTAGGTACTAGGTAGCATATTGTTGCACAGAAGAAGTCAATTGCAATTGTAATTATAATTGTAAATTACGACCATTTTTATAGCGCCGTTGGTAGTAAGCTACTTGTGGGGTGCTTTATATGACAGTTAGCTGCAAAGTATAAAACTAATTAGTAACTATCAACATTACACAGAAAGTACGATTAAACTATTTTTTAAAGGCAGGGAGGGTTTTGGTTTCCTGGAAAGCTGCAAGCCAATGCAGGGAGGCTGTTCCAGGCACGCACGTGGGGCATCGATCCGAAAGACCTGATCACCAATTTTGGTCTTCGTTCTTGGGACGAAAACATCGGAGGATTTGGAAGACGAAAATATAGGAGGATTTGGAAGATCGCAGTCGTGGTTGGTGTTAGTTACTCGGCACATAATTATGGAACCAATTTATCGCTATCCCATCCTAGATTTTGACAGAATCAGAAAACTCTGAAATGGTTCAAATGGAGATGAATGCAGTCATCACCAGCACTCGGCATAATGTCACGATGAGCTCAGCTCATGGTGACACATGAACCACATGTAAACGGAAGTTATAAACAATATTTTTAAATGCAAAGTGGACCGATTTTGGGCGATTCCAACTGGGCAATTCGTCATCAACAACGTCCTTGCAGTCATAAGCAATAACTATCCCTTCCGCCACTCCTACGCTCTTTCTTCGCTATTAATTATACGTACGTACGTACGTATGTATGTATGTATGTATGTATGTATGTATGTATGTATGTATGCATGCATGTAAGCATGAATGCTTGTATGTATGTATGTATGTATGTATGTATATATGTGTGTATACATGTATGTATGTATGTATGTATGTATGTATGTATGTATATATGTGTGTATACATGTATGTATGTATGTATGTATGTATGTACGTATGTATGTATGTATGTATATATATGTGTGTATACATACATGTATGTATGTATGTATGTATGTATGTATGTATGTATGTATGTATGTATGTATGTATGTATATATGTGTGTATACATGTATGTATGTATGTATGTATGTATTACATGACCTTGATTGAGAATTAGTTCACATAGAATCATATATAAATGCCAGTAGAAAACACCAGTTGTTATACGCCGACGTGATTCTGGGGCAATGCTATTATACTCCCATTTCATCTGCTTTTTATTATGTCAGCAACCCCATGGCAGACACTTTTCGCCCTAACTTCGAATCGTGCGTCCACCCACAGATTTTCATGGAACATGGGTCTAAATAGGCACCATAAAAATGATGAGCTTAAAGGTCATCTTAAACCACGTGATATAATTACAACACTCATACATACATACATACATATAAGCATACATGCATACAATTACCCAACACATTTCGCCCTAACTTGGCATCCGACGTCCAGCCGTCCACCCGCTGATATCCGCGTAACATAAACCTATTCGTGCATAATTGCTTACTATACTTCATATATATCATGAACCATTTGAATTAAGCATATATTATAATATATTATTATATTCCATGTGATGAGTATTAGGCCCTATATCATATATATGTACACGTCAGCACGGTTTTGAGGGTTACGCTTAAATGTGGTTACTGAGAAAGTTGAGTCATGTGCACATTGCAAGGGCCTAAACCAATGGGTGGAATTTCAGAACATTAATTTAGACGACGATGGGAGCAATTTGCATTTTGTCAGAAAAATGTTTTCGAGCACTCTATACCCAGATTTCAGTGCACTTTTGAATAAGTTAAATGAAATGCACGCGAAGAATGTGAAGGCCAGATGTGTGATTGTATGCATGCGTGTACGTTGTCACGTACGTACGTACATACGTGACAACGTATGTACGTACTTCAGGCCCATGTTCAGTGATGCACATGTTATGAATGTTTGCATGTATGCATATGCTTGCATGTATATGACAATGTTGGTATATGTATGTGTATGTATATACGTATAAATATACCTATATCGTTACCGTGTATGTATATGCGCATATATATGTATGCATGCATAAGTATATGCAATGATACATATATTAACTTTGGGAGCATATTGTAAGTACTGCAGTATTATACACGTATCAGCTGGAAGTGGTCCTCTACCTTGACCGTCACTCATTCTTGCCTCTACTCCATTCTGGATTTAGGATATTCCACTCCACGGAATCCCTTTCGAAGAGTCTTAGTCTTCTGGCAGACGCATTTTGTGTCGTGGACTGTGGCTAGGTCACCCTGCTCCATGACTTTGGCGCCGCTTTGACACTGTTGATCTTATCATTCTCCTGGAGCGGTTGCCTAAATCGTTCGTGATTGCTGACTCTGCTCTTCTGTGATTCCAATCACTCCTCGTAAGATCGCTCTGTCTCGGTTGCTTTTGGTCCCACACACCCGTTCCTCTTGGACCCACCTGTCTTTCAGTCTACCTCTGGGCTCGGTCCACCCTTCTGTTCAAATTGTATACGTCAGATCTATAGCGTGTCTCATTCCACTATCACGCAGCCGACACAGAAGTTTACCTGCATGGTCCTGCCACCAGAGGCGGTGATCTCGTTTGACAGGTGGGGGCACCCATTGAGAGGGGTAGGAAATGTGTGGGGACACACGTATAACGTGTCTCCTCTCTGTAAAACGTGGGGAACTTGTCCCCCTCGGTTTCCCTGGATCGCTGCCCCTGCCTGTCACCACAGCTGCTGTCACGGTTGAGCGTATCTTTGAGGCTTTTGCTGCTCTTGAACAACGGCTTTAATCTAATGCTTTCGTCTAAACCAAGAGAAGACCCAGTTCATCTGGCTATATATATATATATATATATATATATCATGCACAACTTTCAAAAAATTAAATCAATTCCCTCTGCCTTAGATTTACCACCGTGCGTTTCTCCTCTGTCTTGATCCCGTACGTTATTTATCAGATCAGGTAAACACTGTATCTCGCTCACGTTTCTGCTTTTATTTTACATCAGCTTCATCTCATTCACCAAATCACATCCTCTTCGTGTAATCAAGACTCTAGTCCATGCTCTGATCTGCGCTAAGATTGATAATGGAAATGCAGTCTACAATAATCTTAATCTCTCTTTTATAAACGTGACCAAGCTACAGACCAATCTCAATGCTGCAGACACCTTATTATTGGGAGTCATAGAGAAATTTGACCACATCTCGCCATTTATTAAGGTCTCTATCCACTTGCTTCCCATCCGTCAGCGTATTCTATTACTTTAAAGTTTGATCACTGATGCGAATAGTCTTGCTGGCTCTGCTTCTCTCTACCTCATGATCTATATTGTCCAGTCTCAGAAGCGCTCCCGGCCGAATGCCGGCTAAAGAGAACAAACAGCCTTTAGGCAAGAATGGAGCTTGGCTGTAGGCCAAGGAATCTGGGTCCTTGGCTTTAGGCGTAGTGCTACAATGACCATGCAATGCCAATTTGCAGGGAATGCAGCCATAATGCACGGCGCTGCACAATAGAAGTGCGTGAACAGAAGTCGACGAAGAAGCTCAGACTGCCTATAGATTCCCTAGAAGATGCAAGAGAACCACGACCTAGAATGACCCTGAATTCATAGTCTCTGAGAAAAACGTCATTCCAACTATTTTATTATCTTTTTGTTGATAAAACGAGTAAATCGATAAATGGAATGAGATGCTAAGGTTCAGTCTCTATAATTTAAGACACTGTATGCATGTAGATCACTGAAGAACTCTAACGAAATGTAGGCTACACATTATAGAACCACGCAAACGTGTATCGTATCGTATCTATAGCGCCGATCGCCGAATAACTACTCAGCACGGTTATCCCGAAGGAAAGGCAACGCGCTTGTGAAGAGAAGCTGATGATGATGATGACGATGATCATGACGATGACGATGATCATGACGATGAGAAGTAGAAGAAGAGGTGGAAGAGGAAGAGGAGGAAGAGGAAGAAGAAGAAGAGAAGAATAGGAAAGAGGAGAAGGGGAAGGAGGAGGAGGAGGAAGTAGAAGAAGAAGAAGAAAGTAAAACATCCTTTTTCTACTTGGTTCTCACATGAAAATCTTCCTATGCAAGCGCCACCTGCTGTAGGCTATAGGCCTACAATTGATGTTCTCTCTCGAAATTTGTCCTCTAGATGCCTACCAATCGGCTCTGGCTGAACCTAACTACGGTAGGCCTACAGCTCATTTGACTCGTCATCAACTTCTTAGGCCTGAATAATTTTTCCCTAAAGAGAGATTTCCCCTCCTTTTGCTTTCATATATCCAGTTTGCGAGACTTTGGCGTAGCTCGAGACAGCTGGACGCTAACGATTAACCTTTTCTGAACATATTGCAACTCTACTAACGCTATCTTCCTACTTCCAACTGAGGCGGCTTAGGGCGAACAAGGGGAGATAAGCATAAGACTTCGGCGCCCCTAGAATTTGGCGCCTTAGTCAGCTTCTTATGGCGCAAAAGAGAATTTAGACATTATTATTATTACTGCTATTTTTGCATTCGATAAGTGCGAAAGTAATGCGAAATTAAATTAACTAGCGTTCTCTTGCCATTAATATGAAACAAACTTCCAACCGACAAGATCATCTGCGCTTTTTTAATTTATTATTTTCATCTAAACTTCACGTCTTACTGTTCATGCAAGGGTTAGTCATATGAGTATATAAGTTTATTTAACGATGCATCCATAACAATGATGAGATGCGCCCTCATGCAACGAGAGTGGGGGCTCTCTTATATAGATGAATTCCTAGGGCGCCAAATTACCTGAGGACTCTCCGATGTGTATAAACACTAGTATATATACCATTCGATCATTTCGATGGTACTTTGGCATATCGCATAATTATGTTAGTTTTATGTCGAGAAAAAACCAGAAAGCATTGTGCCAGGTTTAGACAAGAGCAACAAGAATCCTGAAGAATGCAACTTATACAACAATAATTCTTTAATTTTTCCCCAAAATGCCGCTCCTAGTGCCGCCTGTGGCGGTTCGCCCCCTTCGCGCCCCCTCGCTACGCCACTGCTCTTGCTTTACCTTTGTTGTCCATGCGTTGATCTGCTCCCTAAACGATTACATGTAACTCATTCTATACAGGTCTTACAGAACTTACAAAAGTTCGTCTCTCTCCTATTCAGTGTGTTCTATAAATACCACAGCCTGACTAATAACCGACTGCTCGGTCGTCGCACATATCTGCTTCCATGTTTGATCATCTTCGTTGGCCTTGAACCCGAACCTCTATTGCGCGGGTTCAACTCAAGCTTCTCACATTAATCTCCAGGTCGTATACTGGCCAAAGATCTCATGTCTCTACATTCATTTTGCATGTTTAAACATATACAATGTAGCCTACTGCCATCTGCCGTCTTCTGCCATTTCTCTTTTGTCCGCGAGTGAGGACTGCTATGGATGAACTGTGAGCCTTTGTCTTCATTGGCCATTACCTATGACACCAGTTTCCTCATTACCAACTGTGCATACGAAGGACTATAATCGCATTCAAAGTACATTCGGCTAACGGGACTCATAGTTCAGGTGTCTAGTCTTACGTTATGTGGGAGTGGGTTGAATTTAAGCGCTGGGGCTTAAGCATATAGATGAATCATAAAAATTATGGTAGGCCTATCATTATATGCTAGGCCTATCATTTATATATTATGGACAATCTATTTTCCAGATGGCAGCAGCGTTTTAGGCGCGTGTACATTATATTCTTTCAGACGTGGATGCCTTGCAAGGCGTTTGTTCCAATGCACATTTGTTTATGACGTCATAATGCAAATCCGTTGTCGATTTCTCGCTGTTGCGTTTATTGCGTTCGGATCAGGTCAGCATAGACTACCGATAATTCATTCGATTAGGTCGAAGGAGAATACTTACGAGTATTGCGTGTAAGTCGACACGATTTGAGAATTACCGGTAGCGCCACATGAATTAACTCGCTCGAAAATGGCAAAGAAATCGATCCTGGATGGACTCGTCAAAAAAGGTGCATTCAGTGGACTCAGAAAAGCCAAAACAGATAAAGACAAAGGCAAAGGCAAAAGCAAAGACAAAAGCAAAGACCAAGGCATGGCTGAAGAAAGCAGAGAATAGTACGGATTTGCGGTGTAAAAAAGAGAAGGAAACGGCTACAGCGTAACAATCCGATGGTGACGAGGAAGCAGAAATAACCAGCTGTTTCAAAAGGTTGAGGAAATCTAGAAAGATTAGACCAGAAACTATCGAAGATAACGACGAGAAAGATGCGAATGGAACTGGACTTCGGCAAACGATTGTGATGATGAACCGAAGGACAGCAATCTCAATCCACTTCTAGTTTCAGTCTCAAAAGAAGAGGATGAGTATAGGTCCGAAGAACCGAAACTGAAGCCGATCCTATGTTTCTCCCTGAGGATCGCGATGGCCTTCACCAACCTGAAAATTTTCAGGAACCGATTAATACGAGCAGATTCAGTCACTGGAGAGTTTGTCGTGAGCGATGAAGATGAATTGCCTGCAGATTCAGAGATTCAGACAGTTCGCTTGAAACGGACAAAATTCTCGCAGCCGAGCTTCCCAACAACGAGCCAGAAGAAACCGTCCTCGGCAATGGTCCGACAATAACTTGGGCAGTGGAAGACAGCATCTTGTACATCGAACCCAGAGAACCGAAAGCAATCATCATGTCGCCTCGACAACGTGAGATGCTGGAGTTGAGGAAGGACAAGAACCCTTCGCCACAGTGAAAGTCGCCGCCCGACGACGACACAGGAGGAGGAGGAGGAGGTGAGTAAAAAGCTGAAATAGCTTACATCTTATTTTAAACTGTTGGTGATCGACAGGGCGTCCTCTTGTCCACCTGTTACAATAAACACATGGGCCTACACGATTCTGTTTAGTATATCCAAGAGTATTTAAGGCCTTTTGACAAATTTTCAGTTTCTCAGCCTCAGCTGACATGACCCGACAGTGGTCGAATTGCTGGGCCTGGTGCTGTTTACTTCATAGCCTTTCTAGAAGCATTAACTCACTGCTTAGCGACAGAGATCGGTATGTAGAGTTAACCCATCATTTATACCTATAAAACCCGGCGTTACAGCGGCATGTTCAAAATGGTTGCTTTTCAGTCAAACATATTTATCGATCTCAAATGATTATTCTTCATCTCGTAGGCCATCTATGTAATCGATCACCCAACTATCTACAAAGCAGTTGCAAATCATTTATGTAGGCCTATTTACCAATAGGTATCCAATCATCTCAGTAGCTGTAAATCCACACACGAACCCTCCTATGTACAACTTATAAGGATGTCCCTAATCCCTATAACCAATCACTACTATCTTATTATAGGCCTAATGTGTTGTTAAGCTGTGCTATGACGTGATATATATCCGTAGAATAACTGAAATACGTGTTTGCATTAAAATAGAAGTTGATACATGTAAGTCAGCATCTTTGCTTAGCAATTATTTATTTATTCTGAAATTTGATATCGCCCTTCTTCTAACATCTTTTGCTCAGAAGTGCATACACACGCCTCGACGGCGCAATTGCAGTTGTAATGCAAAGCAATAACATTGTGCGCAAAGGACTTACCCAAGGTCCCTACACAGACACAGTGACGCCTCGGACGAGGGTAGAACCCGCTCACTCAGCGCACACTCTGTGTTACGGGCCTACTGCTCTAACCAACCAGCCACCGTGCCACAAGCATTCTAAGGATTGAATACGTAGATAAGGTGCAGGGCTAATTTACAGCTCCTGGTTCAAATGATATGATGTGGAATACGAGAGCTGCAATACATTAGATTTAATATAGTAAATAATGAAGCAATACTGATGTTATTGACATAGTACTGAAGATGCTGGGCTACATGGCTATACTTAAAACTAGTTTCCTAAGATAAACGATTCATGCTATGTACACTCTTTTGTTATTTGGATGTATGCCCGGTATTGATTAATTATCTATTGATCGATAATTAAATTAACTTAAAACTAACTAATTGAATTTATGATCTAATTGGAATTAGAATGGCCCAATGCTGCTATTGTTTAATGTGTCAGATTTACGGCAATTAAACCGAATGAACTTCACACAATCCGTTTACTCAACCTTCCCTCAATTAGAGTATGATTCATTCCCGCTGTTTCGTGTGATTAATTGTCTTTTTTTCGCCATTAGGTGCCAAGTTCTTCTCTTCATTGAAAGTCTGTCTGCCCATCTTCTCTGGCTTCTCTGGCTTCTCTGTCTCTGGCTTCTCTGTCTTCTCTGTCTTCTCTGTCTCTGTCTTCTCTGTCTCTGTCTTCTCTGTCTCTGTCTTCTCTGTCTCTGTCTTCTCTGTCTTTGTCTTCTCTGTCTCTGTCTTCTCTGTCTCTATCTTCTCTGTCTCTATCTTCTCTGTCTCTGTTTCCTCCGCGCTATGTCTTCGTTCTCATTGTCTACGTGTCATTGTCTTCCTGTCATTGCCTCCGTGTTCATTGCCTTCGTGCTCATTGTCTTAACTGTCTGCTTCTCCCTGTCTTGTGTCCTTCTCCTCCTCCTCTTTCTGATCATTTCAAGAATGGAAAAACCGGATGAAGTCAACAGTATCTACAAAATGGATGGATCCTTGCAGCTGGGGATGCGATTACCCCAAGATGTGCTCTTCGTCTCACGCCCCATCATCCCAAAACCAAATGGAAACCTTGTCTTAGTTTCCTTAAATTACGAATCTAAGAAACAATTGACGGAGACCGACTTGGATGGGAATATTGTTAAACAACATCAGTCGTCACTTCTAGCAACAGATGTTGAATATGCGGACAACAAAGGTAGACTTTTGATGGTTGATCAGGACAAAAGATTTCAGCTTCTGGATTTTGAGCTTGATCCTCTGGATGTTATATATATATATATATATATATATAAGACTCTTATCAAAATAAACATATACTTAAAATAAGCATAGAAAATATTGTGCTGTCAGATGATCTTTATTTTCCGCCGTGGATCTCCCTGTATATTTATCCCTATATTCATCGCCCGTCGTTTCATTCATCACAGCGAAATCCTTTCTCTACGAAATCTGCCAACGATGAAGAGTACATCGAAGATAAGTTAGATAACTGAGAGGCTGAGGTGTAACAAGCGGCGTACAGGGGGCACCGACCCCAGTTTCAAAAGTTTTAGTGCTCACGCAGTGCCCCATGTGCCCCCCAAATCGGTTTTTTTATGTTTATCCAATGGCTTTTTAAGATTACCTTTGCTAAAATAATTTTTGCCCCCCATTTTTCAAATTTCTGGGGGGGCTAAATTAAAAGAGTGGAGGGCACAATATTTTTTCAATTATGCCCCCCACTTTTCAAAACATTGTTACACCTCTGCGGAGATCATATAGGTATCATATCAGGTTATTTACATAGCGCTTCTTACAGCACTAGCTTATTCAGAAGCGCTCTCAGCGTGACAGCTCCGAGGAAATAAGAAAGTTTTCAGGCAACGAAGGGATGATGGTGGAAGCCCGATTAAAAGCTTGCTACGAATAATGTGAGTGGAGATAGAGGAGGGCCCATGATGGCAAATGCATGGGGTTGAGTTATAGCAGTCCTTGCCTGTGGAACAAAAATATCAAGTCGATTCGCAGACCGGAGAAGACGGGAGGAGACAGCAGACAGAGGTTTTCGCTACATGATTAGGCCTATGTATAAATCTCTTCCCCAATTTAATTGTTGCATTTCATGTTGTCTTCCAGCTTCCGTTTCAAGCGCAGAGAGATCATTCAGTGCATTAAAACGATTTGAGTCTGGTACGATATCTAGCGCAAAATGAAGGTTTGTGAGACCTCTGGCCGTCATCCCACCTCAAACCATCACTGACGGATTAAACTTCGTCTGCTAACCCCAAACTGTGTCGTTTTGCGCATTCGTTATATATATATACATAAAATACCTTGAACGGCGACTCATCGGTAAACATAATGCTAGAGCAGTCTTCCACATGTAGTCCAGTGTCGATGCTCCTATTTTCACTCAATTTTAAACGACGTGAATAATGGCGCTCATATCTATAGGCACGAGTCAGAAATGCACCCCAAGCGCCGCGGTGTACACTGTCACGTCAATTTACGCACGTTCGACTTAAACCTTTCAGGGCTATTTCATATTTGATACGTGTATACGCTTGAAAAATATTTAACATAGAGCGCATCAGAGAAGGTATCTTTGATGGGCACTATATAGCCATACATGTTTTGGCGTCGTGCATGACGATTACATTACAGTGTGTATAACTGCGTATGAAAATTAGATTTTGTAAATAAGTAAGACGACATATTTTAGACAAAAAAATCCAAATTGCTTGGTTTCAAATACTGATCTGCTTCTGTTTTCAACCAGACCCGCCGAGAGGAGACAGAGGCAGATGATCAGAGGCCCGGCGATTTCTATGGTCCCGGGCCTGGTCTGAAATTAGCTTACGAGGGTATTATGAACGATTTTGATGCAGTTAATTCCAGAAAATTAGCTTATTAAGATAGTTTAAAGAGGCCGGTGACTGCATGCTCTGAGTCTGCCTAGGGTCCGGAATTTCAGTCACCGCCTCTGTTTTCTATATCCAATTCGTCCATTGTCTCCAACCGGCATTTGACAAACCCCTGAGGTTCAGGACACTAGGTCAGCGCGTGCAAGGACTTGCCATCTACCTGTCAGCTTACGCTGATGCCAACTTAACCGCTATGTGCCATGGAAGATAATATTGTGCTCGATCAACTTTTGTCGTTACTCAGATTTCGCCAAGTGTGAACCTGTTATTTTTCGATTAAAGGTTAAATAATGCGGTGCACATAATAATATTACATAGGTTTGACTGTTGCCTTGTCTGTCCTCTCCTTACTCTTCAACCATCACATAATTATGTGTAGACTGAACGGTCTCGACAATAGGTTGCGACCTGAACATTGAGCATGCATACAATACGAAACTATTTTGGCGCCGTGTCGAATGTCTCTGTCTCGACGAAAAAGGCAGGGAGGTAGATAGAGATGGAGGCAGATAGAGAGGGAGATAGGCAGAGAGGGAGGCAGCGACAGAAAGAGATAGGGAGATTGACAGAGAGGTAGACAGATGGGTGGGTAGACAATCGTCGATTCGAGCATTCGTTGTGGCTCGGTTTTAATGTCAATTGTTTACAGATGATGTCCGTTGCAAAACTGGAAGAACATCGAAGCCCGTCCGAATGAGTTATGAGTCCAGCATTATAGCTGTGACCGTTTGTGAAGCCTTGGGCGGGTCAAATGGCTAAGCACAGGCCATGACTGAAATGTATATTCACTCTAATTCCAATCACACCATCGGTTATCACAGAGACAACACGGTGGCTGACTGTGCTTGTGCGCTTACTTTTCTCTCCTTGTTTACGGTATTCGAATCTATGATGAGGCGAATATGAAAACTTTTAAAATTCTGCAATATTTAGGTGATCATGGAATAAAGGAACCACACCTTATCTGATAAGACATGCTCACATGGATCAAAGGCAAGCACCCACCAATTAGAGGCACGCGATCAATGCGAGTCAGCTAGGACAGACAATAAGGGCGAACATGTGATCAATGAGGGAGCATCGACTTCGAGAAGCTAACAATCCGATGAAACGTCAGTGTGACATCATATAAATTTTCAATACAAATTCGCACATAAAACAACTCCTGTACTGTTTGAACTTTGACAGTGCCAGTCCCAAGCCAGGAGAAAGGAGGAGGGCGACATCAAATCATCTTCGATATGGAACGGTGTCGTTGAAAAATCAACAACAAGCAGCGCACTTAAAACGTACTGAATAACCAGCTTGATATTTCATAGGCCTAATATTACCCCATTTTCAGCGGACTTATGGGATTTTGGTAAATGACACTGTGGGTTGGTAGGTAATATGCAGGTGAGCCTTTTAAAATGCAGTTGATGTGAAATTTCACTATCGTTGGAACAGGATAAGCCAATAAACGACTGGGATAGTTTTAGTCTCTGCAGCTCCATCACCGAGATCCCAGCGGTGAGATCTTGCACCGGTCGCCGGTAAATTTTGTTGGATTTTAAGTCGCTTGATTGCAAGTATATCTCGTCTGTTCATGGGCTTACTGCGTCCCTAGTCCGTTGCTATATAAATTGTCAAGTCAACCCCATTGAATTTTTGGTTTTGGATTGTTTGAATCGAACATCACTGCTCATCATCCGTGCTGTTTGCTAATAATGAACAGTATGTTAGTTCCACGTGTTTCTTCTGTGAGTCTTCGAAATGTAACTCTAAATATTCCAGCAACATAACATAGTTAGGCCCTATGTTGACAAGATCAGCGTGAATGTAGTCGTATCGGCAGTGTACTTCGAATAAATTATAGGCTATGCTGGCGTCCCTAAGAGCCGGACTTGGAAGTAGGAACGAGTTGTACGTTCAGCCGAATGCTTGATAGGCGGCTTCCCGAGGACGCATCATTTATCTGCTTATAAATGCTGAACGTCCTGCATTTGTTATCTTTCCCCCCAACGTTTTGCATTCAGGGTCTCTACCTCTGTTTGGTATTGCCTTTGCGGTGCTGCACCGTTCTTCCTAAAAGTGCAAGGTCGGCCTATCGAAGACACTAGTGACGCTCTGCTGTCTATGGGGATCTGGCTGCCCCTTTCGCCCGTGCCGCTGTATACGATGCAACATCGGACCTTTTCAGTGGTGGGCCCGACCACCTGGAATGAGACCCCCAAGAACTTGACATTCTGTCTAGAAATTACTCTCAGCTGCATTTTACTTTACTTTTAAATCCGTATTTTTCAACAGTATAGTCAGGCTTGGACATTTTGAAGGGGCGCCATATTAAGCTCACATTATTGATTGATTGATTGAGTTAAGTAAGCTTACGCTTTTCATCACCGCTGGTTGCCTATGAACTCGCCATTGTTAAATATATTGAAGTGAACGTCGGAAGCGCTTATGGTTGGCATAGCTGCTATAAGATTACAGCAACGTTTTAAATCGAGTGTATATTTTGTGAGTATGCTTCATTCAAAGACTACTCACTTACTAACCTATGTAGAAATCACTTTCACGGAAGTATACCTACAACTAACACCATTCGGACAAGCCACTGCGTGTTACCGTAAGTAAGTCTACAGTAACCCACCCAAGTTCCAACAGCAAGTGGCTAAGATGAATAATTTATCAATACTTAAATGACGTGCCAGTCTATGCGATAGAGAGGCGTTTCCCAATGTTTTTGGGCCGTGGAACCCTTTTGACCTAATTTTTTGGACGGAAAACCGTCCAAGACTAAAGATAGGCCATAATTCTGTCGTAGGTACAAACGCTTGAGAATGTAGACAATTATGGGTTCAGGCCTAGATTAGATTGATAATAACACAAATTTATATTGATGACAATGACATGTGAATTCTCTTTCGAATGAAGCTATGTACATATGTCAAGTAAAAATCCTCCATTTATTCACACTGAAAGTTATCCACGGAACCCTTATCTTCACCTCACGGAATCCTAGGGTTCCGCGGAACACAGTTTGGGAAACGCTGCCTTAGAGTGTTGCTATGCTAGCTAATCCTGAGGCCAAGGAGCAAGTACAGCACTCCGTGATTTTGTTTAATTGGCGTCCTCTAGCGAACTGAACATCTGCTTCGTGAATATAATATATGTTACAGGTAATGTGTGAATTTTGTGAAACCAATGATTTTGAAAAATGCCTAGGCAATTTGCAAAACCCTAACCCTACACTAACTATATATATATATATATAATATATATATATAATATATATATATACATATATATAATATATATATATATATGTATTTCGTTAGCTACTTCATAGACTGACCCACGCAGTTGATGCGAAACTGATTTGTGGACTGATATTAAATATTGATTAGAATATATATTTTCGCACCACTGGAACAAGTGACGAACTAAATTATGTTACCATTTAAGTCCATCATTGTAATGGATGTGTCGTTAAATAAACTTATGCGACTGACCGGTGAGCCACCCTCCTCTCCAAACGTCTAAAGCGCCATTCGAAAGCTAAGCGTAGTGCACGGGCCTATTCGCGAGCGTTGGTCAGTTTGTTAGTTAATGCTAATGGTTATTTTCATATCTGTGTCGGTGATTTGTGCTCATTTTTCTCTATTTATCTGGCATTATTGCTCATCTCTGTCAATGCTCTTGCTATTGAAAGTTTATTGGGCCTACCTATTTCCCCCCGTTTTAGTTGCACATTAATTTTCATGTTACTGTTGCACTGTAGATTCGTCTTAAAGACCGTTTAATTCGTGAAATGCACTGACTTAGTGTAGCAATTCGTGCGATTCGTTCTTTGCCGAATCAAGGGTCAGAGAGAGGGAAATAAGCGACTCCATTGCCTCTTAGTACGGGCCATAGAACCGTCATTTGTAGGTCTATACATATTTGCTAATAATACACACCAACCGCGGATGATAAATTCTCGGGGCCATTCTTGCACGTACAGCGAGATGTCGTTTTCTCTAATAGTGATGCTGGCATTTCACTTTCTTTCTTCAGTCATTTTCGTTGGACCAGCAGGTGGCCACTGATTGTCAGCGGAACCATACACGCGGGCAGATCCACTGTGGACTCAGATAGCAGCGTGGCTGTTGGGTCATCAACGTTCGCAGGATCAGATTTGTCAAACAAGAAGCAGAGGGGTCCGAAATCTGAAACTTGTCTAAATTACAGTTAATTTTTTATTCGCCATATATTCCTCTCATTGTAAACCACACTCAGAGAATAGGCCTACTATTTCTCGTAGTCTCCAAATTGAACAGATTGATTCACCCACACAACCACGCGCGTACGTGCAAACGCACGCGCAAAAAAACGATGACAGTTATAGCTTCACTTCGGAAGTGAACGTTACGTTCACTTCCGAAGTGCTTAATCGCCTTCCCTGTTTTTATACACAGGTCGACGGAGACAATTCCGTCCAAGTCGTATTGAAGCCGAAAACGGACACCGTGATCCGCAAATCCGATCTCGTCTACTTCGAGAAGTCGCCGAACTTCTGCGAACCGGATGTGGCCCTTGGACTTCCGGGGACCGTCGGTCGGCACTGCAACCGATCGACTGACCAGCCGGATAGCTGCGAGACGCTGTGCTGCGGTCGAGGCTACAACACGTTGTCATTGACAACCACTCACCAGTGCCAGTGCCAGTTCCAGTGGTGCTGCCACGTCATCTGCAAGAAATGTACACAGACCGATTGGGTGACCGTCTGCAAGTGATCTTACGCTTCCGGTTCAACGCTAGACGAAGACGATCGCATGTGTTGGCGCTATACAAAGGCAGTTCTCGTATTCGCGGGGATTTCGAGGAGGTCTACGGTTGGTGCTGTGGGTCTGACTGCAGTGGCATTCGACAAGAGCGATGATGATGGCCTTGGCACCGAGTCTTTGACCCTGAACGGGACCTTGATACGGTAACATCATGCTGAAACAGAGATGCTACATGATCTTTACATTGGGACAACGACTGCCCTGAGCGGTGAACCTTGTGAGGGTAAACACTATTGGCCTGCAATGTTGGCACGCTGGCTATATTCTCCCGTTTGAAAGAGAACCACTAGAAGAAATAGTCTGTCGTTACCTTACCTACTTTGTCGTTAACTTCAACACTTTAACTTGACCTAATTCACTTGAGAAATAAATAGGTCGGGGCATTCTGGTTCTTGCTGTTACGTAACATCTTGTCTTGTAACGTTCGCTGGACGATGATCAAGCAATAACTGAGGCACATAATTAATATAAAATTCAAGATTATATATAAATGTTTATTCGCCATTAAATCCCTAAATTTTTATAATTAATTTAAATTGATTGCCCCAATCATATGCTGCTTTATCAAACAGTTCGTCTACAATTTAAATGAGAACAAGGACAAAAGACCAACATATGTAGCATCAAAAGCGTCGGCTTATTCTGAAAAGTGGTACGCGTTTCATATTGCGACCGTATATTATGGCCACGACCCCCTATAGTTTTTCCATGAAAATTTAGTTCGAACAATACACGAAAGCTCTCTCCCCCTCATTAATCGTGACTGTCCTCTGTATGTGAAGTTTCTCTACGTCTAATTGTCTTTGTTCCTTAAACATAACATAATCTAAATCTATTCCAATTGCTTCTTTTATTCTTGCTCATAATTAACTAAACATCAAATCGACGTGAAGTCGAAATCCAATAGCATTCGATTAGCAGTGTTTTCTGTATAACGGTTTCAAAGAAGTAATGCACCATCGACCTTCTGAACATGAGGGTTTGCGAGCATGTATACCTGTATTCGCAACTTTATTCATGTACGGCTGTCCCACGGATCGAGAACGGGTATAGGGACATCGCGAGTATTGCATGAGATAACTGTTTCGATATGAAGACTATATGTTAAAAATAATAGTTAAGACTAAGATTCGGAATATTTAACCTGATTTGAGCGATTCTGTTGTTGAAAGCAATACCGAAGAGTCGGATACATAAGCCTGCATGTGCGCTGGTCCTTGCACGGGGACCCCGAATGGTGCGGCGTCCATTCAAACGGACGAGCGATGGTGGTGAAGGATCTTACCCGATCAAACTCGGTAAAATGAGTAGGGTAGATGCCATATTCAGCCGCTATAGAAAACGCGAAACATATACATTTTTATTTGCATTACCAATCCATATCCATTTCTATGTCTAATTCCATATCCATTTCCATGTCCATTTCTATGTCCATACCCGTGTCTAATTCCATGTCCATTTCCATTATTTGAATTTGCATTTATATTTACATCTACATTTTATCTAAATCTACATCTACATCTACGATTCTACACGTACATCTACATTTACTGCTGAAAGACACTTGGTTGAGGCAACAAAGCGCCGTATCGATTTCAATTGGAATGTCGATCGTTCTCCAAAACTTTAGATGACAGTAAGTTCTAAGTCTATTTGCAAACCCGTCATCCCAGAATAAAAAGCGGTCGTTCAGCGCAACAGGTCAAGTGACATATTGGATTTCCGTGCTGCACTGAACCCAGAACAGATATAGATGATGTTGTATCATTTGATACAACATTACCTGTCAATCATCGTCATGAAGTAATGCAAATCTTCTAAAATTTCTCGAAAGCACCGCCAGAAAGACCAGCTAATGCATCGTCGCTGTACCATATCAAGTCCGCAATAGCCAAGCTTCAAGTTTCGTTGTGAACTTCCGGTGCCATACCAAAATATTGGGAAGAACAAACAGAGGAGACAGTGTGGTGCTACGATGGAAGTCGATCTGCTAATGGTTTTGTGGACGTTTTGGTGGCTTATAGACTTATGTAGAATCGGAATGTGATGGGTTGAAGAACTGGGTTCTTAGACGGTTCTTAAACTTTACATGACAGCAAGTTCTAAGTCTATTTGCAATCCCGTCATCCCAGAATAAAAACGGTGGAAAGTAGCAGATGAAAGTGCAAGAGCAGGAGAGGTTAAATTTATAAAGGCGAGAAATGAGGATGAGTGATCTGATGGAAGTCTTTTAGGGTTTCGTTCCAAAGAGCAGCTGGCGCAGCATATATTAAGGATGTATTTCAGGATTTCAGAGAAGATGAGACTGAAGGTCGGGATAAAAAGAGATATGATGATCAGGGAGCAGATCCGGGCGGTTGGATGGATAATAGCTCACGAATGTAAAAGGGTTGAAAGGATATAAGAGCGTTTTAAGTAAGTTGTGCGATTTTGTAGTGGATGCGTTTGGGCACTTCTAGCCAATGTAGTGGTTTTAGAAGTTAGAACAGAGATTGTGTGATTGGAGTTTTGGTGACAGCGCGAGCGAGAGCGTTCTGGATTGTTTTCAGGCGTTTCATTTGAGAAGAGTCGATGTTGCAAAAAATAGAATTACGATTGTCGAGTCTGGAATAGATATTTTAGGTGGCTATCGTGAGCGCGATCTTGTAGGCCTAATCACGCATTGGGCGAAATCGACGAAGGTCACGAATATGCATGTTGGAGGTACGAGCTACGTGGGTGATGTGGTCAAAAAAGGTAAGACACTTATCTATGATGATTCTAAGATTACGAACATGAGAAGAGCAAGGCACGGTAGAAGTTAGATCTGTTTGAAAAAGGTCGGAAGAGGTCAATATAGGGTCTACTGAACAATTCTGAAAGGTGTATCAGGTCGGAACTCAGTCATGAAATGGTCTGGGTAATGAAATTGTGTATATGACTTAGTACATCTGGACTCGAGTTATGGTAGAAAGATATGAACAGTTGTGCATTGTCAGCGTAGAGGTGATGATCCACAGGATATGAAGAAATATATTCTGACTGCGGTTTAACACTCAGAATCATTATACTTATATATATATATATATAATTATATATGAGTTTGCTGAGTGGATAATTGTAAAGGATGAACAGCAGAGGACCAAAAACCAAACCTTGAGGAACACCGAAGGCGAGCGTTTGCGGATTGGATGAGTGACCAACGACATCGACTGTGAGAAAGCTAAGTTGACGGCCTGTTGGCTAGGTGTTGGAACTAGACTGCGAAGAGAGCCTAGAAACAACAGATTGGGTATGGTACCGGTTCGGCTATATATGTATATATATATATTTATATATTATATATAAAAATGTATATATGGAGTTAGGTCGGGTCAAGTAGTAGGTTTGAATAATGCGGCCATGGGAAAGCTGGTACTGGTTACGACCCTTAACAATACTGGTGGAGGCCTCCATTTCGAGTAGATCCTCTGACTGAAGAAAATGTCATATTCCGTGATCTTTCTGTGCCTCCTGTATAATAAATAGACTATCTGCTATGCTCTCTTGACCCAGTCTAGCTCTCTATGGCCTGGCTCTTTGTACGGCGTCGTCTGTTCTTTCCAACACGTGTTTGTGTTTGATATCACTGCAGTCGATACACTCACTTATTCCGAAGTCCAACACTATGCTCATAAATTCCGCCACTACTCGCAAACTGGTGGTGACAGTCTAGGACCTGAATAAATTACGAGGAGGCTAATAACGTCCACGGCATCGTTAAAACCAAACTACCTATATATACCAATGGTTAATTTGTGGTTGCTATTTTTATTATATTTGGGGGGAATTCGGGCCTACATACAGTCTAACACTGAGAAAATTGCAGTCACTTTCCTCCGTGAATGCTCATAATTCTTGGAAAGCAATGGAGCCAATGGCATGAGAAGAGTACTCGATCGGGTACATTGCAGATTGCAAATGACAGCTGCTTTCACTGTACACGGGACGTAATAATAGGGTGAATAATGTAAACAGTGTAGAGTTGTATTTTAGTGATCTCATTCTAAGGAAAATACTGAAGGAAAATACTGAATATGCATAGTATACAGGGTGTGCCATAAAAACCAAAGTGAGCTGAATGTAGTTGCATTATACTTGTGTACTGGCTTTTCATTACTGGAGACTGAAGCAATTTCATGTTCGGTGTCGTCTTGTGCTTTTGCTCCTGTTTATGTAGTCTCAATTCAGATCAACCAAACATCAAGTTGGCTACACATTTAAACGCTTGCACCTCTGATCAAGTAACTAGTAGACCCACAGATAAGGCAATATGTCGAGATTTAATCCCTCCAGGCATGAATTTAAATCTCAGTGATGACAGATGATTCAGGATAATTCAGACTGTCTGTTCACTTTCAAGTATTTGGAAGCGCTTCTTTGTAAATGCATTGTTACAGATCAGATCTGCCATTATTAACAATAACCTCGTCTCTCAAAGTTAACATTGGAAAAGCCATTAAAACGCTGTAGAAATCGTAAGATTACGATTACAGTTACGTTAATGCAGAGCTTAAGCTTTAAATAAAACGCGTATTCAGTAGATAGTGTTGATTTATTGGATATTGAGTTGAGTGCGTATAGTGAGAATGGTGTAAGTGCGTATAATTTGAGACCAGATGTGCTTGAGAGCCACTTGGAGTAACCCTAATGAAACTAAGAGGCTGAGGTTTTTTTATCTCTTCATGGCAATTACGACGATTTAAGTTGAATAACCGCAGAAAGGCATTAAACTAACTGGCTGTATATTTGACCTGATAATAACAGGATATCATGTATCTGATAATAACTGGATATTATGGAACTAATAATAATTGAACATTAAGAGCCTGATAATAACAGGATATCATGGATCTGATAATAACTGGATATTATGGAACTAATAATAATTGAACATTAAGAGCCTGATAATAACAGGATATCATGGATCTGATAATAACTGGATATTATGAATCTGGTAATAACTAGATATTATGGACCTAATAATAACTAGATATTATGGACCCAATAATAACTAGATATTATGAACCTGATAATAACTGGATATTATGGACCTAATGATAACTAGATATTATGAACCTAATAATAACTGGATATTATGGACCTAATGATAACTGGATATTATGGACCTGATAATTACTGGATATTATAAACCTGATAATTACTGGATATTATGGACCTGATAATTACTGGATATTATAAACCTGATAATTACTGGATATTATGGACCTGATAATTACTGGATATTATAAACCTGATAATTACTGGACATTATAAACCTGATAATTACTGGATATTATGGACCTGATAATTACTGGATATTATAAACCTGATAATTACTGCATATTATGGACCTGATAACTACTGAATATTTTGGACCTGATAATAACTGGATATTATGGACCTAAGGATAACTGGATATTATAAACCTGATAATTACTGGATATTATAAACCTGATAATTACTGCATATTATGGACCTGATAATTACTGGATATTATGGACCTGATAATAACTAGATATTATGGACCTAATGATAACTGGATATTATAAACCTGATAATTACTGGATATTATAAACCTGATAATTACTGGATATTATAAACCTGATAATTACTGGATATTATGGACCTGATAATAACTGGATATTATGGACCTGATAATAACTGGATATTATGGACCTAATGATAACTGGATATTATGGACCTAATGATAACTGGATATTATAAACCTGATAATTACTTTATATTATAAACCTGATAATTACTGGATATTATTGAGCTGATAATTACTGGATATTATAAACCTGATAATTACTTTATATTATAAACCTGATAATTACTGGATATTATGGACATGATGCCAGTGCTCCTGTTTACAGACTGCACCTATGAAAATTAACGAAAGCTGACTTGTCAAACATATAGAATTGATCAGCATATTTGAAATTTTTGTAAATGACCAATGATGACTGGGGTGAGGAGTAGGAGGTCGGTGACGATAGGATGACCTGATGAGTCAGGAGGTCTGCAGCTAGTGATGGCATTAGGCTTCTGGTGAAATGTGGGAGGAGCCGAGAACTCCCATGTATCGATCTAACTCGCACCGAAAGGCTGAAAACGAATTGTAGGCCCACGACACGTGTACCTCTAACGCAGCGGTTCAGTAGTATAAGCCCTATTACTGTGCTATATGATTATGTCTAAATTGGGACTTCTTAAACATATTGACAGTGGCGTCTACCAATGGGGGGCGATATATTTTTGCGGTTGCCAGAAGTAATCGTTATAGTAATTGTAATCGTAATCGTAATCGTAGACTCGACATTTCTACAGCGCTGACAAAAGCGAAGTCGCAGGAACCAGCTTGTTGGCAGGCGCTTAATCGAAGCAAAATCGGTCATGTAAACAGGAGTCGGTGAATAAACCCTGGCATGCAACACCAGTTAGGCGAATTTGAATGAAAAGTCTGTGAATTTCTAGCAACAGAGAGACCCATGGAGGGACCGGCTCAAAGGTGACTGACTAAGGGATCAACCGAAATACTCTGGAGATAAAAGTTAACTTCGGTTATACTCAAAAGGCTTGATGACCAACAGATGGTCGTCAACAATCTTCATCTTAGACACAATAATCACAATCTATACACTTTAATACTTGAAAATTTTATAATGTAAAAAATTCAAATTGTAAGTTTTTATATGAAATTTCAAAGTTTTGGCACAACTAAAATTTTTATTCTTTAGTTATTGACAAAAGTTGCTGGAACGCCGTACCGGCGGGTTCCGCCAGAAAAAAACACTGAATGTGAGTAAAAACTTATACAATGAAATGTACAAAGACCTTAATAAGCCTACGCGGACTTAAAACACAAAAATCCAGTTATTAGATCACGTCTTTCATTTGCTTGCATATTCTCTATAGATCAGCACATTGTTCCTCCAAAATCCCAACATATTGCTCCCGTGACTTATCTGTTTCATTTCATGGTTGGTTGATTATTCACTCTTTTCCTCCTCTGTTCTTGATCTTCCTATTTTAGTCTTTCTTCCATTTCCTGTTGATCTCTGTCGTTACTCGTGGTTTGCGAGGACCGGCCTAGACCTATAGGCCTACATCTGGAATCCTACGGTCTTCACCGCCGTAGTATTCACAATTTCCTACTGTCTAATATATCTTTCATATAAGTTGCCATCAATTTTCCTTCCTCCAGATGTTCATCCACCTCATCTAATAGTTTCGCGCTCTTTGATATTAGTTTATGCATTAGCCCACTTATTCTATACGCTGCTTTAATCTTTCTGATGAATTTTAGTTGAAAGAGTACTTCTCTCTTCTTTCATTTTGCTTCCATTTGTCGTATTTTCCCACATATTTTCTTCTTCATATTAGGCCTACACGTAGTTAGAAAATGTTGCTAACTGTAACTCATCAGAACTGTATCTCATATGCCCAATGTATATACCTGTGCATATAATGCGTTCAGATATATATGTATATACATTATGCATATGTATATATTTGCCTGATCCTAAATATCGATTTGTTAATACTATCTACAGGTTTATATGTGTGATTTCATAGCGAATGAAGATACACCAGAGCTTCTGATAAGAGCGGAAAAGGTGCAGACTGCACGAATGTATCTTATGTACAGGAACATCCATTTATATAGCATCGGAACACTTATTCTCTATCAGGATATCCTCATTCATATATATATACATATATGAATGAGGAATATACATGTATGAATATATGAATATACATATATATATATATATATATATAACTTAAGAACATATCATATGTAGGCTACATGTATATACATGTAATCGAAGCGGTAAACAGACGCCAACATTTTTCATATGGGACGAGGGGCAAAATGTACAGAATGAGAAAGCAACGAAATAGATCACCTTCGTGTTTATTATTCGCACTGTCTCCATGTAAGCACTCAGCTTGGACGAAAGATTTAGAAAAGACTAATGTACAGAAGCAGCCAACTAATCAGACACTCAGCGGGTGATGTGTTGAGTACAACTACAACCCTCCTCCCACTGGCATTTCTATTAGTGGGCTGCTTTATTACACACAGTGTGAAGCTATGCATAATACACTCATCAGCAAAAGCATTCAAGGTGCATAAAAATCCATTTCAAGAGCATTGGAATACGTATTCTCTTCAACATGATGATTTTATATCCTCATATATATATATATATACATATATATATATGCGTACATATAATGTGTATGCATGTAGTGTATACAATATTTTATATAAATAATCAACTTACCATGGGACTATAGTCGGCTGAATATGATTGGCAAAATTTCCTAAATATACAGTGTAAAACAACCAGTATTTCTTGCACTGAGCATTAATTTCTGTCACTTCAGAGTTCATAGGCCTATAGGCGCTATCGTCAACGGAAATGTATAAGAATGGTAAGCCTAATGAAACTGGTTGAAAAGGTGAGTCTTATGGTGCATGGTGCCATTTACGCCCTATGTTTAATATCTAGAATTCAATCATAGAATAATATCTGCAAATGACTTTAAGAGTTTTTATATTGGGATGGGTGGGGTGATTTTTAATAGTGAATCTAATATCGTCTAATATACGCTCTAATATAATCTAATATGTCTCTCGATCGTTTGGAACTTTTGAACCTCTGCCGGTTCTGCTAAATGCGTTGAGAGTTCAGTATGCGGTTTGCTTTGAACCAATTAACCATCGAGCAACGATCAGACAGAGAGAGAGACAGAGAGAGACAGAGAGAGACAGAGAGAGACAGAGAGAGAGAAACTTGTGATAAAAAAAATCATAATGGTCCTACAAATCCTTTAAAAACTCGGAAGCTTAGAAGATCTTTGATTAATACTAAGGATAGGAATAGAACATTCTTAATTTATATATAAATGATAATTCTATGACAAAGAAAGATGTCATATCTGAAAAAGTTAATAATTATTCTGTGAATATGATTCTGTTAAAGGAAAAGTTTTTAGGGCGTGGTCTAATGAATACCTGCCGCCTGCTAGCTACCAATCAGATCTCTCCAAGCATCTCATCCGCCTGGGGTACAATCTTAAACAAATGGACCGGTGTGGTCAGTCTATCTGAATAGGCTCAAATGGGCCAAGTAGACAGCTGAGGGGAATGCACTGGAAATCACAATTGAAACAATGATCGTGCTTCATAGTCCTTATAATTATATGCATCTACACACCTGTACTTGATATGCCACTCATATGCCTTCGTGCCTGTGTGTGTGCGTGCGCAGCTTTAGCCAGTACGGCCATCTTGCAAACTGCTCGTGGACAGCCTCCCGTCAAACGTATGAAAAGTGCAACCAAACCCATGCGGGAAGTTTGCTGCAGTGTTGTAAATCGCGACTGCAAGGGATGAAGCCATGAGCCAAATCTTGGCGGTTGCCTGTGGTCACTGTTGTTTGCGTTTGTTTTTACGTGATGATGACCGATGCGAATGTAATTGAGAAATAGACTGAACAGAATACTGGATGAATGCTATCAAATGCTGCATGTATATATAAGTGTGCGTATATATGTATGCAAATATGTATATATATATAGAGAGAGAGAGAGTGAGAGATCTGCTTATCGTTCCCAGGTATTATAATTGATCATATTATATGCTGGCTGATATATTCTTCCTAGGTTTGACATGTGACCTAAATTATGCAGCGCTATTCAGACAGCACGACTCTCAACAGGCCCACCAGCCCCTGGACCATGATATTCATATATATATATATATATGGCGTTTGGCTGGGGTCAGTGTTGTTATATTGTTTCTCTGATCTGGGGAACCTGAACTGTTATACACACGTGACAACCTATATCCAATCAGATATCAAAAGTAAATGTACCTTGAAATACGTTTCATACGAGTCTTCATTCCTATTGCATCAGAAGCTGATCATTCAAAAGCTCTCAATTTTCAGCTGTTTTATTCAGTACAGATATATGCTTCTTATCATGACCACGCTGAATGCCTATATTGTATTCAAATTGATGCCCTTATAATATATATATATATATATATATATATATAATATAGTGGCCTGAATAGTCATGGCATGCATAAGACCTGAAATACAGTACGTTCTTAGGTTACACAAAAGCTATTTTTGGAATAAATACATATACTGCATTCTGTATTTACCAATTTGTTCAAAATCCCAGTCGTTATGAATAAAAAGGCTCTTATCGCTTCTTTCTGATCACGATCGACACGAATTGTTAGATCGTACTTTTGCATGGTACTATGTAATATCAACTACAGAGTTCTGCTGTATGCATATATCGATCATCAAAAGAGTGAACATCTGAGTGGTTTAGTCTGAGAGGGGGAGGCGGGGGAGGGGTAGCGGTGCCATTATTGTTTACATACTGCCACTCTGCAAGAACATAAACAGATGGACCAACTTTGACACCTGTCAATACAAGGTACGTAGGCCTATTGCTTGTACGAGAGAGGGAACATTTTATTTCAAAGAAGGTGACTCTCTTCTCATACAGACTCAATGAGACAAACATTATATACATACACCTATATGAATATATACATAGATTCATTGCATTGAATGGCATTACAATTAGTCATCTATTTACATTATGTCACAATGTCTCTGTCTTGCAATTCAGGGTTGTGTGCCCTATTCTCAACGCGCCTCTGAAAACCATATGAAGTAAATAAAAAGGGCGAAAAGGCGCTTACTGTAATGATTGAATGCTAAGACGAAACTGTGAGATAGAAATTCATAGGTCGTCCTTCAGCTCAGAGATATAAATATAAACAGCGTGTGTGTGCGTGTGTGTGTGCGGACCAGCTCACTGAGAAACAAACGCAAACAACAGTGACCACAGTATATATATACATATTATAAGTAGATGTATGTACAGAGACAGTCAGACAGAGAACGGCCCAGGGGCATGCAGGCATTTCAATTGAAAGGAATTTACCGGCGGTGTACTTGAATATGGCACTTATTGACTGTAGCCCCACTCAATGAGTTCAGGTTTGATTGACAAGCAGGTGGGTGGGGGTAAAGAGCAGTTTTTCGCAAAACTGCCCGCCCTAAAAACTTGGCCTTTAATTATCTCTGAACCTGATTAAGAATACATTACACGTTATTCTGCTCACATCGTAAGCACATTCCTTAGGCTAAAGGAACAACTCATATAGACAAAAATTTTGGTTAAATGGGTAATTTTCACAGCAGCGCTCAAAGTGAGAAAAAAATTATTGAATAAAAAAGTATGCAAATTTCAAAAAAAATTACAGATATATTTTCATGGATCTGCTGAAGCAAACTTAATATCGAGCAGTGTTTAAATTTGACAGAGTTGGCCTAAAATTTAATTTTTGTTCTTTTTAAATATTTTAATTGAAATATAACTCCGTTACTTCATTTACCTTTACAACTCAGGCAGTTTATTTAACAATACAAAGTCCATAATTTACAGATAAGTTTTTATGAAACTTCTGAAGCACACTTAATGTTGAGCAGTGCTTAAATTTGATAGAGTTGGCCTAAAATTTCATTCTAGATCCTTAATAATTTTAATAGAATACAGCTCCATTACTTTGATTTACATATATTTACAATTCTGGCCGTTACTTTATTTAAAAATAACGCAGTTCAAAGTACTGTCACTGTTCATAATTAGAAATTAATTATTATTAAGTATGCGTAGCAATATGATACAGCAACCTCAATTATTCTAATGATAAATTATTTCATTTGTACTATGAACTAATCTCATTTATTTACAGTCACGGAGTGGTACCATGATCAACTATCCATCGAATCTTATCTTGAACTTATTGGTCACATTCAAGTTTGACCAGTATAAATTTTTATGACAATTATTGGCTTATAGTGCGACTTGTAAAATTACAAAGTATTGATTTTTGTGAAATTTATTCCTGTGTAGCCCCAGAAGAGCACAGACGGCGGTGCAAAGTCAATTCAAGCCCAATCTTACGATTAGTGAATATAGCATAATAAGCACATTATAGGCTATGTCTAAAGTTTTATAGTAGGCCCCTAAAGCTAGTCTTTCAACCCAGCTCCGACTCAGACTAAATTGAATTCTTAGCTCAGCGTATGCGCCACTTAGCTATTGATATTTTTCCTGGTAGCTCTATCCGATGCTGTCCAGATCGCGAGTGTTCATTTGGCGAGCGCTCCGCGCCGCGCCGTGGTTTATAACTAACGCGCCTGATTTGCGTATAAACCGGGCCGACTCATATGACGTAAAATCCAAATTAGTTCATGAGATGTCCGAAGTTTAAAAGTAGATTGTGGGCTGAAAATAGTTCTGTTGACATCGAGTGCGCCTTTGCGAAAAAATCTCGGCCATAGCGAGCTCTTCAACTTCCAAGCTGTCGGTCGATAATCCAGCGAGTGAACCACCAAACTATTGCACCACGCTCTACTCGTCTGCATAAGATGTTCAGCTGATGACATAATAAAAAAATTATATGAAATATCTGGGTACTGCGCATGCGCATTCATGTATGTGTTGTATGCAGATACATGATGTATGAATATACATGTGTATAGGTGTACTGATCTCGGTGGTTGCTGACTCCAGGCTTACTTTCACTGGGCTATGAGCCACTGTAGAATGATAGGTCAGCCTCCGCTTCAACAGAGGCTGCGGCTGCTCTTGCCTGGGAGTCAGGTCTCTATTAGACAAAGGGTCGATTGCTTGCATGGACAGCCACTAGGCAGGCGTCGGTCGACACGTCCCCTCCTCCTTGTTCTCCTTCTCCTCCTCCTGCTCCTCGCCTTCTTCTTTTTCCTCCTCCTAATTCACAACGCAGATGCATGCATGCAGCAACTCTGTTCTACAGCTCCTGTTGCTGCATTATAAGTTAAAGCTATAGCAGTCACTGCGTTAATGTTGGTTGGAATCATTCTGCTAAATCGTGGCTGTGGTTTAGCGCTCATAAACTTTAGTCGTTGCCATTAATTTTATATACGAAACGACTGATTACGATTTCCCACCATTATAGCGGCCAAGTGTATGGGAGACTGACTGATTGTAACGCGATTTCAACAGATATGTCTCGTTGTACACAGGTTAGTTTTCGCTTTGTTGTCGCTGATTGTGTTATGGTGTGTATGTGTTTACATGTATGTATATATGCATTATAATTATATGCATGTACAATTGTACATCGTATGTATGCATGTATTTATGTTTGTATATGGACATTTATATGACGCATTTTAACCGTGACATGCACTTAAACCTCGTTCTCTTTGTAATGTTTATCATAAAAAAACAGAAAGAAACTTTGTGTCGGCAATACTCTTGATCTTTCAAGGTTCGCCGCAAAACAATCTGAAACTAACTCATCTCTTCTCTAGTACAATGACCACATTCTAACGTGTCCTTTGAGCAAGACTCTGTTTTCTTAAGGCGCGTTATAAGTACTTGTTGTACTGTAGTGTATTATTGTACCATTCATTATGTTATGTAGGCAGATGAGTTCATTTTAATATATTATATATATACATGTATGTGTATATATATAGTGTATATAATATATACAATAGCAGTATGCAACTGCAATAATTATAATGCATAGTGTATTGATATATATATAATTTATTATATATATATATATATATATCAAGTGTGACCCTATACTGCATTGCAGATATTGTCACACGGCTCAGAGTCAATCACTGTGTATTGTATAAATGGATGGATTGTAATGAGAGATTGAAATGATCGTCGACCTATGTGTAGTCTAGCATCAGAATTTATATAAATTAACAAGTCATCTTATAATATTATGTATACGACTGTGGAAAGTGTAAACAAAGGACCGTGAAAGCGGAAACGACATGTTCAACCGAATGTCATACAGTCGGTGGTCTATGCGGATTGTCGTGGAAGGACAGGGGTCTGCAGCTGATCGTTAAGACATTTGATGATGGTCGTTGGTTGATGATGAAGTCATTGATTGCGAGCGCCATTCTTGAATACACATAGGACCGAGTGCGTAAGACCGAATGCGTATAAGACCGAGTGGACGACGGACAAATAAACAGATGGACGCACGTCAGGGTGGAAGCAAGGAGGGATGAAGTGCCGGGTAAGGGGCTGTCGATGGGGGCTCATGAGTGGCTGGCAAATCGAGATCCACTTAAAACGGGATTGGCTGGGCAACACCAATCTTGAACATGGCCCCGTCTCTAAAACAACGAGAAATGATGGATAGGAAGAAGCTGCCGAACCCTTATCACAGCGTTTCCTTCTGGCGCTCATTTGTATATCTTCAAATCTGTTTCATGTAGCTCACCTTATTTTCACACGCACAATTAAACTCGGCGTTGTCTTTAACATTTCTGTTTATTTCTGTTTATTTTCACGATTCTTAGCCTATAACTATTACAGTAGGCGTCACGCCTACTGTAACAGTTAGAGGCTAAGAATATGACAGAATTCTCACAGCTGCAGGTATACGGCGTTTTTATGACGCGACTTCTCATCAACTGCAGGAATTACACATGTCAATGTTGCGCTAAGAATCCTTTCCACGACGAGCAAGTGTCTAATTGAAGTGACCTCGAGTCCTTAACCAACCTGAGGTTTTCTTAACTCTGGTGTCCTCTGCCTGCAAAGGCGTCCTTGCGATCTTCCATTCGAGGCGACCAAATTCAGAAATGTTGCCTATGTTGGCCCCTCAGCTCGTCCTCCACAGCCCCTGCGCCTGGAATTGGTGGCCCTCTCATCTTACTAGTTCCGGAGACGCTTCAATACATCTCTGCTCTCTGGCCCAAGCATAGACGTTCGTTGAAAGCGTTAATGACTTTGAGCGACGCCATGCATACTATATTATTGTTCAACAACATTATATTACATTACAGTCAGTGTACTAAGTTGGATGGGAGGAGTCTCCGAGATCTTAAACATGTTTCTAGCCTGGTGAGATTTTCCTCTCTTTCTCCGCTGCTTTCGTACCCTTTTAGAGTACAAATGGTTGATTCCTTCATTCATCCCATGCTTTCCCGCTTGTTTCCTTCCTTCCTTCTTTAATTTCTTTCACGAATATTATCTCGAGTCAATGCTCGTAGCAGTAAAGTCTTAATTTTCTATCGATGTCACCGTGTATGAGTGTCACAAGACACTGTACACATGTAATCTGCGTTCTATTAATAAATGTAGGCCTATGGTTAATGCACTGCATGTTAAATGACAACATGGAAGCATTTGGCATTTCGCGATATCTATAGAAGACAGCTGAAGACAGAGAGGCGAGAAGAAAGGTCAAAGCCCGAGTCGTGCTCTGCTGAGTGTATTTGCTGTTGATGATAAGTCCGTCTGGCCTGAGGAGGAAGAGGAGGAGATGAGGATGGAGTGAGGAGGCTGGATATGCTAGTGGTAGCGCTGGGATCTGTTTATTTACAGAAGTGCACTTAACGAAACGAGCAAAAGGAAAACTAAATTCTAGCATTGGCAGTAACACCAACGAGAAAAATAAGAGTGTATAATGTGGAAAGGATGTTCAGCTCCTAAAGTTTAAGAACACTAGAGTCTGGAGGTATAATAAACATTTCGATAATTCTGCCATATTGCTATAATGCCTGCTAAATGGCGTCGCTGATGTGATAGCGTTAACTCACTGAGTTAGGCCTAATGATCATAACACGCTCAATTTTTATTTTATTTTGCCTGTTGGCTTCAATTTACTCCGAGTTCGAATACAGGATTGGTCTAACCAATGTCCATGGATGCCCGTATTCATTTCGGTATCCTCGGACTAACGTCTAATGTTACGAGCATGCACGCCGTCTTCGATGCCTACCAGAGTAGGCCTACTGCATCGACCCATGACCACTGCATGACCAGCGAGTTGACTCAATAACACGGACCCACAACGACTTTCACTCAGATCATGTGACCATATAAATTTACATCTGGGGGTACTGTTTACATCTGGGGCTACTGTTTACATCTGGGGCTACTGTTTACATCTGGGGCTACTGTTTACATCTGGGGCTACTGTTTAGCTGGCACTCCTAAGGTCTCAATGGCAGCGTCAGTTCCCAAGGGCAACGCCAGGCAGACTAGAATTACGTAGCATCTCTATTTCCAATAGAACTACACGTAGACAGCGTATTAACTTTCTGCTAAAATGCTTGGAATACGCTAAAATCTCAGTTCTCGCGAACTCTAGCAGAGCTGAAATCTGATGAGTAAGTATGCTTTCTCATTCTACCATATTGTCATGAAATGCTATCGTTGGCATAGTTTACTTACTGTCTAATGGTGTTGATATTTCGAATAGGCAAATATGCGTCGTATCTTATCGTTCTGTGCGGGCGTCCCTAGTATTATTATGTCTGTAAATGTATGTAGATGGCTTGCAATATCTCGGCACGCACCACTGTTTCGATGTCAGACGCGCCTTATATTTGACGGCGCATTATGGTCACCATAAAGGATACGGAGATCATTGATGAGTAGAAGCGAAGAAGTGGGAGAGGGGAGCAAGGGATTGATAGTGGGAACCGGATGAAGTGGGAACCGGATGAAGTGGGAACCGGATGAAGTGGGAATCGGATGAAGTGGGAACCGGATGAAGTGGGAACCGGATGAAGTGGGAACCGGATGAAGTGGAAACCGGATGAAGTGGGAATCGGATGAAGTGGGAACCGGATGAAGTGGAAACCGGATGAAGTGGGAACCGGATGAAGTGGGAACCGGATGAAGTGGGAATCGGATGAAGTGGGAACCGGATGAAGTGGAAACCGGATGAAGTGGGGACAGGATGAAGTGGGAACCGGATGAAGTGGAAACCGGATGAAGTGGGAACCGGATGAAGTGTCCCGGCCAAAATGTTCCAAGGTATACGGACCTATAATTATTATGGGACCGGATGAAATGTATAACAATGAACGGATGACGCGCTCGTTGCAGGGAGTTCTTGCTTTCTGTAACAACCGCGAGATGTGGTGCGATACATAACAGACGTTGTAAAAATGTTGAGTTTACGATGTTTCTATACTCTGAAGTGTGAACATTACTTACTCATGGTACTTGGTCGTTACTGTGTCGGTGTGCAGCACAAGTACCGGGCAACGCATCTTCTCCACTCTGTCCAGGGCCAGAGAGTGTCAACCTCTGGATATTTCCGAGTTTCAACTTCTGGAGGTCGGCTTTCATTGAGACCCTTCATTAAGGTCTGGAGCTTGGCGGTTCCCCTACAGTTTCTGTAGGATTTTTGTCACGCCTTTGCTCTCTCCTTTTTCCCGGCCTATAAGCTGACGATTGTGTTTGTTGCGTTGTTTCCGTTGCAAGCGTTTGTTTTACCCAACACAGATCAAACCCTCCTTCTTTCGCCTGGTTTGGGACTGGATCAGACCTCCGGAGAGATCAGAGGCACTGTATTTGAACAATGACGTTGTCTAAATTAATACAATTCATTCAAATGAAAAGTGAAACTTTTCCTTTGAATCAATCAAAACAATATTTACGCTTAATTCGCTTCTCGTCGAATAACAAAATATCATTGACATGCGGAGCGTTTTGTGTTCGCAGAACATTTTATCTGAAACATGGCATCATTGCGCATTTTTCAGCAAGCCATTTTGTTTGTGGATGTTTGATCCCCAACTGATGATGATGGTGGTATGCCTAGAAGCAGTATCGAAGTGTTATATTTGCACTAAATTTCCGACCATATACCAATTATTTCAGATCTTTTTGTTTAGATCAGATCTTTTTTAAAAACCAGTGGATGTTAGTTCTGCGCACCTGCTGCGTCCCACTTGCACCAGATGTGCGCGAAAACGAGGCTACTGCAGCAACGGATCGATAAAGAGCATAACACGTCAAACGGAATGTATGAGATTGTGCAGGCCTACGTAGATGCATGATGTATATCGGTGATTCGATGAGACTGCAAGATACATGGCGTTGACCTACGTAGACTTGATTCATTGTGAAATTCACATGGACGATCACATCTTCGGACAGAGGCCTTCTGGGCCTCGAATTCGTTTCATCTTCGTATAATGTTAGCGCGTTGCTCCGACTGCTGTTCGAATGAACGCGTAGCTCTCGACCTCTAAACTTATGACTCGCTAAGCACGGGTTCAGAAAATGAACAAAGGCTAAACATAGATAACTCATTAGCGCGTAGGTTCTATTCTCGACAACAAGATCAAACTATATATAGTCGATCGACCGATAGATGTCCGTTGTAGGTATTCGGGACACGTAAATGCTCCTGGAATTAATGCGTTGGTCGACGGTGTGGCTCAATTGCTTCGTTTGTCTGGCTTTTATCTGAGGGAAGGGAACAGGTCTACATCTAAAGCGGTCTAGCATAGCTGAGGTAGGCTATTTTGGAGTTAAAGACAATAAATGTAGACATCAGCATGCCAATATATGAGCAACGCCCTCGTGTGATTTATTCTCTTGTAGAGACACGAACAAAGAAATAGCTTAATGTGGGCTTTAACTATTTGGAAGTATATAATATTATAGGCTACAGTGCATTTGAAAGGTTGCGGTTTGTGTCTGGAGACAGAGCGTTGAAGTTTGGAGCAGACCTGTGTTACAGGAGCAAGTCTTATATATGCCTGGAGAATGTATCTCAATAATGAGTGCTCTAAGCTAGGTTAGGTTTCCTTCTGCCACTTATAAATATCATAAATATGACAACCTGAGTGTAATGGTTTGTCTGCAGGAATTCGGTTTGGATTGCAACGAAATGAAGTAACTAATGATAGCCACTGTACATTTTAATTTCCCCTCTGGTTTTTGTTTGATTTCTAAGGCACCCTTGGCATATTTTCATCGTGGACAAGTCGTACACCATAGCTTCAATATGTGCATGAACTGACATATGTTATAATCATTAGACCGTTAAGGGGCCGTTCACATTATATAACGCTCAAGGGGTAAGTGGGTGGGTTCCGGTTTTGTTAGCGTTATATTGTGTAGGGTGAGGGGGTAGGTTGAAGGTTTTGTTATATAACAAACTTTTTTCAGCTTATGCTATTTTGGCTGTTTGCTTGCCAATTGGAAATTCCATGTATCACGGACCTTCATTGTTTAATCGAAGTTCACAAAACGTTGTGAACCAAAACTAGCACCATTAGCTGCCACCTGGCGAATTGATTTGACGTTCTTAGTTATTATTTTATAAATCCACTTTTAACAATTTGCTGTTTACAATTTTAACAATTTCATGTGCATAGCCTTAAACGCTCTAAAATTCAATTCTGTGTGCTTTGTTTTGATTCTGGTTTAAATTAAAATTAATTCACTTGAAATAATTATTTTGGTAGGTATTATCATGATGTTTGATTTCATTTTTTATAGTATGGGTAAATAGTTTATGTTTGTTTAAATACCCAATTGCAGTTGTAGTGCGCACTCTGTATACAGCATACGCTATTAAATAGGTAGAGTTGCACCGCGAAGTTATCGATAAATACCTGATAGTGCAATATTAAACCAATCCATTCTGTGTTGTACTGTAATGCTCATTTCTAGTGCAAAACAGGAGGGAAACTAAAATGGTGCTTTTAAATAGGATGTACGTCACTACCATGTATCATCATGCTGTATTAGTAGGCCTATATGTAGATACATGGTAACAATCATCGACTACCCAATTAGTTACCGTAATCAATACAAGTGAATTTAGCGCCATTAGAAGTCCGATTATTAGAGGAGCAGAGGAACTCCATACAGCCGGTCTAATCATCATTGGCACGAGAGAGTACACAATTTTATGGTAGCTTTTGCTACATTGCTAATTGGGCATATGATGATTTTCACTGCAAGTGAAACTGCAAGTTCTTGAATTGGATGCAGGCAATTATCAGCTGAACCATTACTTTTTTAAGTGCTAACTAACATCGTATTGTAATAAAAGTGTCAAATTGTGCAATACAATTATGTCGATTGTATGTCTTTTAATAGGATGGGGTAGGGTAGGGGGGGGGGTAGCATATCTGTTATATAATATAGGGGTGGGGGGTCACAGCTGCTGTTATATAGCGCTATTAGGGATAGGGGATGGGTCAAAAATTGGGATTTTATGCGTTATATAATATGTGAACGGCCCCTAATGCGTTAAACTCAAAAGGTAACACCTCCACTGTTCGCTCTTTGGCAGCTCCAAGCCTGTAATGTAATGTAAATCTTAAAAAATTTCTCAGCGCCCACAAAAGCCACATCTGGGAGACTAGCTTATTCACCGGCGCTATACCAAATCAAGTTCGCAATAGCCAATCCTCTCGTTTCCGTCCGGTGTCAGGTCAAAATCCAGGGAGGGGGGGGGGTCAAGCCTATAGGCATAACAAAGGAGAAAGGCGATGCTAATCTGATGATCGTTGTTATCACACTGTATCGTAAACTGAAGAAACTAGCATAATTAAACTCAGGAAATCGGTCGTCGACAATAAGTAGGCCTATGATGCTACGATTGGCAGCTTGGCACCAGAAAATCTATACTTCATGCCCTGTATACTTGCCTGGGATGTATTCTCGACCCTGATATATGGAAAAATAAATTAGCTTCTACATCCGTGGATACACTATATCTATGGACTTTGAATGTTCAATGGAACACACACATGTCATAAATCATAAGATGTCATCATCACCCTGATTTGAGATTGCTCTCTTATCTTTCATCTCGTTACTCATCAGCAGCTATAGATGCTGAGACCAGAATGTAAACAGATGATCAGATTGCATGCGCTGACATGACGTCATCCTAAATCCAACGTCCACGCCTCCGAATTGGCTGCTGCAGCTGTTTATACTTTGACTCAGATGGACCAGTGATGGTGGATTATGGGAAGGGGGAGGTGACGATTGCGGTCCACTAGGGCCGTCCTGGTGATGAATGCTAACACAACATTTATCTGACGAGGTTTTGCGATTGCTTGGTCTGTCGCTATGAGTGAAGTTTAGCGGAAAATTATAAGTCTTATTATTGAAATCCTTTCATCAGCCTATATATGGCTTCTCTTTTCTTCGCTCCTCGATCAGACTTTTTTTTATTGTCTAGAAGTCTTTAATACTCTGATTCATTTGTTCCTCTGCCTTTTGATTTTCTCTCATTCCAAACAAAAGCTACCACATCAATTCCTCCCTCTGCTACTTTCTCTCTCTTGCCATTATTCCAACGTTCGCCTCTTAATTTTCACTTTGTATCGTTAGACAACTTAGGTTCAATAGGTTGCAATGATTGCGTTATGAGAAGATCCACTGTTAAAAAATATTTCACTCGCTCGCTCGGTGGGATTGGTTGACAATTCGGTCGGTCAGAGCTAGTGAGGGAGGGAAAGTTTACTGCGGCGACCTGGTTGGATGTCGAAGCCTCGAGGGGAGGCGATTAGGCGTAATGTCTGGCGTCCTAAACCGTGCTTGTTGCCCCACATCCTCTGTCCAATAGGCCTAGGTTATGACTTCTGCTCCGTTTCCATTGTATACTTGATAAGTTGATTACTTTCTTCAGTGGGGCAAAAGAAGAACAATTTATAAATGCAATTTGGAAAGATGGCTTTCGTTGACCCTTTAGCGACGAACTGGAGAGGTTTTTCTCATACATTTTAGTTGCGCTCGTCGTCAAAATGGTTAAAACTAAAATGAAGACTGAAACTCCGTAAAAGCTCGATAATTATTCAAGAATTGTAGAACAACTTCAAGATAAGCTAGTCTACCAATGAACGATTAAGAAATGTTGTGTTTATTATAGCTCCCAACTTTGACGCTAAATCTTGGAGACTAGTTTAGTAGCTTACTCCTCAATATCACACGGAAATGCAGTAGAATATATCAGATTAATTTATTAAATCTCGTCGTTATAATCATCATCATCACCACCACCACCCCCACCACCATCATCATCATTCATCATCATCACTGCCATCATCATCAACATCATCATAATCATCATCATCATCATAATCAGCATCATCATCACCGCCGCCATCATCATCATCACCATCATCACCCATCCTTACCATCACCATGATGATGATGATGATGGTTATGGTAATGATGGTGTCATCATCATCTGTATCATCATCACAACCATCGTCACCTCATTGTCGTCATTATAATCATCCTCATTATCATTATGGTCAAATTGTTTGCCTTTATAAGAGATCCTATTTACATGATTGGTTGTTGTTATATTAGCTTGCATCGTGTGACTCGTGTCATCAGTTGTTACCTAAATCTTCAGTCAATGGCTGAGAAATCGATCGATTCCTTGTTTGACATGACCGTCCAGAATATCTGGGTCATGGAATTTCCAGCCAGTAGCCAATCGGGAATCGAGGTCAGCAATGCGTCTGTTACGCCGTCCCTCCAGAGAGTAGTTTCATACGAAAAAGATTGGACTGCGGCAGACCTTCTCTGGGTCTACTTCGGACCCTTCATCTTTCTTACTGGTGTTTGTGGCAACATCCTCATCCTGGTCGTCATGTGCCAGAGTCGGATGAGGGGAACGTCCACTTGCGTCTACTTACAGACAATGGCACTGGCCGATCTTGTTGCTATAACGACGGGCGTCGTGCCTGAATGGCTAGCATATATGGACATCGTCACGCTAAAGGAGGTCCATCCAGTCATCTGTAAATTGGAAAAGTTTCTCTCCTACACTGGCGCCGATACTTCCATCTGGGCCTGCGTCATATTCACGATTGACCGCTTCGTAGCTGTCTGTTTTCCAATGGAAAGCATGCAACGCTGTCCACCGTACCAAGCCAAGTTCTACGCCGCAGCCACGTTCGTTGCTGCTATGGTGAAAAACTTTCACGTTCTTTTCACAAGAGGACTGGAGTGGAAAACAGAGGGCAACGTAACGACATTCGTCTCCAACTGCGGCTATCCGAACTTGGAATACAAGGACTTTGAAAGGTTAGTCCGACCGTGGATTGCGTTCACCGTTGTCAACCTTCTTCCGTTCTGCATCATCGTCTTCTGCAATCTGTTCATCGTTCGAGCGATGGTCCGCCTTAGACAGTCGCATCGAAATTCGGCGATCATCACAGCCAAGGATTCAAACACGGTGACGCAGATGACGGCGCTCTGTCTCAGCGCATCTATCTGCTTCCTCGTCTGCGTCACACCAAGCATGGTCCTGCTCATAGGGAAGCCGCGCTGGACCGAAGACCCAAATCCAAGCTACGACCTTGCAAAGGCAGCTGGCAATCTCATCTTCTACATCAACCACTCAATCAACTTCTTCCTCTACTGCATGACCGGAGCTAAATTCCGGTCGGAGCTGCAATCGCTCGTTTCTAGAAAATCTACAACTTTGACTAAGGGCTCTACAGCAGTCAAAAACCCTGCAGATCTAGTCATCACCTATAAGATGCAGAGAGACCGCCTGGGGACAACAAAAGGGGACAAATCAGGGTTATATTCGTCGGCACCCTGCATCACGAACTCCGTTGGTAAGCCTCTGCCACCGCAGAGTCAATACCATACGTTTGTCCAGGATTCAGTCGGTTTTGATCGAGTGAGGGCAGCTAGCGATGCGGTACTAATGAACTGCGCTGGACACGAGAGTGAGCACAGCCTTTTCAACAAGGAATCATGCATCTAAAGAATCACAAGGTTCTTTATACTCTTTGTTACTCACATATATGGATCATAATGCACGTTGGAGAAGCGTCAGTGTTCAGCTTTTTCAGCGAGTTGTTAAATTATTCGTTTATACAAAATGAAACCTATAGGAAATATGATGGACAGCCAAGCAATGAAGTTGAATAAACAGGGCTAAGCTGCAGGCCTACATCGGCTGCAGCTGTATCATCATCTCTCCAACTACGCAATATTTCGGCTGCTGTAAGATCCTTTAGCTATGCGCTCATGATCTACGAGAAGGTCTGTTTAAAAACGTGCAATTACTTGACCTTACGAGGTCAGAATAAGTTACCAACCTCTGTTCACTCAGAGGATGTTTACCATTGCTGCAGGTTCAGCCAGTGCTCCGAGTGTTAACAGCAGGCATATTCACGACTGGATTAAAACAAGATATCATTTTAAAATACATTGTGTACAAAGGTATTATTAATCAAGATAAGTTAAATATTGAACTGGGTGACTTCTAAATTGCAGTCAATGTCAGGCACGGGCTGAAGGATATGATTTGGAAAAAACAAGTGACACAGTCTGCTTCAGAACCTGACTGGGCTATGCAGCCTATGCAGTCTTGGAATAGCACTCTTGGAACTTGTAGCATTCAAAGTGTTACAGGAATGTTACATCCTTTGCCAGCAACATATCTTTTATTTGCTATGTATTGCGTAGGCTTTACATGTCGTTAGCATAATAAGTACAGTATTATTATGTTTCATAGGATATTTCTGTGTTTTCTGCATTGACAATATAGGTCTACACTTGCTCCGAGTCTCTGTTGCCCAGACAGGCTCGCCGAGAGGGTGTGGGGCAAATGCTGGAGATTAATCCAGAAAAGTTGCGACAGTCTAGAGGACCGTGGCTGCTCTGTATAGGGGTCCGGTACTTTCTGTTGCCACCTGCACAGATTGGTTTATCAGTAGACCTACACAAAAAATATGCATAGGGCCTACCAATGCAGCGACTACTTATAATTGCCGATCCATCACTACAACAACTTCTACTACTGATGATAGACTAGTGGTGATGATAAACAACAATATTATACTATTACTAATAAATATAATAATAATTTTAAAAATGAGGCCTTTCTGTCTTCCTATCATAATTTTCCTTAGGGAGGATAACTCATCGACTTCTAAGGTATTGGCTCATGTGACCTCAAGAGTATATTGGCTCATGTGACCTCAAGAGTATATTGGCTCATGTTACATGTACCTCACAAGTTCCTTGGCGCATGTCACCTCATGTGTTTCTTGGCTCATGTCACGTCATAAGTTCCTTGGCTCATGTCACCTCACGAGTTTCTTGACTCATATTACCTCATGAGTTTCTTGGCTCATGTCATCTCATAAGTTCCTTGGCTCATGTCACCTCATGAGTTTCTTGGCTCATGTCACGTCATAAGTTCCTTGGCTCATGTCACGTCATGAGTTTCTTGGCTCAGGTCACCTCACGAGTTTCTTGGCTCATGTGACCTCAATCACCTCATGAGTTTCTTGGTATACGTCATAGTGCGGCAGAACTTGAAGGTGCAGATCATCGTATAATCAAAATATTTCCGCACCTTTCCTACAACAGTTCTGTCCAAGCTATCTGTCTCCGAATGTCAGACAGATTCCCATGATACAAAAGGGGCTTCTCTTTTGTCATCCTGTTTAGACAGACAGAGGGCCAATTTGCGCGGATTTATAGTGTTTGATTTTTTTTAATGAATGCATCAGTTACAGTTTTAAAAGCGAGATCTTAATGGGCTTAAAAATTGGCTTATGAAGCTAGCTCGAAGATCGTAGTTTGTTCATATAGGTTGGTACGTGGATTGCATTTAGCAATTCTCCCCAGAATCACCCTTCACAGTGATCTCCCTATATTGGACAAATAACGTATTCTTCATTTGCATTTCTGATTCCCACCGGATGTTTGAAGAGGGTTGTTTTATGGCGCCCTAAGTCATCCTTATAACACACTCTTTTCATTACCCCTTCCAAATCGCATCAACCATGTTGTCATTGTTATCGAAAACGAGAGAAACCTGTGATCTTCTCGAGCACAGCTCTGAAGAATCTTCTGAGTGCTGCTCAGAAATTGCCTGAAGTGGCGCTAAAGAAATGATAGATTGCACAGTAATAATAATTGTATTAAGAATATACAATCCCTGTGGTGGCCAATGTCGTGTGTAGGCTACAGCTTGTCTATGATGAACCTTGTAGCAACAGAGGATCCTATACTAACCAGCAGAAGAGGAAGTCCTTTGTCCTTAATCAGAAAGGAAAATCATTTTACTAGGATAATTATTGTTAAATACACTATAAATCAGTATAACATTTCTGAAGTGTTATTTTGCATATATATACATGCATAATAATACATGTAAATACATCATGTATAAATCATTTGCAGTATACATATATTATATACATATATATATATAACTGTGCTAATTGAACAATCATTTATTTATATTTCTACCATAGTACATAATGTGTAGCCAGTAAATTCAGTTGTTGCTTTAGCCCAGGATATAAAGTGACAATTAAACAATTTCCCGATACTGATGTCAAACGTACACAGCCAATTACAAAGGGTTATGTATCATAGGTCCTTGTATGTAGGGTTGGGTGTGTCTGCGAGAGTCACGTATGCAGTCTATGTCATGTATTTAAGACTATTGGTCTGAAATGCTACTTAACTGCATGAAGATAAGCGTTTGGCAAGGATTTATATTTAAGGCATGTATGCATTATGGTGTGTGATAACATTAGTTATGATATGAATGTTGTTGTAATTGAATGATGATGAGAGGGATGTTAAGTTCATAGGATAGGAAATTGATCTGTCATTTCTGGTTCTGCTTTTACATTACTTTACAATTTGATTCTCAGATATAGTTTGATATTATGACCTCTTTGTCGGGAACAATTGACAATGAACGAACGGGTGAATGAATGAAATTATTAATTATATGAAGAACGAAGACTAGAGAAGCAGGAAGATACGCTGCTAATGGCCTGCCGAAACTATGTAGCTTTCATTGTAAGCTCATATAATTGATTTCATAGAAAGAGGAGATTTGACAACAAGCAAGCAGATAATTAGACATGTGTAGATTCACAGAAACTCAGTCTTTTTAGGGAGATACCCAGAAACAGGGAAGCAGAGATCTGATGGGAAGATATAACTCTAATGCCACTCAACAGTTTAATAGGAGTTATTGAAGTACCTACCTATCACAAGGCACTCCTTGGAATCCTTGCTGGCCTGAAACTATTAGAAACTATATGGTAAGCTACGGTCAATATAAACGGCCATGGTAACACACTGGACAGTACTTACTGACCCAATTGAGTGCAGAGTTCTTTATCAACAGCAAGTTCATCCATACACAATGTGTAAATAACTAGCAGGCTGTCACACATACACACACACAGCACAGACCATATGTAGAACACGAAGGTGACAGATGACACTATGCTCATCATGATGTGCAATGACAATGTAAAGATAGCCAATATGTCTGATCTCTTTATAAAGCTCCTTAGAATTTCAAGTACTGTGTTTAACTGAGGTAATATTCTAATCTTATAGTTGGCATCCGGATACAAGGGTCATGTATTGCTCTTAACATGCTTATTCTCCCTTCTATAAGCTGACTAAGCTCAAACTCTCCTAACAGTTTGATGCGGATTATGAGTAAATCATGACAGATTATGAGTAAATCAGTGACTAAATGAGTTGATAAGGAGACTTTTTGGACAGATTTCACCACTTAAGCAAACTCATTTTCCAGTTAAGGACAGGAATGGATGTAGGATGGAGAAGTGGCTGCCAACCATATTTCACGAAAAGCTCAATCCTTCAGTTGAAAGCCTCTGCTCTGCTTCCATAACGTTATCAATTCATCTTGAGACCCATTTCCGATTTCCTAATAAATCAGTCGACTAATTTATTTATCACCAGATAAGAGTTTTTTGCCAATCACAAAAACAGAGTAAAAATGCCCTTCAAGTCTCTGACGTTAACTAATCAAGGACATAAATGAAACGCATTCAAAGGCGAACCTTGAACCGAAAATCCAATCTCTAACATACTGAGGCTGTTTATTTTTATAGAGTCTTTTCTGCTTATCAGATGGCAAACAGTGGCAACATGTTATAAGCTGTAAGTAGATACAAAGAATGCCACTGCTCAGCCAGACAACACTGTGTCTGATTGAAACAAAATCAGACAGTGATGCCTGCGAAGTCTCAGTCCGTGTGTCGCCTAAACAAACATTCCACATCAAGAATGCTGACAACTTTGGCTTTTGTCATTCTATTGGATAGTTATTACAAGTCTTCATTGGTTGTGAAGTCGTAACTCTGCAAACATCTGTGCTTATTGGAGAAATCAGTGCAGCAGCAGAAACTGTAACTGACTCATGTAGATGTATATCTACCACCTAAGGGGTAATCATGTCATCAAGTATGGCATCGGTTGAGTCACTGTAAGAAATAGTTACCACACCACTCAAAGAAGAACATTACAGTCCACTAAACTACCCTGATAGTTCTGAAATCAAAATCATCATTTTTCAACTGTATACATAGATAAATCATAATCTCCTAAACTCCTACTTCCAGGGGTGACAGCAGAAACTCTGGGCAGAGCAGTCATGGGCCTCTTATCTCCCCTTTTGGATTTAGCTGCAGAAAAATCGTTTAAAATACCCTTGTAATAATGGCTTGGGCCTCTAACAATCGCTGAGCCTCTCTGCCCGGTTCGCCCTCTGCACCGTTCTCCGTGGACCTGAAGGAGCCACTCCAAGAACGAGCGCCAGATGATTGGGTCTTTCTCTGGCACTATATTATACAGTTAAACTATCTACTACACCGGTTTCAAATTTGGCCTGAGATTTTGGGCCAACACTTTAGTAAATCAGTTGTAATTTTTCATTATTTATACTTCAATAAATTGTCTGCTGAAAAGCTTTAGTAAGAAATCATCGTTTCACCTTTATAGTATTAAATAACTTAATAAAAATAACTTTATGCTACATAAGTTCAGGACAGGCCTATGTCTGTTTCATGTACACAATAGTTTTACATGCTGTGCAAAGCCCTAGCAGCTCATGGCCTAACAAATCATTGGTCAATTCTAACATGCCTTCCAAATCTCGTGGAAGAGACACTGCTGCTTTCATGATTTTAAGATACAAGGCTGCTTTTTGAACTCTCCAGTTCAGTGTACCCTGTCAGTAATCTCGCCTTTCTGAGGAATACAAACAAAAATTTGAACACCTTAACTTCAATTTGGAGAACACAATGCAGATCCTTGATAAAATTCGGGGTTGTACAACAAAGCTCAGTAAATTATTGGTTCTTGAAATTTCAATCGTTTCGAATATCTTTGACCTCTTCACAAAACAGAACATCTCTCTCAGAAGGAATATATGCAGGACAAATTTTGGTTAACTATGAAAACAGTTTGAAAAAAGGTTTCATGATTTTAAGGCACAATATCACCCATATCCATATTAAAAACTATCCACTCTGCAAATAGACTGGTCAAGTATACTGATGACACATACAATGTTATGTATTCTTGATTCCTGGTTCTAATAGAGACATGATTAAGGCTGAGCTAAACCATGTGTCTGAGTCAGAAGGACCATTGCCTATTGATGTGGTAGACCTACAATCAACAACAGTGGCTAGCATGCCGCATGTTCAGCCGGGCCTGGTGGGGTACGTGGGGCAGCCAGGAGCACCCCATGTACAGTCTGTGATGAACCATTAATTCGTCAAGGATATCTGCCAGAGGATGAACCTGCATGTCAGCTCTGTGATTATAGCAATGTTTGAAAGTACTTAGACAGTGTATAATCACGTGCAATGAAGTTTAACCAATCACCATATGTGAATAGTCTAATGAACTCATACGAGTAACACTCACAATGATTACCGTTACTCACAATGATTACCGGATATGTATAGCATATACAATCCAACACTGAAGCTCTTCTCACGGCAAAACACCATCAGATTAGTGGCAAATTAAACACTTGCATCTGCAAAAGATTGCTTTAAAGGCTCAAATGGAAATCTTAGATTCAAAAAAGAAAAGAATTTATTAAGTGAAAAATTGCAAAATTACTTTTTGGAAGTAGCTAATCTCAAATTTTCTTCAAGATTCTCAACTTGTACATTTTTACATCCCATTATCTAGACCCCAAACAGTTGAAACCAAACAATTGATAACACGTGATCCAGATTAACTTTAATGCATTATATATCTGCCAATTATCTAAGTATTTAAAGGAAAATCAATCAATCAGAGGCAATGTATACATGGTAATATGTTGATTTATCATCTTCTATTATCTATGAACAGGATCTAAAGACCTTGCAAACACAACAATAGTAAACCAGGTTACATGACTCTCAACTAAAATCTCAACACACATTTAAACTAGAAACATGCAGCATAAGCTACTGCACTGGATCGCCTGTACATGTTTTCATGCGCAAATTCAAAACATGCCGCAAATCAATCAGACACACGACGGCGACATACGTCATCCGAAATTAACGTAGAATGCATCAACACAGTCAACATTTAAACTGAAAATGTTAATCAGTTGGTCTCAGAGTGATGATGCGAACAGGATGTTTTCCCACAGCACAGTGCGTGCGAAAAGATTTGATGAACAAATTGGTTATGATCGGTAATTAAATAAGCATATAACATTTATTGCAACATAACTGAAACAGGAGATAAGTATCAGATTAAGATCTTAACTGCAATATTATATATATATATATATATATATATATATATATATCCATTATTTCAGGCAAATACTTTGATAGAAGAAAAAAGATAAAATATCTCATGAAACAAAAGACAACATTTAACAACTCAGCTGCTTCTAGTAAAGCAAAAATAAAAAATATGTTGCGCCAAAAATATAAAATATAAGGACAGGGTGAAATAACTAGGACAGTATATCATTCACCCAGTTTAATTGCCTTAAAATCAAATGAATGTGGAAATAGCTCATCCAGAATTGCCAGTCTGATGAGCAAAGCATATTTTGGAATCAAAACCTGAAAGCAGCTACATAAATATAATGTATAAATATATATATGCACACAAACAAATGCCTCTGACTTAACTATGAATGAGGAATATTTTGGAGGCACGAGTATCTTTATTGAAAGCAGCCTATGTGCATTATAAAACAGACATGACGTCTTTACAAATGACATCACATTCTACAGCTTATCACCAACCAGCAAAGACCTGCAGAGAGCGTATGAGCAATTATAACAAAGCTAATTATAATAAAGCTAATTATACTATGGTGATTAATCTAATAGCTTTTGTTTGGTTTGTGGTTACGCATCTGGCGATGACTTTGAAGAGAGTGTTAATAGGAAGTCAATGGCAGTCATGACTGAAGTCAGACAGTATCCCCGCTCACCCATTAGGGAACTATAAACACACAAATATAGCAATGATAAAACAGAGGTAGAAGCTTATCCTACAAAGTTATCAAAGACATCTTATAAATACTTTCTGTGCGTCGCTTTATCCGGCAATGCATTTCCACAGTTTTACAGTTAAAGACTCGAAACCTTCGCTGTTGGCTCGTGGAAACACCAGGGACACGCAATCGAATCCTGCATTGTGGAGCAAAAAGGGAGGGGATGGGAAGTGCAGGTGAAGGGTCAGAGGAAGGTGGAGGAGGAGAGGGAGGAAAGGTGCAAAAGGGAAGGGAAATGGAAGTAAGGAGAAGGGGACATTGAGGTTGAGAAGAGTGGAGGTGGATGGTCAGATGAAGCGAGGGAGGGGGAAGGCATGACGAGAAGGAAGTGGAAAAAGGAAGGGGAGGGGACAAAGGAACAGTGGAACAGAGGTGAATGGTGGAGGGGAGATGGAAGAAGTGGGGTTAGAGGAGAATGGGTGGAAGGATTATGGGAAGGTGGAAGAGAGAGTTGGATGTGGAGGTTGAAAGGAAATGGGAAGGCGACAGGGAGGAGAAGGCCGAGATGGAGATCAGAGGGACATAGGGGAAGGGTTGAAAGTGGGAGATGAAATGCAATGGTTTGCATTTGTTAGAGATTTTCTAAACTTTCACTGTGTAGTGTACTAGATATAAGTGTCCATCACATTATTACATTCAGTCAGAATGAAGTTTGTCATAATTATACCAACCTTTCATCGATGAACTCCATTAGAGCATAACATTCAGTGACTAGACATGGTTGCTCAGTTCGAAGAATTATATACGACAACACAGGTAGCATTTCATCTGCTCCCCTATCGAGAACGAAGAATAACACTTGGATAACAAACCATGAAGAACACAAACAACATATGATCTCGTCAACCATTGTTTACATCACCAATTAGATGCAGGTCATATTTCATACATCGATACTTTTAAGTAAGTACAAGGCTCAACGTCACTGGCTAACTGTCACCATGTCTGCATGATAAAAAATGATCCACTGATCCAAAAATCACCTGTTTGGAAAAGTTCTATACAGACAGAGCTCTAAAAGAGTGAGTTACCCATACAGTAAACAGGAAGCTGACTGGCAGAGGATGATCATGGATTAATAGAAGTTCATATGATAACTATATACAAACATTTATAAGAACCACTTCAAAACCCAATTTAAATAATCATAAGGCTCATCGAGAAAAAATGTTTCTGAAAATAAAAAAACAATAAAATAGTAGAGTCAAGCCTAGGGATTCAGTCAAATGTAATCGCATTTAAGAGTTCAGATTCATGCATCAATCAAACAATCAATCAATTAATCAAATAGACTTGTCAAAGCACCCCTTCAAGACACTTACTCAGAGGTGCTCCCACCCCAAATCACGACTTAAAAATGACAAATTTCAGAGAGGTATAAAACACAGGTGAGGAGTTCTTAGCTACGAGACTGAGCTTATGGGAAGCCCATTCTATAGTCAGTCCCACAACTGAGAAAGCCTGATGTTGCATTTTAGAAGTGTGTTCAAAACCGACCATCAGGTCACTGCAGAAATAAGGCGACATAGCTCCTGCATATAAGCAGGTGCAGCACCACTGAAGTGACGCCAAGCAAAGACAGAGACCTTCAATAAGATGCATTGGGGTAGAGGCAACCATGCATGAATGGACTGCACAGAAAAATGAGTATAATTATTGCCTAAATTGTGACTCACATCTGCGGACTAGAGGCGGCAGAATTTGCGTAAAATTCGTCGATGCATTGACAGATCAGTTGAGAGGAAAGAACTAAAAAGAAAAAACATCGATATTTTTACAAACGTTGTACATATATCACTTACAAAATATATTGTCGGAAATTAACACTACAGAATTAATTACATCTTCCGTATACATAGGTTGTAGTGGACAAATCATAAAGCTTGGCTCTGTGTTTTACCGGTTGACCAACTGCCTTGGATTGCAGCATGCAGGTTGAAGCTAGCCTTAAGACGACGACTGCTTAATGACTGCACAACTTTTCAGTGCTCAGCTAGAGTGACATTCCACAGAATATAAGAAACTGAGTAAAATATCTTTCTCAAATATGAATGGGAAAACTTGCAAGTGTGATAACGTGCAAATTTACAGTTCTGAGCAATAATTTGTACATTATTGTACTTTGGGCTAAGTTATTTATGCATGTCGTATATAAAATAGTTGTAATCATTGAATTTATTGTGTATATATTGTAAGTTATTACGAATCGATATTCACTAGTTAATGGAGGCAGAACTTACATTCAGTTATTACATTACAGTGACCTATTATTAAGTTAAATTGATATAACTAATCATGCTTAATATAAATTGCATAAAGCTTATTAGACACAATGAAATGAAAACATCATAATCATTGGAATCCAGATATCCATAACACACTTAATTTGTGCAAAAAACTTCCAAATGCCATGAATTTCTGCCCAATACTTCATACAATTGATTTCCATCATCCTTTTTGTTTTAAAGATGATGGCATCTGCATCCCACTGCCCAATCCTACTCACAAAGACTTCTTACACATACTTACTAAGAGGCCCAAAGTCACCCAAACATGGCTGAGGAGCACAGATTTCAGAGAGAGATGCACAAAATACATGCTTGGAAATAGTTGGAGTGAATCCACAACAGAATTAAATATATGTGCAATATTATATACAACGGTCTACCAGTAACGTCAGCAAAGTGTATGCAGACACATCTTTTTAAATAAAGTCACAGTTACTTAGCACACATGTTCACACACATAAACACATGTTAAGATATAAGCAAATAGAATGCATTGTGCTGACCTATTTGATCTAGTTTCTTAGCCGGAGAAGGAACATTGAAAACAGACTGAAATGAATTGACAACGGCTTGGTAAGGCAGTGACTCCGAATTCTGAGGTTGGACAGAGTCTGTCTGCGATCGACAAAGTGCAAACTTCTCCGATACACCGAGTTCGGAAGGCGAAGCGGTATATTTTCCTCTCATCACTTCAAGCATCGTCTGCTCTTTCAATGATGTGGATTGTCTGCAACAATTTACCATAATACATACATTGTAACTTTTACCGTTACACATACATTGTAATTTTTTGCAAACATTTACCATTACACATACATTGTAGCTGCAGTCATAAACTTCACATTTCACCAGCATTTGCAATTAAATTAAGTGTATATGAGGAGTAGGAGAAACTATCAAGAGGACCAACTTATTCATCAGCATATAATCAAGGAAAAAATTAGAGGTCAAGTATGGTTCATGACTGCTTAGTGATCGACATGCAGAACTATTTACTGGGAGGGAAGAATCTAAAAATTCTTACAAGCATAAAGATGTTTCAACTGTTCTGCTCCACTTATACCGTTAGCAAACCCAACTAACAATCGAATACACTGACAGTAGTCCACTGTTGATGGGAAGATCTGGCTGCGAGGATGACGACTGGCCACCTGCCTTCATACTATGCGCATGCTATAAAATGAAGTTGCTTATGCATGATATTGCTTATGAGGCTAAGCTCAAGGAATTGCTTTTTCTTCTAAAAGTCAATATTTAGAGCATGTACATGGAATTTAACAAGAGACTGCTTGTGGAACAACATTCCACAGACCAATAAACAGTTTAAAAGCACATAAAGTTGCAATTTTAGATAAGCAAACATTAATTTATCATTTTCATGTTACAGTGCCTCTTAATGGCCAGGAAGTGAGAGGAATCACTGTGTCCTTCCTACATTGCAAAAATGCAAAGACACTACAAACTAACCCAATGTATATATAAAATACACACATACACAGAAGAAGACATGATCTTGAGACATACAGTCAAGCTAAGTAAAACTTCAAGTTACACAATGTCTTTTCTACCTTCACAATCTCACTTTTAAACACTTCAACTGTGTTTCACTTTGCACTTTGTGGAACACAAATTGCAACAGTGATTGCTGCAGAAATCATGCAAGATAAATGAAACATCAAACAACATTAAATTATTTCAGAAAGAAAAAGGCAACTGACCTAAAAAGTGACAAAATGTACGGCCAAATTGGTTGAAAGAAGATGTCTTCCAACAAATCTCGCAAGGCGTAACGAATCTCTTCATCGTCAAAATCCTCATATGTCACAACGAACATCGTCTCAAGGTTTTCCAGAAACGCTTGTACCTCTGAGACCAGTGCACCTGTGATCTGCTCCAAGGCAGTCTTAGATGAACAGGAGACAATGACTCCACTCTTATCATCGTCGTTCGGAGTGTGAGGAAGAGCATCCATCTGAGAGGATGATGAATATGTGGCATTTCTGTTGGGATCGCAGGAGAATCCTGCTTCGGAGGAGAGTGGAGTGGATACCTGGGGAGAAGAAATGGCCAGATTGGCCGCATCAACAGCCCTCTGGCATACGCTGTTTTGGTAACCGTGCATCAAGCGTGTCAAAGGATGATCTAAATCACTACAATCATCAAAGGCAGAGAAACCGCAACACATATCACGAAAGAAATCAACATCACTACTATTGGAATTTAGTTATATTTAATGCAAAACACTATCTTGCAATCTACTGAAGAATAAACGTAGCAGGAACTTGTACCAAAGACATCAGCAGTTGCTATAAGAGTAGTAAATACAGGTATGCACCTGCATCCAACCGAAATAACTGATACAGTAGTATTTTATAAATAAAAATAATTACTGCCCCATCTCCAACCTTTCCTTTCCTTCCAAGACAGATATCAAACAGAATTAACTGATGACCTAGTATTTTCTAAATACAAAAATACCTAGCTAAAAGAATTCCTGTTTTCCAAACCCAAAGAACCCTAACCTGCATGCCAACCTCAACCAGAATTACTGCCCCATCTCCAACCATTCCGTCCTTTCCAAGACTTTTGACCAGCTGGTCTCTACAACTTCTCCCTTACCATGAACAGTCAGAATGACTTCTGTCTACCAGTCAACGGCCACTCCACTGAAACTGCCCTCCTTTCCTTTTGCTCAGACATCTGCTCAGCCATGGAGAGATCTCAACTTACATGGTTGCCTATGTTCAATATTTCTGCCGCTTCTGACATGGTAGGACATGACATAATAATGTAATGCCTTGAGACCTTCTGTGGCATCCGGTGTTACTTTACTGGTTGTATTCAAATGTTTATATGTAGATACTCTAGAATGCCATGGGCCTTGGTATGGCCAAATTTTTTGTGCCTCAGGGTTCTGTCATTTGTCCTGTCCTTGGGGCACGGAATATCTCATGATCGATTGAACCGAGTGCTACAATTGACTTGGCTCAGCTGACGATTGACTTGATCGACTATGTCGACCTCTCGTCGACTTGGCAAAAAATTATTGACTTGGTCAACTTTTGTTGTAGTCTATTGACCAAAATTGCAAATGATGATTGCATTCCTATATTCCAGTACCTAAGTGACTCGTGACACTCTGGTAAACTACATTTAAGGTACTAAGCCTATGCCTGTTGCAACATATTTTAATATTCATACATAGATTTGATTACCCTAATAATCCTCGGACACAGGCAGCAACAAAAGATGGCTCTCTACACTTCTCTGGAACCTTCCTGCGTAATTCCATCAGCCATTTCTAAATCAACAAGAATCAGATTAATCATTCAAGACAAGATTAATCAATAAAGCCAGTAAAAAAAGGCCGCTCCTTTACAAAACAAAACCATGGCAAACCTCACCTTTACATAGAACTTAGAGGGGAATGTTACAGCACTGTCCAAATTATGACCAAAGACTGGAAAGGCAAAATTCAAAACCAATGTACAACAGAAATATTTTACTCTTGAGAGCTTCCATGCAATAACTTAATCTGCAGCAATATAGTGATTTTAATAATTTAAATGCTAACAATTTATGGCAAAGTCAGGTAATACAATCGCCCTGTGAATTTGTTACTATTGTTGTTCTCATAAAAAAGGTTTGTTGCTAGTTTCTATATAGAATTCCTAGTATTTGGTTTTTGTTGTTTTGGCAGGGATAGTGGTATAGTACAACCCTCAATGTTGACAGGAGTACTTGTCGCCTACTGGGGTTCACTCCACGCTCAGATTGCTAAGAAGTTATTAGATATGATAACACGAACTTAACTTTCAGCTGTACTCCAACATTTGACCTCTTGCTGAAACCTTCCAACTTACCACATCTTGTTCATACTCAAGAATTTCTGTGTACAGCTTACGTCGGCCAAGTTCATCAGGTGACATTCCAGCACGACAGCGAAACCTCCTACACAATCATAGCACGAATCACTATTGCTAAATGAAACATTTATAATGTGCTTTCATTTACAATGAACAGACTGTTGGATTTGATATAGTAAATGTCAACCTTCTAAATTTCTCAGTGCCAACAAAAGCCACACCAGAAAACTAGCTTATTCACCTGATTTTCATCAAATAAAGTCTGCAATAGTAAAGATGTCTTGTCCATTCCCAAACAGGGTAAATTTGTATATAATATACCTATGTTATATGTACATATATAAATATATAGCTTGATGAAGTGGTCACTGGTCAGCAATGGAAAGGTTTTTACTTTATGTTGCAGATGATTACAAGATTGCAGACAGGTGAAGAGTAAGGCACAGAACCAGTGTGATGTGTTAGAAAAAGTTCAGAAGAATAGGCTAATTTGCTTACCGTATATACTCGACTATAAGTCGAGAAATTTAAGACTATTTCTGGACGGTGAAATAGGTCTTCGACTTATACTCAAGAGACAAAATAATGGGAGATTTTTGGACTGAATATTCAGCATTGTGAAACATTGGTTGATTTCACGTGGAATGACTCTTCTAACTGGCACTATATTTTGTGGAGAAATCCGCCGAAAGACAGCAGATATCAAACTATATATCTTGATTTATGATGGCACCATGCATTAATATTGATCTGCCCATAGCAAAATATATATTTCGCGGAGAAATAAGCCGAACCTCTTCGCTGAAAGACAGCAGATGTCAAGCTATACCTCTTGATTTATCACTCGTTTTTGATTTTATGGATTGACTTATATTCGAGCCGTCAATTTTGGACGCTATTTTTGTCCAAAAATTGCACTTTGACTTATACTTAAATCGACTTAAAGTCGGGTATATACGATAATTGCTCGCGAAGGCCAATAACGAGGAATTTTGTTTTTGAAGGGTTCAGAAATCTCAGGTCATCCAGGCCAATATCTGATTTATGATATACTTGTAGTGCAGGACACATTAGAAAACTGGGAGTGAGAAGAGCTGTACTGCTACCAAGCACATCCACAGGTGGTGGATACTGGATGAAGGGTAGCTGCAAAATAAGCAGGGTCTGTAATTGACGAATAAGCTGTCGCGGACTATTGACCACGGCAACTCTGCCAAGTTGCAGTGGGATGGTGAGTGGTGACACCATCTCCTTGAAAAAATGCATATACCCATTTACGGAGTTGTGGCATGGCGATATCAGGTCTTCATTGCAGGATCTAATCACCTAATCTCTCTCAATTCTACAAAAACTCAGCTGGATTGAGAAAGGACATGTTGATCTGCAGGCGGACCATGATCGAAGGCCAGAACTTCATCATCATACACAATAAAGTCAAAGGCAGTCAGTAAATAATCTGACCTGTCGGCCTCTGCCTGAAGTCGTTTTAGTCTTTCTTCTTTCTTTTTCTCCAACTATACAGATGAATAAGTATAACAACTCCTACAGTGAAGCAGGTATTTTGAATGGTGGTAGAGCTGTACCGATTAATCGGCCGGCCGATTATAGAGATATTGGCAATACCGGATATCGGCAAGACAATCGGCCCCATTATTTAACATTATTTTTTTTTATTTAATAATATTATTTTCAGTCTAAAAAAGCAAAATGACGACAGCAACATCACTGGGTCTGTGAAGGACTGCATTTTGTTCCGTTCCCATATCGTGTTGTCGAGCCAATGGCTTCTTCAGACCATTGGAGAGACCACCCAGTGTGCTAGTATAGACTGTGAAAACGTGTCAACATAGGTCTTGTGCAGAGTGAGTCATAGTGCCTGCTTAAGGGCCAAGGAATGGATGGCCAATTCAAACCAGGGAACGGCTGACCAATTCAACAGAGAAACCGATGAATGTACATCGTGGAGGCATGCCTAATGAATACATGCTAGCTGCCAATCAGATCTCCCCGACACATGTCAGTCGCCTGAGAGGCTAAGACTAGATGGGTGGCTGTGAATAGAACAGCCATGCCTTGGCCTTTAATTACCCTGGGCACAGTTCAACGGCAGGTGGGGTATCTAATCTGTATTGCCTGCCTAGGATTAGTCCCCAACCACGCGCATATGTCTCCTACGGGGGAAGTGTTTGCTTGTATCACAACAATAGGCAGTAGCAGTAGGTATATCTTTTGGAACCGGACATCTTGGGAAACACAAAGAAATAATCGGCAAAATAATCGGCAAAATAATCGGGTACTGGCAAATGAATAATCTGCAATAATCGGTATCGGCATAATCGGCAAAAAGTGATATCGGTACAGCTCTAAATGATGGTATGAAAATATACAGCGTATAATTCTTCTGAGTTCATGCCAGATGGGCAGACACTGTAATAACCATACGTAAATTTTCATTGCATGACACTCTCCATCACAAAAATAGCAAACGTTTTCACGATGAAGCGTACTAAAAGTGACTGGGAACCAATGCAGCTTAAGTGTCGAACTTTGTACTGAAGTGAGCTGGAAATTATGCAGCAAGTTCTGAAATACACCAGTTCTGGGACATAGGATTTACTACCATATCAACTTCGACAACAACAACAAATAATTGCTGACAAACTAACATAAATTCATATAGAAATTATCAAATTAAATCAATGTAAAACCAAATTAGATAAACAATCTGAATTCCACCATGCAATATATAAATCTAATTTGACACCAACTGCTTACAATTGTGTTTCTATTGCTTTCCTGATTTTGATTCAAACAGGAATCAGAGGTTTGTGTTTCGTCTAGGGCTTACAACAAAGTACCTATGAGCCGATATCTTGGAGTCGTGCTACATAAATCACGTCTTGCTAATGTACTACGTACAATTTGTTGAAAATTCTTAAAATGGATGCCTACCGCCATCTGACGTTGTTGTGCAATAGCCATATTTTCCATCATACGACGTTGTAAGGACAGGCTCTTAGATCAAAGAAAATCACCAAAACATCAGTAAAATACAATACCTCACCACAATTCAATTTAATCATATAATAATTGAAAGCTTCATAAAATAGTTAAGCATAAGCGGCTTGAAGAGATTATTAACATAATAAATCCTTCAGCTCCAGCCTTCCTGTAGTCCTGGCATTGATGGATCCTCTGGTTGTTATACACAAATGACAAGAGCAATCTAACCAACAGTCTGCTCTGCTTCTCCCTAACAAACTGCATAGCTCTAAAAGAATCTTCAATTTTGCACGAAATCGATTTTATTGAGATGTGAAACACAATCCATCCGTCTGTCCGTCCGTCCGTCCGTCCGTCCATAAAACGATCAAACCCAAACAAATGTGAATGCAACCAAAATCAAATAAATAAGCCTGAAGAAAAACAATACAGCATTCTGTCCCACCAGGTTGGCTGTCATCTGGTTGTTTGGAGTCAACCTTTCAATTCGTGCCTTGTGCATCGACACCAGGTAATCGTTCTGCCACTGTGCCAGTTCAATTGGTGACATCTCTTTCACTGAACTAAAAGCACAGCAAATAGAAGCGTTTCTCTGCCAATTCCCTGGTTAAAAGATCTCAATATAAGACATGAAATGTTGTCACCAAAGCTAAAATAGCTCAATGAACCAGCTGAACCAGGATGGTGTTTAGAGCTGAAATGGCAAGGAACATGGGAGAAGAGGAGGAATCTGAATAGGATTTGAAAAGAAGCAACGTTTTCAGTCTTAAGTGTCGGGAGAAAGGAAAAGGTGAGGTTTGGAGAGTTCGTAGGATAGATCAGATATTTCTCTTAATTCTGGAGGGAGTTTGTTCCAAAGAGGCATGACAGCAATGGCTATGGGGCGATTTGCAAATTTAGCTGAGAAATGACGGAAGGGTGGAACGTTATGGTGGAAGAGAAATGGATCCAACAAAGTGGTTGGATGCTGAACAACTGACAGAGGTTAGAGGGTGTGGAGGATTGAAGTGTGTTGTAGGTGAGTGATATGATTTAAGTAATATTCTGTTCTGTCAGGTATTTTGAGCCAGTGGAGGTATTAGAGAACAGGAGTGAAATGTTGGTGTTTGGGGTTTCGATTACAGCATGAATGGCTTGGAGATGATTTATGCGGGTGATGTCTATGTATGCTTGTGACCTTAGAGATTCTTAAACTTTTAACATGAAAGGGTTAAAGCTTGGTTAGCTACTCCAGTAAAAATTTATGTCTTGGTCACATGTCCAAAGTAAGGAATTTGATGCATGTAGTAAATTTATTCACAACAGACACAAACAGCATCTCTGGTTAGAGATCCTGCTACTGCAGAGTTAATTCTACGAGGTTGGAGAAAAGTATCAAAAACATTGCATGAACTTTTGAAGAATAAAGTTCCTGAAGCTACACTGGAGTCAAAGCAATGTCCCAGTTTATCTCCAGAAGAGAGCTAATCATTGGCTTCATGCTAATACAATTACTCTGCCGAATGGACAAAATTTCCAACCCATATGAAAGAAAGAAAATGGGGCTGAAAGCCAGAAACAGAATAAAATATATTATGTATTTCTTCAAGCGAGTTACACCAAAGTGAAAGTGTGACACTCCACATTGACCAGTTTTAGAGACAGGGCACCTGGCATCTGGCACAGGGCACCTTGTACTTCTGACGACCATGCCATTAGGTGCACACTGTATAACTACTGATGCAACCCCTAATGGTGCTACTTATATAGTGTTACTTATAGTGCTACTTAAATAGTGCTACTCATATAGTGCTACTTATATAGTGCTACTTATATAGAAACATTCTGTTAGATTAGATAAAACTAGATCAGAAGATGTTAGAAAATTAAATAACAAAACTAACCTTTGACCTTCAGGTCTTGGAAGTGACCTCATGTTTGACGGAAGGGCAGGCAATGCTAAATTGGGCAGAAGCTGATTGGCTGCTCTCAACTCCCTATCTGCTTTGGCTAAAAAAAGAGCAACATAAGGCAACATAATGGAATAGAAATACATAAAACTTCTCTCTGTTTACTGCACTGGCTGTTTGTCGAGCAAAGAATTAATTTCAAATCTGCCTTTACAGTTTTCAACAAAGCACAGATGCCCGTTCAGAGCACTGCTGATTTGAGCGGCGCTATATAAATGCTTGATTACATTATATTACATAAAAATAGATGTATCATTTGATCAGTGGATGATGATGTTGCGACTCTTGAAGTTCCTCGCATATATTACCAGTTTTTGTGCTCTCTGGCTTTTCAGCTGCTGACCTGAAGCTTTGAAACTCGCTGCCTAATTCATTCTGCTCTCTCAATACTATGACATCGTTCGATTCTAAACTTAAGACTAATTTTTTTCAACTTCCATACATGCTATAGCCTGGATTCAAGCCTCTGTAATCAATTGATTGAGATTTCTCTCTAAGTAATCATCAACTGATGGCTTGGGCATTTTGAAAACAGCATAATAGAAGGCACTGGATTAGGTAAGATCAGACTATGCTATGAATAATGTCCTACAGTGGCGAAAAGCCATGACAAGTCAAAGCATAAATACCTGTATGGAGAGGTAATGTTTTGATTAGGTCATCAACACGTTCTATACATTTTCGACAGAGAGCAATGAATTTTAACGCTGAATCTGTTGCCAAAGGACCTGCAAACACAGACAAACCATGACCCTCAGATTCAAAATGATTATGCAAAGCATCTAGAAAACTTAATCTATCAAGCGAATAGTAATTTAAAAAACATTATAATGCAGCCAAGAACGTGAACATGACTTGCATTCACTATCAGCAACAGTTAATAGCATCCTGATCCTCAAGTAGCGGCTAATGGCTGAACTGAAGCCTTCAGCTTATCCAGATTGCACTTGCACATGGATGACTGGCTTTAGCATTAGTGCTTTAATGGGCATCCACTGGATAATATCATAATAACTCAGAGAGTTAATTTTCCTTTCACATTCACTATGAGATAACCAATATATTCTTCCATCATTGCCATGTCAGGGTCTATGTAATCAGGTATCAAGCTGTTTCTTATTGACAGCTAGGGTGACCATCAGTTGTGCTATGCTCTTACTTGGACTCTGGTAGAAATGACATCGTAATTATTCCAGACTAACAGAAACACACAAACACACACAATGTTTCCTCTAATATTTTTTGTACATGCACAGAACATTCTGTGCACAAATTCTTGTAGTAAATACATGTGAATCACATATGTATTTGTGCATCTTAGAGAGAATGTTAGTTACACAAATATGAGGCCAATATTGCCAAAACAATAAATTATGTGCATAATCAACGTCTTGAATGTAGACAGCCTGGAGTAGTAAGTTAATCCATGACAATGATATATTTTTTTTAAATTCCAAGACACCTTCACATATCAGAATTTTAACAGACTGACTTCTTCAAAATATTGCTCTCCTGTCAAATTCATAAATACAAATAATAAATAATAATATTAAATTAATTCTTATTTTTAGAAAGAATATTAGTGTTGACAACAGCTTCCACAAATGCATTCATCATTAATATCTCAAGACGGGTCTGTGCATTATAGCAAAAAGATATCGCCATGGCACATAATATCATTTCCATTAATGGCCCTTGATGGGTTAGCAGTTGCATGGTGGTGATCTCATTTGAAGGTGCATTACAAATGCCCAAATGCACAGCATTACATCAAATAATATTTCCAAACTATATTTCCAAACCTGTACACTGAGAGGCATCAAGAAACAGTTGGTGAGACATGAACTCTATGGATTCCAGGTACTTTCTGTAAGCATCCTAAACAAAATACAAACAGTGCCAGTACTTTGGACAGTTGAAAATACTATCACTGCTCCAAGACTGGTTGGTTACTACTGAGTGTCAAACACTTGGTAAAATACTGCACCCAAGACTATCCAATGTGGGCATTTAACCGCCACTCAATACAGTGCCCCATCACTCAGTAACAAATGAATTATCCAACACACCAAATACATATCATAACAAGCTTCCTTAGCTCCTTTCCATCTGGACATTTATGCAACTACCTTTCCTCATGGCATCCATGTAGCTCCTTTTCTATTGGAAATTTTATGTAGCCCTTTTTATCATGGCATTTATATAGTACATTTTCTTCAGGAACATAAGAGCTGAGCAGTTAGATCATTTAAGTTTTCTAGGTGAATATCAAATTCACCAAGAATGATCAGTTGATTGTTGCATGTGAAGAGGCATTTTAAAATGGAGAACAAGTCAAAGAACTTTACTGTAAAAAGAAACTAGCCAGGTATGTAGCCAGAATGCAGAATTGAAGAGCCATGAGATGCGGCAAATGTAATTTCCATGTCAAATGGTGTGGCACCCATTAGTGAAGCATCACACCCACGAAGTCAGTAAAAAGTGAGCAGGGTCGAGGCCATACGTTCTATGGAAAACGTGTACATTTACAATTATTGGTGAAAGTGCAGCATCGGGGTGCGTAGGTTGCATCGCATGGTATCTTATGACATGTTGCGGAGGCTGCGCGTCGGTGTTCGTAAAATGCGAACCGCGAACTGTCAAATTGCGAACCGGTAAAACGCGAACCAAGGCTAACAAATCGGTCGGTTAGGGTCAGGGTGGACATCGTGAGAGTCGGTTAGGGTTATGATTAGGGTTAGTGTAGTTGATAGATAGGGTTCCAAGTTATCTAATGGTGACACAAACCCTAATCCTGACCATAACCGATACCCAGAACTCCAAACCTCACTCAAACAACCCTGACTGACTTATATAAATTTTATTTAACGACGCATCCATAACGAGTGTGATATATATATACCGACTCCGATACTACACTTTCGCCCATTTATTTACATAGTTTACACCAACCATTGAGTCGCCGTTGGCGTCTAGTCTCACAGCCATTGATACGCTCTGCATAGCAAACTGTTTGTTAACGTCCACGTTTGATGACATTGTTACAGTTCAACTTCGGGATGTTAAGCGTCTTTACACATTCGCGATTCCAGCTCCAGCTCCTTAATAGTGCGTGTTACAAAATTTTACTTGACAGATTATTTGAACGTCACACACATATGTTTACATAGGACGGGTGGGTGGAATCATGGAATGGAACCATACCGGAAACGCAACAAGATCAAAATTCGAAATTGGATTCATCAGGCCGTGCTCAGTGCGTCCTCATTACTCAGCGATAAAAAAATTATTCTTCACAGATGCATAGTTGCATACTGAACCTCTAAAACAAGGCAATACTTAAAATACTAAAGGAGAAGCGCATGAAAACAACATAAATACAGGCGCTACATCAACATCATGGATATTTCGTAAAAATCCCGGAATGACAAAAATAGTCCATCCAACGGTCCATCCGTTTTTCAGCCACTACTCATTTCAACACTGAATCTGACTGTCACAGTTAGGTATTGGTTATCGTAATCGTATGCTGAACATTTCTACAGCGTCTAAAAATTCAAAGTGAAGTCGCTGGAACCAACTAGCCTACTTAACAGGCACGAAATCGATAAAATAGGTAGTATTAGGTACGCCAAGGGATCAAGATATATACAGAGAGTCAGACAGGCGAGTTAATTATTGGATGACGTTTATAGTTGAAACAGCCAGGGATGTAGAAGGAACAAGAGGATTCAGCTTAGGAGTTGCAAAATGATGTGGTAGAGTAGAAGCTCGATGAACGATTTATCATTATCTACTACATTGCTTTCAGTTTTGATTGAAATACCTGTACGTGGGGAGAAAGCAAGAGGTGATGTTTTGATGAGTTAAAATTCGTAGTATGGATCAGATATTTACCTAAATACTGGAGAGAGTTACTCAAAAAGAGGCATGATATACAGCACTGGCCATGGAGCGATTTTTAGATTTTAGTGACGAGGCTAGGGAAGGGCGGTGCAGTACGTGTTAGGGTAGAAGCTCGAGGAACGGGTTAACTTGTCTCGTTATCTGCTTCAAATGCTTACGTTTCTAGTTTTATTATACTTACCTGACCCTTACAACTTTCTGCGACTACTCAGCTAGACCAATTGACTCATGACAACAACTGCCATTCAACTTCCCTAAATGTGGTGCTCTAGGCCTATATTAAACTTCGAATCTTGATTACGAATACGTTTACGATTAACTAAAATCGCAATCTAATTTTTCAGCCAACCTTGCTATCGAACGTGCTTGACTTAGCGCCTATGAATAAGCCGGTTCCCTAAACTTCGCCTGCCTAGGCGCAGTAGAAATCTCTTGATTGCGTTTGTAAACAATTATATCATTCGCGATTCGCGACTTTCAATAAATTGCATGTGAAAATTATCGATCCCTAATGACAATTACGCATGCGTAGTGTTGACTTCCTGTATTAAGCTGGCGAGTGCCCGTATGTAAAATCTCGACATTTGTTATTCATATTCGTTTTAATACATGGGATTACACACATTCTTAATTGGCGATACGAACTCTTAAAAAATAGTTTTATTGACATAAGCGAGCACCTATGCTTAGCGTTGTTCTTCGTAAACGAATCAGGTTTCGGAGAGTCACTTATTTATATAAATTCCCGAGTCTGTACGTCTGATGTACTATGCTGCGTGTTTCTTTTGCTACTTCGTTCTACATCGTTTTCGACGTCGTGTGTGTGTTCAGTTTTGAATAGTGAATATCTGGCCAGAATCGGATATTCTGCTGACAAGCACAGTTAGTGTGTTGCAGTTATTAAGGCTAGTTGTAGATGTGTCACTGGCAACTTCGAGGCCAGATAACGCACGAAACGTGCGTTATTAATATACGGTCAGTTTGCCCTACAATTTGCTATTCATTTTCATGATTGCGTTGTATTTGCAGTAAGGAATTGGAGTTGATCAGGCTTATAAAACTGCGAGTAGTTGCCAAGTTGATATGGCGATTGCACAGGTCGAACGGTTTATCAGTGGTAGACTGTTTATTCTGGAGTTCTGCTACCTTTTGATGCTGCTGCAGGTCGCTAAAATTAAATTAGGTTTAGGTTAAATTGAAAACATGATGATGGTCCCACAGGTAGTCCGTGATTGCATATATATAGTAAGGATTTGATCTCTGGAACGTTTTCACAGCATCATTTTTATGCCTCGGACAGATGCCAGGGAAGTTACTCGAGCCTGAGTGCCAGGTCAGCCCAGCATTTTGACCCTATTCACAAGAGTCAGATTCAAAGCATCTTGCTTTCATAGTTTTTATAGAGCTCCATATTGTAAATATATGTGTGTCCTGTAGTTTAAGTTACTTAGCGGCCATTTGTTTAAGATATTAAACAAATGATGAAACAAGGTAAATATGGATGTGATTATGAGCGCCTCTGAGTGAATTTCTTGACGAGGCGCTATGTCAAGTTTCATTGATTGATGTATAGAAGATAAGAGAATGTTTCATGTTTTCATTTGGCATGGTTGCTGACTTTAACCAGATTCGCATCTCCAATAATATTTAAACTCCATACTTCACCAGCATCTTGCTATTTCTTTTGGTCTGATGGATAAATCAACAGAGTGGCTTTGCTCTGCCAGAGTGCACAAACTGTAGTGCCTTTGGCTCCTCCAGGCTGCCTGGGTTTCTTCTTGGTGTTCCTCATGGCTCAGTACTTGGAACACTACTTTATTTTACCTATATGGCAGGTATTGGACTTTTGTTGACCTCCAGTGGTGCCTTCACCAGCTATATGCTGAAGATATGCAGGCATACACTCACTGCCCTCTGGTTCTGTTGTGCTGCAGATGTGCATTGCTATGGATGCCCTCTCTAGTTGACTGGCCTTTTAACAGCCTCTTCTCAATGCTAGTATAACTCAATTCATCTGAATGGTTGAAGACGGCTGGTGGGTGTTGACTGATGTATGGTGGCTGAAGCCTTTCCTCATTTTACCTTTCTTGACTCTACACGAGACTTTGAGATTATTCTTGATCAAGAACTTAGCTTTTCTTCGTATATTAATCGGCTTACTCATAGCTTTTACTTTCAGCTTTGCCTGCTGTAGACTGTTTCTTATGCTGCTGCCGCACTAGTCCATGCCTTTGTCACCAGCTGACTTGACCGTTGCTACTCTGTCCTGGTGGAATTGCCCCGAGCACCGATCGTTCGTCTCAATCAAGTTCTTTATACAGCTCTGCTGCCTGCCTCATTTGACATATTTGGAACTTCATTTCCGTCTCTGACAATATCCATGATTCTTTTGCACTGGCTTCCAAGCTCACGCTTCAGCTATAGAATTGCCATATACTGGTCTGCCCCGGCCTATCTGCGGGAGCTGTGTTGCCCTGTTTCAGCTATAGCTGGTTGTTGTGTTCTTCGTTCTTCCTCTGGTGGCGAGCTTCTGGTGCCCTGTGCAAGCACCTAGACCAAACAATGTCATGCCTTCTCAATTGTTGGCCCTTCCACTTGTAACACACTCTCCTTATATAGAGATGCGACTGCTGCCAGAGAGTAATGCCACCTTGTTTTACAAATTGCTAAATATGAATTTGTATCGCCAGGGTTGGGCTGTGAGCGCCTCTGAGTAGACTTCTTTATGGGGCGCTATGCAAATGTTTAAATGAATGAATTAGGAGAGCTTGTCTGTTTACACTTGTATATTTGCACTCAACTTTACATATGTATTCTTTACTTACATGAACGTATGTTGATTGGATGACTGTTTCACTGAAGACAATAACATTGCTTAATATATTACTGGTACCTATATTCAAATTGTGTTATGTTGTAGATCTTGGTAAAAACAAGCATGCATTGGCTCCATGACTGTCATATTTCTTGATTAATGCTGAGTGTCTGTCATTTGTTGGATATTAATGGTTAGAGGAGGTGTGTGTACTGTGGGAGAGCCTTCATGGTGGCCAAATGCAGTAAGTATTATCATTTCATTTCTATTGACTTTGGAATTAGTGGTTCTTATATTTATGTATCATTTGGTTCTTTGTTGCTCCCAGTAATTAAGGAACCTGGAAGTTTGGTGCAGTTTATGTTTTATGTCTTTTTATTAGAAGCCCTGTTATCCAATGCTGAAGTAACAGTTGATCATAAAGATCATGTGTCCCACAGGGGGCTTTGAAAATCGTTAATTTCATTTAAGCAGGCCTTTGAGCTCATCTCTGAATCTGTGAGTTCATTTGTGAACTCAGGCCATAGGAGCCTACAAGTCAACATCCATTGTCAGCCAAGAATATGTTGGTGTTAATGTGCCCTCTTTGCAAGTGGTTTCACTTTATAAGTTACTGCATCTGCTGAGTTGAGTTTTACGACGACTATAAAACAGTTAAGTTATTTTAGTTGGGACCACTGCTGTCATGTTTGCACCAACCATATCCTCTTGCTGGAATGGCTCTCATTTATTGGCATGTTTTGTATGGCTTTCTGCTCCAATTTAAAGTCAGTCAGGTCGATTATTGTGGGACTATATTGTCCATGGAGCTCCAAGACAAAACTAATTTAGAAATAGAGCATTTACCACCAAAAAGGATAATATATTTAAGTGTGAAACTGTCAAATGAAAAGAGTAATTGCATCAGCATACTAGTGCTCAGTAGTCAAGAGCACTGTTGTTAAGTAGTGAACCAAGGGGAGTAGAGTGGTATGGTACGTTAACAGCTATATGGTGTTTGCCACAAGGTTCTGTACTGACCTTCAGTATCTATATCCTTCTGACACACTGTAGCATACTTCTACAACCACTCTCTTAGTGGTCTTCTTATATGAATTGGGTTTAGAGGAATTAATTCGGAATAGGGTTTTGGTAATATGTGAATAGGGACATGCGAATCAAAAATTTTGAATCAAATTTGAAGTAAAAGTTCAAATGCATATTGAAGTTTGAATCGAACGACTGGGTGCTAGTCTGATATTCAAGTCGCGTGTACTTGATAGCACTGGTGTACTACATAACAGAGTTTAAAAATCACTGAAACAATCAATTCAATTTATTAGCAGAATTAAAATGTAAAAATAAAAAATACACTTTGATCAAGGGCTAATAAATATTGAAATTATTATTCATTTTTGAATCAAACACTTCCGTTTAATTTTTTTAAAATTGCTTATCGAAGGTCTTTAGGTCCCTTGATGAATATACATGGGACCAGGTAGACTGAACCTGTATTCGAGGGCAGGAAGTAATATTTTGTCACAAACATTGTGAAAGCAGCATACAGGTTCATAGTTGGAAATCAGATTGCAATGTAGGGTAGAGATGGGGCATTAGTTTGATATAGCATCAGGAGAGAGAGATTGCTTTTTAGTATGAGGATGAAACCATGGCATCATGAGCAGAACTGGTGGGGAATCAACCCTATGCAAGAGAGTGGTTAATTATGATGACATCAAAGCATTCATTTTTTAAAGACATATTTCTTATCAGAAGATGAGAAAATGAGATTACAAATCTCTGAGAACCAGTGGAGGATATCTAGGAATTCAAATTTATTCACACTTTGTATTAGGCTTATCTAGTTCTCATGAAGGTTTTACACAATAAATTTTCTTCTGTTCCTGGCTCTAGCTCTATAGTTCTTTTCAGAATTGTATAGTTGTTAAATTATTGTTTGTTCCACAATATTGCTTAATATTGCATTAGTTCAGTTATGTTACTAGCATTTTGCAGATGTTAGTGGCAATTTGTGGGCAATCCTTCACAAAATGGCACACGCATTTTCACTTCAATCCAACTCGTGAAGCTACATTTATTAATAAATGTGTGCAGCTTTGTTTCATAAGTTCCTCATCCTTGTGCTATTGACTTCTATATACCAAGATCTCTGTAAAGTTTGACCTGGATTTTGCCACTTTATTACTGATCTGCCGTGCTCAGCAAATATTTTCTACACAGTGAAAGAATACTGAGACTTCACTCAACCATTAGGGAATGAAGCTCACTAAACGACGTGGCGCCACTAAGTGCGATGCGTTTTGTGAAGACTTTGATGAAAAATAATAAGCCTAGGAGAGCATGTTCATGTGAATTAAAGAAACATTTCCCCATATTTAAGCAAGTATTTCATCTCTACTGTTTTTACTGCATGTTTGCTAAAGTAGCCAGGACAGAAATTGGGATTGAGATTTCTCTTCCACTTGTACACACTAGCCAACTCAGCTATGATGAATATGACCATGCCCTGTTGGTGGGAAGATGAAGGGTAAGGGAGATGGCTGGTCACCTGCCATCATATGCTAAGGCTAAGAAAATAAAGTTTCTTACACTGCCTCTGAGTGATTGTACTTTTAACTAATGGGGCATCTTAGCTAAATAGCTTAAATGATATTACACTACTTCGTGTTATGCGGGATCATGGGTAAACTAGTTTTGCGTAAACATCTATAATGCACTATTTGCTAGAAACACCTTGACCTTGTAAACTTCCAGGAAATTTGGCAATGGACTGAATTGCTGATTGAAACAGTAATTAACTAAATATACATGTGCATTGTGGATTCTTTGGTCCAGTTATTGTCAAGATTGTCATTTCTTTTTAACGCCAATAACGTATTGCATTTATGACAGTTTAAATAAGAATTTACTGTCAACTGAATTTTCAGATCAGATTCTGCTTGATTAAAGAACTGGAGAAACAAGAAACTAATGAAAAATCTGTTCTTTTTTCTGTAGGTTATGCATTCAGTTTTGTGGCTGATGCTTCTTGCACTCATACCGTAGGATCTTCAGATAACTTATTGGAAATGGTATCCATAGATGGAGACAGCGGTTATACCTCTGTGAGCAATAGCTGCCATTCAGGAAGCAGCAATTGTCCATTAAGCAATAGTTGCCAGTGTACCGACAGCTGTAGTTCGTGCATTACGCTCGGTGGTTGTTCGCTTGCAAACAACACTTGGCTGTCTGAAAGCAGAGGATGCTCACTGGCAACCTGCAGTTGTCCTGTGAGTAGTGGGTGTATGCAGACTGCTGAGTGTGTTGCTAGACAGTGCACTGAAAAGGCAAAGGATGAAACAATTGATGAAGATGAGGCTGCCATTGCCATTAAAGATGACACAGAGGAATTGTCAGGTGGGGTGTTTTGGTTGTAGTCCTTAGTTTAATTTATTATCCAAATTCTCATTCATTCAATCATTCGTACAGGTAGTGTAACTTATTGTGTAAATACATACATGGCCATTGGCTTGCACATTGTCAGTCTTGATGCTACCATGTTCAGAGCACTCTTTAAAAGTCCTTAAAGGGTTGTGAAAAGATACATACATACAATGTCGTACATACATTGCATATAGTTATACATGCAAAGTGAATACATTCACAGGTGTGCACATTTGTTATGTTCGTGTTCATGCATTCGTTCAAATCATTCTCCAGTGAGTGTCTGTCTCGATACAGAGAATCATGGAATCATGCTTGAAACTGATATTTTGTCTGAATAGCTATTTAAATCAATTATTTAAATCATGAGAAGGTTTAATAGGACTTCTGGGTTCACTGAGGTCAGCCTGTTTCTCCAGTCTTTGAGGCTGAGGTTTGGCCAGATGCCCATTCCATTACCAGTCAAATTTATTGCCCTTTTATTACACACAGTTAATTAGACACAAAGAGGAGGACACTGTGACTCCCATTAACAGTTGAACTCAAGGTAATGTCAGGCATTTGACACTGAAATCCTTTTCCATGTCATCTGCTTTTCCTGTGGTTGTGTACCACTGTCTTCATGACATCAGGTCCTCAGAAGAACCAAAACTTGGTTCTAATTATTAATATTGATAGCTTTTGTTGAGTTTACTTTTGCTCTAGTGTCTTGTACGATGTAGTCTGGTTTGTATTACCTCAATTTATCACCAACTACATGGCTGCAGCTCCGTAATACAGACAATGAAATAAGCAGGAATTGTTATATTTTAGTCCCTAGTTTAGATGGTTGCTGCAAATTGAAGAGTGCTAATTGACTTCTGCAGTTGTAACAGCAGTTTGACCCTCCTGACCAATACAATATTCTTCTTTTAATGTCATTTTGGACTGAGATATAGAAGGAAATGTGTGGTGCTGAAGGCATCATAAATAGTAGTCAACAGTAGGTAGTGTTCTGAGCCACACTGTTAATTCACTATGTAGTAAGTGGGATTAATTAGTTTTTACCAGAAATATTTATCTGTGTTGAGCTGTTGGTGATCTATGGATTGTTCTGTTTGTATTTGTTAGATGTGCTTGAAGCTGCTGAGATCATCAAGTCCTGTGGTGGTCCTGTGGCCACAGATCAAGGCTTTGTTCCAATGAAAATCATTGATATCAAAACTGAGACTGACTTGTTGCTTCGTACTGAAGGTGAAAACAAATGTGGCAGACTTTCAGCAACCCTGTCAGAAAGCACGGACCAATTTGGACTCGCGACAAGTGCTGATGATGCGAATCGACCCTCCGAGGATTCCATGGATAAAGAAGGCAGCAGCTGTTCACTGTGGGGTGACCCGCCCGTGCTTGACAATTCTGTGATGTGGGACTCGGTTCCCACACAGAAAGAGGACTTAGATAATGAGATGTCTTCAAAGATGTCTGACAGTGGAGCACCAAATTCAGATGAGAAAACTGCTGTTCTCTGGGACAAACCTCCATCTCTGACCAAAATGGAAGAAGAGAATGATGTTGGTCAGAATGAGACGAACAAACGCGTTGAACGAACTGGTTCTCGACGGTGGTTGGCTGTCAATTGCATTGGCGCTGGGCTGCAGAATCTTGGTAACACATGTTTTGTCAACGCAACACTACAGTGTCTCACGTACACTCCACCGCTTGTGAATTACCTTCTTGCAGAGAATAACAGCACCTCCTGTAAGTAAACTTTATTGCATAGCTCTTTTATGACACTTTCAACAATTGGTGATTCATTTTGATGAATGGTCACATTTGCATTCGAAAATTTAATTTAACCCTTTAACAATGAGAAATTGAACATGTACTAAAAGTAACTTTGACACCAATTCAGCTTGTTATTAAAGTGTTAGTGAGCTATTTTCGAAAATTATAAAATGTTATTGTCCTAATTTATATAAATCTGATGTTTTCGTCAGCTCTTGAATATGAAACATTAGGTTTTTATTAATTCTTAAGTCTTGTAGTATTTGCTTCAAAACTTGTATACACAATGAGATAAATTATAAATTTTAATATGCATGGTGCTTAGATTCAGGAAGGTGAAGTGTTTTGTAATCCTCTGAAAACATGTGATTTTTTTGGCTAGGTCGGGTCAATGGTCTGTGTCTCATGTGTGAATTGGGTCGGCACATGACCCAGTGTTTTCAGAGCAGTGGAGGTGTCATCAAACCGCATTCAATACTACAGAAACTCAAAGGTTTGTTTTTCTATCTAGGATTGTTGTACAAAGTGTTGTTGAAGGGAAAGAAGAAATAGGTACAAATGACTGAATTGGACATGAAGAGTGATCGTTACAGCAAGCTAAACCAGGAGGTCCAGAGTTGTGTAATTTGATAAAGTTGCCCAAATGTTGAGCATCCTAGAAGGTGTGTGAACAACTTCATTGTACTTAGCCTTGCATATTAGGGTGGGTTACCAGCCCTCTTCTTTGCTCCCTGTCCTTCCCACTGGCATTGTAAGTCTATGTACTCATTGTAGCTGTGTTGGCTATGGGGCACGAGTAGAACCAAGTCACTTTAAGCAAATTCCTGCCTTGGTTAGGGTTTGACTCCATGACCTTTAAGCCATTTTAGGCATAAATAAATGCAGATTCTAAGGAATTTCCATAATCGACACTGAAAGTGTTACAGAATTGCTCCTCAGTGTGTCAGATTTTATTGGAGATAATACCAGGTTTAATTAATAGATGTTTTTCTACGATAGGCGTTTTGCTTTGACAGTTATCCTAATTTATTTGTCTTTTTTGTTGTTTATTACTTGTTGATGCAACCATTTGTTACATAACATTACATGTTTTGATGGCAAATGGTATGCTATGAATCTTCATTTACTTTGATCTCTCAGTCTATAAAGTGACAGTGTTTAGATCTGCTTTATTCGTGGCCGTCCTTTACTTTTACCTTATTTATGATGGCATATTTTCTTATATCCGTTTCAGTTATTGCAAAGCACATGAGATGGGGTCGTCAGGAGGATGCTCATGAATTCCTTCGCTATATGGTCGATGCTATGAACAAGTCGTGCATAAATGGCCATCAGGTGTAAGTATATATCCCACTGAACCATTTTGTCTCAGTTGCTAGGTCACTCTTATTTGAACTTAAGACTAGAGTTTCATCACACTGTGATGGTTACTTCAGAGTTGAGTCACAGTTAGCACTGTATATTAAAGAGCTACTATTCATGTCCATGAAGTCATGTTGACTGGAGGAGAGGTAAAACAGGAAATGGACAAGTTGGAAGAGCTGATTTTTTTAGTATGGGCAAGAACTATATAAATTGATGAGCTAATGACGATGATGAGGTTAGTAATGATAGACTTATGTTGATAAACCTGTGACACTTCTTGTGTACATTGTCAGTAATGTACACTGTGTCTGGGAAAAAAAGACTCCCTAATGATAATATGAAAATAAATAGTTAATAATTTTTGTCGATTTTTTAATTCCAAAACTGTTTTCATCCTGACATATTTGTTTAATACTGCATAAAATATGACAATTCCTGTCATCCAATAATGACTTCATTTGCTACAAAAATTCAAGTATTAAGGGCAACCTTAAATTTATCTACATAATTTTTAATATTCCTCCCAGGCATCAACAATTCGCACACAGAGCTCTGCAATGTCTTTGTATACCTTCTCTTGCACTATCTCCCAAATCTGGTAAGGAACCGGATTTAAGTCCGATCTGTTTGGCAGCCAAAGATTCGGGGTAGAAAATCTGGAGTCTCCTAAGTCAGTATTCAACCGTCTCATGGGCTCATTGAGCTGGAGCCCCATCTTGTTGAAATGAAATGTGTAATAGTACGAATATTCTCGGATATTAGGCCAAAAATTTGCCAACAGCAAATAATCCTGGTAATAGGCTCCATTTATTTTCACTCCTGAGTCTATGAAGTGGATCTGCATTTTTCCAGAGCCAAAACACCTTAACACTTGAATTTTGATGCAAATGACACCATTGTGCCATCATTATTGGATGACAGTAACTATCATATTTTATGCAGTACTAGTTAAACGAAAATTTCTATTTATTTTCATGTTATCAAATGGGTCGGTTTTTTCTGGACACAGTGTATTTAGTTCAATAACTAAGTGCATTTTTATATTCCCACTTTAAATGTCGTCAGATGTGATTATGCCTGTGATTCAAAAACTCTTAGGTGTTGAAAATATGTAGCTTTTTTATTTTGCATGGTTTTTGTTTCTTAAGTTGTGTTTTTTATTTCTGAAGTAATGCTATCTCTACTTTACTTGTTGGTAAGACTGCATTACTTTTTAACTTTTACTATTTGTCGTGTTTCGATTCAGCTCTCTGGACAACAGCAAAGAGACGATAGTGAATAAAATCTTTGGTGGCTACCTGAGAAGTCAAGGTATAAAGTAATTTACATAATGCCAGAATATGTTGCCCAATGTCTCTCCATTGGACTACACTGCTTTTGTCTTTGACTATATTCCATCTCATGATATTTTTAGCTTGGTAATGTAGAAAGAGTCCATGTAGTCATTACTTTTCTTTCCATTTTGTGTCCGAACTTTTGATTATCGCACATTTATAACTTGACTTAATTGTCTTTTCAACTACAACTGTGTATATTGATATGCATTGAGATGCTGGTTTTGTATAGGATTATGTTAGAGTTAAAAGACCATTTCTGGTTTTCTGGCTACAGTGACCTGCCTGCAGTGCAAAGCAGAATCCAATACATACGATCCTTTCCTCGACCTCAGCCTTGATGTAAAGAATGTTTCAAGCATCATTATAGCACTTCAGAAGTTTGTGCAACCAGAAACGCTCGACATCGATAACGCCTACAATTGCACAAAGTAAGTGCGCTTACAAACACCTCTGACAAGTGAACTGGTGACATAAACTTGCAATGTATCACCACTTTTCCATACTATTATTTCACCATTTTATGGATTTGGTGACTATCAATGATGTGCTTCATTTGAATTCTTTTGCATCTTGTTAAAGTTGAGAATTCAGGGTTTAAGGGAAATGTTATGACTCCATCCAACTGCCTTCTTCTACTTTCTGCCTTCTTCAGTTATCTGCACATTTTATACCAGCCTGTGTCAAACTACCTAGTTTAACCTGCTAACTTTGTGCTACTTCTGCCTTTATGGTCTGACACTTTTAGTCTAAATCTGAAACGAATGTTCATTTATTTTACAAGATGTGCACGTGTCGCACTCAACCGATGACCAAATCACCTAAACATGATCTGTTGTGAGAGGTTTCTTGCATTGAATGATCATTTGTGCTTCATGTTTGTTTAGGTGTCAGCAAAAAGTCTGCGCGCAGAAGCGATTCACAATTCATCGGCTGTCGAATATTCTAACAATACAACTGAAGAGGTTAGTCTCAGGACACTGCATAGGAAGGACTATAAGACAAATCAATTTCAGGATGTTGTTAAAAATGGCCAGTGGATAAGTCAATTATATTTCCAAATTCTCTGTTGAGGAGTTGACGATTTGCGATTAGATATCGGGTATTGTCACATGTTTGCTCATCAACAATGTTTCTCTGGAAAGAACACGACTTAATTTTCATTTTGAATGCAATTTATGATTAATTTAACAAGTTGTCAAATTTGTTACATTGACCCTTTTCTTCACTGCCAAAAACCCAACTTCTGGTCCCAAGGTATGATCTCACAAATGAATGTCCTTTTGTCCCCAGATAAAGCCTCACATATTGCATTCATTTTGTTACTGATGTGATGCTGGAATTTCTAAACACGTCTTTTGTTCTGTCTTTGAAGATATGGAGTGATGGGAGGCAAAGTAACACGGCACATAGCTTTTCCGGAGAAGCTGGACCTGCGTCCGTACATGAGTAAGCTTGATGCTGGTTCCCTGCTCTACCAGTTATATGGTGTTCTTGTTCATGATGGACATTCAACGAATTCAGGCCACTACTACTGTTACATTATGACAGCAAAGGGTGATTGGTACTGCATGAACGATCACATGGTAGGATCATCTTTAACTTCTTTTGTCTCTGATTAATTGTTGCTCTGTTACTCGTCACTACAGTACATTTGACTTTTAGTGATATTTTGTGAAATTATAATGATTATATATGTTTATTTGTTGTGCAATAATTATCAGTAGGCAGCAATGCATGTCAGATATAAGCTTGACTATATCATTCAAAAATATCTACGAACTTTCGGCATGGTAGGTACTTCCGAGGTACTGTAGTAAGCATCTACATGCATCACAATTTAACCACTTTCTTTGTTTCATCTTGAAAGAGAAATTTTATGTTGCATCACTGTATTTAAAGAGCACTGTTCATCGGTGTCTATTCATTGCTTCGTGGAGTCACACTGTGTTCCATGTATTGAAAATAAATAATTGCCAGTGAGTGCTTTCTTGTGCAATGGACGATCGTTCTGGAACTATCTTATGTTGGCAAATAGATTCAGTCTATTGATATTGTACCAGTTGTATGATGTTCATTTCTTTTTTTAGTATTCGTTTAATTTCGAACTACAAACCTCTGTAATTATTATAAACATGGTATGAACGAATGATGACAGGTTATCACAGGATTCGAATTTACCCATCGGCAGCCATGCAAGGCGCCCATTATGTTATGCATCTCATTTTAACAAATGCTACTGCCTAGCAAAATGAGGATTAGTCGATGTTACGGGGATACGGGTCTCGAACTCAGTTCCCCAGCTCTGCTCCCTAGTGTGCTCACCATTACTCTACGGGCCTCCCAAATGCCGCTACTACTGCTGCAGTATTGTATCGTATATGGTTATTTCTATAGCGCTTCTTACAGTACGAGCTATTCAGAAGTGCTCTCAGTGTGATAGCCCCAAGGAAATACAAAAGTCTTCAAGCAATGAAGGGATGAGGGTGGGAGCCCGATTAAAAGCTTGCTACGGATAATGGAGGTAGGTCATTCCACATAGAAGGGCCCACAATGGCAAAGGCACAGTGTTGAGTTATAGCAGTCCTTGCCCGTGGAACAAGTAGATCAAGTCAATCCGCAGACCAGAGAGGGCGGGAGGTGACAGGAGACAGAAGTTTTCGCTTTAAGTCGCAGAGATATTTAGGAGCTTTACCATGTTGAGTTCTAAAGACAAAGAGGAGTGTCTTCTATTGAATGAGAGGGAGAATTGGAGGCCAGTGTAGGATGTCAGTCATGTAGGTAGAAATGTGGGAGTAGCGAGGGAGACAAGCAGTGAGTCTGGCTGCAGAGTTCATAACCGACTGCAGGGAAGATAAGCGTGCCTTGGGCAGGTCAGCAAATATTGAATTGCAGTGGTCAATGCAACAACAGATGAAAGCATAAACTATTGTTGTGAATACAGGATAGGATAAGGTCTCCTGATGGCTCTCAGACGCCTCAGGTGATAGTAGCATGAACGCGTCAACTGCAAGAGGTGCTCTGAGAAGGACAGGGTCCTATCAAGCATGACACCTAGTTCACGGACACTTGATGCAAATGTGACATCAGGTTACATTGACGTGAGAAGTGGGAATTTGAGCTTGCGGATCTGCTGTTTTGTTCCAAACCAGATCAGTTGGGTCTTAGAGCATTATGGAACTTGAGGGGAAAATGTTATGACTCCATCCAGCTGCCTTCTATTTTCTGCCTTCTTAAAATAATAATTTAAGTCAACCCAGCATGTTTGGCTAGCCTTGCCATTTTCATTGAAGGATTCTAACAGGGTGCTATCTAAATTCTCATACATAGGCGTTGTGTGTTTCTGTGTAGGTGCGTCGTTCGTCATTGTCACAGGTGCTGAATGCCGAGGCATATCTATTGTTATACATAAGACAGTCCTCGTCGTTGTCAGGGTCTCCCGACAATCTCAGCCTCTCAAACAGCTCATCTGGTAAACTGATTTCTTTCTGTTTGAGTGTGCTTTCGTTCTGTTTTTGAAATGCATTGAATGAAATTCATTTTGTTTGGATCAATAGTTCCATACTCATTCTAGTGTTTGCTTTGCTCTTGCTGGGTTTTATTGTCTGCAACTGTCGAAATACTTGGAAAGTAATACTGCATTTCAAACAAGCATGTGTCAGCCTGATCTGTTGTCTGCCTTTGCCTCAATTATGCTAAAGTGGTTTTGGCAGATAATTCTACTTATTTCACCAGAGAACTCACACCTAAGCAAGGAAGGAGGTATTTGGAAAGAAAACATAGAAATTATGCAAGTCTATCTTTTGGAACTGCCAAATGTTACCATCAGTTGAGTTCTTTTTCGATTGGCCAATGGCGGTTGGATGACTTCCACAAAGCCCTTGGATGTCCCAACCAATTCCTTTGCTAACTGGACACAGTCTATGAAGCTTTTCCACTTATGAATATATGGTTGAGTCATTTTATCCAAAATTCTGTGGCTAACATGGTGCTGCATGCATCATCTACATATTCCATAACCCTGCTCATTCAGCTACATTGGCTTTCTGTATTTAAACTGGTGTCTTTGACCTACCTGATATCAATCTCTCCTTACACCCTGTGCCTCAATTTGCGACCTTTGGGTCTTTTGACTGAGCCCTGTGTAGCACTATCATGGGCTGTCATGCATTCCAGTTGTTGCCTCAATGAGTGGAACTGACTACCAATGGTTTCCCGATGCTCTAAGTCTTTCTGCCATCAAGAGATGCCTCTGAACCTCGATATTCCTTATCGACTTTCACGCATTTTTATTGAAGATGTCGTCTTACTGTTATTTGTCTGCATTTCCCTATCTGTGACGTCTTCTTGATTTCCTCTCTGTGTAGTTAAATGGTTGAATCACTGGAAAGCCTTCCTTCTGTGATATGAATTCTGATATAATGCATTATGGAACATGTGTTTTCTGATTTATCTCTGCTCTAAAAGCAACCTTGATTCAAGGTAATATGATCACTATGTGCTACTATTCTTAAGGGAAATAGTATGATGTATTAATAACATCTAAGTTCTGCATACTGCAAAAGCTGCCATATATATACTCTGTTTACTTATGTAAGTATGATAGATATTTGCAATAAATTTGGCCATTTTTTAAGGCTGCTATTGTACTAACTACGATACAACTAGTATGAAATTGTTGTAGTCCAGTTGCCCAGCATTGCACTTAGGACTACTTGGCAGTATGTAGCAGGTCAACTTTTTTAGGAGAATCAAGTCATCCACCGTTACTGTATTGTAATTATTGTTTTCTGCAGATGGCAACAGTCCCATTCACCGAGGTGCAGTGATCAACGACAGTCAACATTTGGAAAGCATCCTCAAGGACGACCATCACGTGCCACAGAAGGAGAGGGTCACCTGCCGAGGGGGTCAGCTGCCGGCTTCGTGCAAGGGAGGACAACTCGGCACTAAGATAAAGTCTATCCTCACTGGTTCTAAGCTGCAGTATTCAAAGACAATGCAACATAAGGTGAAGCGTTTGTCAAAGGCACAGAGCTTTGCGATGGCTAAGAGTGACAATAAGTCTTCAAAGAAGTCAGCAAAGACAGTGGTGCTGAAGTGTCCTCTACGTGTCAGAAAACAGGAAACAGTTGGTGTCGACGTCCCATCAATTGAAAGTATCAGTGGTATAGATGCAGGAGGAGCTGCCAAAGTGAACCCTGAAGACAAGGTCGTCTGTGAAATATCGAAACTGATGGATAAACAGCAGGTTGCTGGGGACACATCAAAGTCAATCGAGAAGTCTCAGATTGTCGCCGACAAGTCGAAAGCAACTGATAGGCCTCAAGCTGTTAATGACAAATTCAAAGCTAATAGGAAGAATCAAGTTCTCAGAGACAAGTTTAAACCAACCGAAAAACATCAAATTGTCAGTGAAAGGTTTAAAATAAATGAACAAAATCATGTTATCAATGACAGGCTGCAGGTGACTGACAAGTTTCAGGCTGTTGGCGTTAAGATTAAAGCAGCTGAAAGGCTTCAGGTTGGCAGTAATAAGCTGAAGGCCAGAGACAAACATCAGGTTGTATGCAACAAGATCAAAGCTGAAAAAATTGAGGATGTCGATTATGAGACAAATTCTAGTGGAAAGCATCAGGCCGTCAATGTGAAGGTAAAAGCGGCTGACAAGAGCTTTGTTGTCTGTGACAAAGCAAAGACCAGAGAAAAGCTGCAAGTTATCGGTGACAAGGTAAGGTCAGTTGACAAAGCAAAGTCTACTGAGAAACAACAGGCTAACTGTGAATTGCTTACTGGTGCTGTTGAAAGAACTCGGATTACTAATGACAAATCTAAATCAAGTGATAAGATTATCGGTGAAAAGGCTGTGGACGCCGATGAGCGTTTAGCAACTATCAATTTCTCCAAGAAAGATGAGAAGATTCTGGTTCTGAGCAACACAATCAAAAAATTGGACAGAAACCTGGATGTTGAGATGGTTAAAGGAACTGATAAGAATCTAGTTATTGAAGACGATGAAATATCAAATGAAAAATGTCCAAAAGTGGTTACCGATCGGCAAAAGTTAGATTCCACTCAGGTTCTTGATGATGGACTGAACGTGATAGGCGGTAATTGCTTTACAAGGGACGATTTAAAGATAGCTAGCAAGATTCAGGCTGCCAGTTGTCAGTCGAAAGGGACCGTCATTACCCAGAGCACAGTTGATTCTTCTGATGGTGTTCGAAGGTTGACAGAAGGAGCAGCAGAAAACGTGGTGGATTTATCGTTTCCCAGAATAGTGCTAAAAATTAAACAAGGTAAAGTTGTTTTAAAAGAGTCCCACAACATTTATTCACAAAGAGAATCTTCTTGCTCAAGAAAATTAACGATCCCTGAAAGCCCAGCAATATTTGATGAAACAGAATCTAAACTGGACATTTCGAGAGATAAAAAGATGCAAAATCCGGCTGTCTTGAAAAGAGTGTGCGATAAATTGTCAGCTCACAAGAAGCAGCTACTAGTTCGGAAAGGGAATGGACAGGTGACAACATCTGGAGCCCAGCAGAGGCGCAGTGTGACAGGCAATTCCTGTAAATCAACAGCACTTGGTAAACTGGGAAACAAAGCAGCTAACAGGAGACAGAAGAACAGCAGTTTAAAAGAGGGCCCAACAGTGTGTCCGACGACTCCAAAGTCGTACGACATTTATGACTTTAGTGCTGAATCAGACAGCGAAAACATCATCCAGAAAACGCCGACACGAAAATCACCTAAGGCCAGCTTGTTCAAGAACTCTCTGGCAACGTTCAGCGATTCTGTAGGTGCTGAACTGAATGCAACGACTCAAGTTCCTGGCCTCAACATTCCACTGAACAAAAGGCAACGAACGTTTTGTCCTCGCAGTCACCAGAGGGAGACAAAGGAAAGACCTAGGCAGAAACAACAATGCTCACCAGTCTCTAGCTTTGCTCTTGACCAGAATGCAGCCAATGAAGATTTGAGGTTTAAGCTGAGCAAGAACTCGTCAAACATGTTGCTTCCAACTTCTGGTAAAAAGATGAGGTCTAAAAGTGCTAGCATTGATCCTGAAATCTACAGTTCCACATTAGCAGACGTTCCTAACCCTCCCAGGAGGACATCTGTCACCTCTAGAAGAAACCTTCATTCGTCGCGAGACACTATTGTAACTAAGTTGCCATCCCTCTGGCAACCAACGGTTGACAGCTGCACTGATTATGCATTGTCTGTTAATTCGACGATGTGCGACAGGCTGTCCATCAACTGTGTCCCATCGACCGCTGACTCAGACAATAGGGACTTGAATTGCTCTGCTGCGCTAAGTAGGCTTGAACATGCCAATATGCTGAACGATGCCAATATACTGCCAACAATTCCCATTGAATACCAGAGCATTTTGACAACTTCTGACTGTCCTGATGTTAAGTTTTATAGCAGCCAGGATGGCAGCTCAGCTTTACTGATGCAGCATTTTATTCCTGAAAGAACGGAGTCAGGGAATCAGTGTTTTTCAGCAACTGCCATGCATAACCATAACCAGTCAACGGCCATCAATGTCAACTCGTCTGCTGTTGATTCATCGTTCAGTAAGGTCAGCAGAAAAAAGGTGCGTGGACAGGATCACAGAACTCGAGAAAAGCGGAGAATTCTGCCCTCTTCGGAAAGAGTTGTTTACTTGGAATCGCATGATGCAACAGACGGTGGACGATTGTCCCTGAAGAGGAAGGCAAAGTTTAACGGAAGTTACGATCACGAGACGTTGTGTAGAAGCAAGGAACAAATTGCACCGAATGAGTTGGGCTCAAAGTCTTCGCAGTCATTGCTGCCGTGTGATGACAATTTAGACACTGTGGTGCCGATTAAACTCAAGATCAGGAAAGTATCAAAGGACGAAGATGGTGCAAATATCTACCAGGTCATCAGCAACTGCTGCCAAACGACTTCCAGCACTGGTTAGTGTTCCCTCTAATTTTTTTAAAGACATTGTGCACAAGAAATGTTGTGTGTGCAACGTTTTATAAATGGTTCGCACTTTTGTGCGCAGGTCCAAGATGAATGCAATAATAGTGAAATTAAGACCATGTCTAAAAGTCTATGGCAGTAAGTTCCGATAACCTAAGACAGACCCTTGTCTAAAATGTGTCTTAGAGCAGATGATGCATACATTGTTATTGTAAATCAATGAAATTAGCCTTAAAATTATTTGAAATGTTATATACTGCCCAGCTAAATATTTGTTTACACTACACTAAATTTTGTGTGTGCTGACAGTGGAGGTGCATGCACAGCTCAGAGGGAAGACTAGTTACACAGTCAGATTTGATTAAATTGTATTTTCGACAGGTGCATCTGTCAACTGTTGTTTTATTTCAATGATCTAGATGGGGCTTAGAGCAACAATTGACCAATGTACCTTGTTTTGTAAGCTATAGTGAAACCTGGGGTCTTCAGACGTTCGCTTACAGGGCGATCGCTCATTGGACTTTTACGCATACGGACTATCGCGCATACGGACTATCGCTCATAGGCTGATCGCTCATACGACACGAAAGGCAACATATTTAGCAAGTAAATAACATAAAGACTAGCTGTTTAAATTGGAAATCTACTAAGTTTTCGGCAATTAAACAAACAAAGATGTTACCTCAACATAGAAACATTTGAAAGGCAAAATATTTAGAAAGTACATAACATAAAAGACTAGCAGTTTAAATTGGAAATCTACCAAGTTTTCAGCAATTAAGCAAACAATATAGAAACATTTGATGTGTAAAATCAATTACTAAGTTTTCCATGCAGACTTATCTTACAAGTAGTGGACATTTGAATTTTGAAATTTTTTTCGGTGTTATGTGTTATCTGTTCTTCATATTTCTGTCTAGTTTTAGGTCTTTATGATAACGTTTGACTAACTTAAAAGCTATTCTGATTTCGGAAAAAGTTTTTTTTAAAGAAAAACAATGAAAAACCATTTAGCACACCTTCTTTTGTTTGTTGGTAATCGTCAAGTAATTGAATGTCCAGTGTTGCGATCAGCCGGTTTACGAAACAGATGTGAGCGATAGTCCTTGGAGCGAGCGTTCTATGAGCTATCAGCCTATAAGCGATCGTCCATATGAGCTAAAGTCCTAGGAACGATCATCCTGTGAGTGAAAGTCTTATTTATGACCAAACCTAGTTCATTATCACGTATGTTTTTAGCAGCCGATAAGGTTTTGCAGTCCCATTCATATAGCATGCTATGAAAGAATCGTCTATGAGGTACACCATGTGAGTTTACTTACTACAGCACTCTTTAACAGTAAAGGATTATTTTGTTTCAGGGAATGCAGTGTCAGCTGCACATAATATTATACTTACACAAGCTTAGTTTCTCTGTATGAGGTTCTGGTGGTGAGAAAGCAAAGGTGGAAGCACGGGCATGATAAATTGATTTTCAAGGCCTAGAATAAAGCTGAAAACTAATTAATGTAAAGTTATTTTGAAGTGTTTTACTTGATATTTGATCGCTAAGAGATGTGCTCTTGCTAGAAAAATCTTGTAATAAGCAATTACCCTTTTGGTATCTTTAACAACCAGCACGTAGTAAAACGTAAAGCATAATCAATAACGCTGGTTGTTATAGAGTTAACCTGTCGGTAACGAAGATCTCAATTATAAGCTATACCTCAGAGTAGGTTGTGAGTTCATGTAAGTGGATTGTAATTTTATTATTTATTGTGCTTGAATTTGACTATTAGAATTGTTAGACAGAAATGGTTATTGTGTAAGTCTATTTATTATTTTATTTTTTGTGTGTGTGTGCAATTGTAAATCATGTATGAGTAGTACATTCTAAATATACCAAAAGTAGTGTTGAAAAAAGCACTTCACCTGGTGTTGAACTGGATAAACAATTTTCAGATGGACGAGACAGTCTTTCACATGAAGATGCAGCTGGTACTGATGGCGTCACAACACACCGTGCTTCAAGTGCCAAAGGAAGCCCTCGCGTCGGTGCAACGGATGTAAAGTCAAGCACTTACAGTCCAAATGCTGACTTTAGCAAACCACCAGCAAACAATCAGGTTGATTCCATGTTTCATCCTTGTTTTATGAATGAAGACACTGAAACTAAATCAATGTTTTTTCTGTGCAGACTCATGCTCTCTACACTAGTAGTTTTATAACTAGTTAAATTTTTTCATATTCTGCTTATTGACACCTGATACCACCATTTTGAAACCACTGCTTTCAGTTGTCTGTCAGAGCAAGGGCTGTCAACATTGTGATTGAATATTGCAATACCTGGTATCACCGATACATTTTTTATTATTGCGTTAGTTTTATTTTTTGGTGTCATGTGTATTGTCGATACTTTTTTGGCCTGTCATTTATACTCGATGCCAGTACTTTTACCGCTATAATTTATATGGTTTCATTTAAAATAAGTCGCAATCAAGAAATAGTGAGAAAGGAATTGTTTTGCAGAGAAAAATGTTTGATTAGGAAATCCATGATATCTGGTGTGAACGGAAATAGGGAACTCATTGTTGCATGACTTGTTTTGGGGGTTGCAGAATATGCGGTTAAACTTGCTGTGCTTAGACCATATATTTGATCAATAATCATAATGATTAAGTTATATAGTGCCACTTCAAGATAAACTGTAAACTTAGAGGCACCAAACCACGATTTAAAAAGAATTGGTTTTCAGATGCTTGCAGAAAAGGGACAAAGAGAGACCAATGTGTGTTGGTATTTAAGTGTCTGCTTAATACAGTTATACTACTAGAAACACTGAGCTGTAACAATATGCTTTGACTTTTTAGGTTAGAGAATCAAGGAATATTTTCCAGAACTTGGAAGAAGCTGTTATGCACACCAGGGAAGAGTTTACCAGGCAAACAGGTCTAGGCTGGCCAAAACTGGATCAAACTGGTTTGCTGCAGATGGATGCAGATCATAAGAGTCTCAGTCAGCAAAACCTTCCTACACTGACCGGCTTTGACTGGACTGCTTTACTGAACCATACCGAGCCAGATCAGACTTGATGCTGTGCTGGTTGATGTTGGTCAAAACCGGTTGTAACCAGTTGCTGCTGCAAATTCAAACTGACTGCAAATAAGATGTTATTTATTCTTGATCTCACTTATCCCAGTGATGGAAATAGCGCGATCATGTGGCCTCCTGCGTCTGATGCAGCGTAATGTTGGTGTAGGATGCGGTGCTTGTTAGTGCAATAATGTCTGGTTGTTGAGTGCATTGTTGACAGTAGTTGTGTCGTCTTTTTTTATTTGTATTTCCTGTGTACTATCCAAGTGTTGAGGCATACAACTAAATGCTATTTAAACTTACCACGCTTTTAACGTTAAACACCACGATGTGATATAATATATGGCACGACAATGAATGGTCAGTGTAGTTGAATGGACGGTGGCTGGACACCACTGGACAAAAGAGATCTGGATGACATGATGCGGAGAAAACCAATTCATAACTGCAACATTGATAGAATTCTGCTTTCTCTAGTCTGGTGTTAATAATGTCGCTCCAACAGAAGTGGTTTGGTTTGCATGAGATGAATTGAGAAAGAATACTTAATTAAGTAATGTGTCATTTGAGTTGTGGCCATTCAGTATTGCATTAATCAGCAAATTGTGAGCCAATTTACACTGACAAAATAGTCGTCTGAGCTACTACCTTGATATTAAAGTGAGCATTGAATTCAATGTAGTGTCCAACCATTTTAAGGACAGGTTGTGCTTTCCGTTTCAAGAGGTTCCTAGTTTCTTTATTGCCGAGTAACTGAGGACGTATAATGGTATCTGTACTGTCACACAACTTTATAAGTCTCAAACTTGTGCCTGCCTCAAGTGTGCCTGCTGTTCATTTTGCTAACCATATGAAACATGGAAGTATCACAAAAATGTTACCTGTGCATTTCCTGCAGGCGTATGGATGCAATGATGGTCCTTGTCTCTGGGTTCCCAGTTCATGTGATTTTTTGCTTCATTGCACTGGCCTATGGTGTAAGTTACTGTGCAAATGCATGTATGTAAATGCGTGCATTCCAGCACTTCATGGGGTTGTGGGTGTGGTTCAGAAATGCCTAACTCTTCTGGTTGCTTAATTATTGGTTTGACAAGTTGAAGTTAATCATAAGCATCAACGCTGAATGGGAACGAATTGCTTTGGCACTTGGCGCATCTTTTCACAGCCCACCAATGAGTTCTAGTTATCCAAGCACTGTTTGCAAATTAATTAATTTCTTTTGTTCTTCATGACTGTAACTCTATTTAGGCAGTGCATATGTGAGGTACTTAAAGTACGACGCTATGTTGAGTGTATAGATACATACATACATACATCTGAACCTATAGTCCTGATGCCTTTGCAGAAATGAAACACATATTAGGTATGTATGTTCACCATGTGGCTATTTTCTGTTCTTTGTGTTTCTAAAGCCTCATTATTATGTACTAAAGCTATCAAAGAACAACAAAGACTCTCAAAGGCAACACACTCAGATACAATGTAGCTGTATTTTTATTCACCTTTATATTCTTATATAATTGTTCATTCATGCATAAATATGAAAATAACAAGCTTCAGCTGATGGCACTATACTCACAGCTCACAACAAACAGTACTTTTCCAGTGATGGACATTCAATGCATAAGAAATAATTGAAATGAGTCTATTCTTTTTCAAATATTGTAGCATATCCCCACCAGCAATGTCCGACCTTTATTGCTCATGGTTTTATGGGAAGATTTTCCTACACATGGGCCTCTGTTGCTGGGAGCAGTAACTTTATTTTGAAAAGAAATATTGGACTGAAAGAAAATCTGCATTAAAGCATCATGTCTCGACCTTTCCTAACTTACATTGTTAATTATTTATCAAAAGCCTTGATTATTGTCCTTGTTCATATTAACTAGATGGCTCTGTGTGTTCCCACTGGCTGCCAAAACATGTGCAGAATATCTATTGACAGCAGGCATTTCTTGCTGCAAGCATGGCTGAACTGTATTTGTAAATACTAATATTTAATTACAAAGGTAGATTTGTTACGTATAAACATGAATTCTGTAAATGTTTTTAGGTATGCTCTTTTGCTGTACATTCTGAATTATGTTGACTTTATTTATAAAAACTATTGTTAAATGATTATTAAATTTGTTAAAGTACGTTATTTCTATGTTTAATCAGCTTTTACTAGTGTTTATAGCTTTACTAATAATGTTTTAGCTGATTTTTCAGAATACTGAAGATTGTGGGCATGTTTCTGTTGAAAAATTCTCTATACACTCTTTGAAATTATGAATAAAAGTATTGCTATCATTATTTCTTGTAGCAAGTCGGCTAATTTGTTCATCTGTAGTTAATATTTTAAAAATAATTTTAATCTCATGTCACTAATGCACAACATTCAAACCTTGGTGCAATAATGCTCAAATATAACCCATCTTATGCGCCAATAGTGACTAGCAACAAATCAGTCTGATCCAGACAAACAACAACCAGGCATTATTATACTAACAAGCAACACATCCCACACCAACATAACACTGAAACAAACGCAGACCACATGACAGTCTAATCTCCGTCATTGGGACAAGTAAGACAAAGTTAATGTGAAAACTTTTGTTCATTTTCTTACCTCTGTGAGCAAAAAAAATGAGGATTGTCATTACATGTTTATGCTCCAGCTTCTTTACAAACTGCTTTTCTTATGCCGTGCATTGTATTCAGCTGGAAAAACTGGAGATGTTCAGCAAAACAACAGAATCAAACAAGATGGTGCATTCCATCATCCTACAAGGATGTTCCAGAATGATTCACTCTCACACACTGACATAACACCAGATAAAACCGGAATGAGGGCAGAACGCCAAAATACTTTGTACAAAGAAAGGCTTAACCAGACGATAGAGAAGATAGAAAAATCAACTTGTAAATGTACTTTAAAATATCGTTTGACCCGACAAAACACCAAATTCAATAGAAACTGGTCATTGACACCCATTACAAAAGGGTATCAAATAATAATAATAATGGTGATGACAATTATGAACAGCCTTCACTGCAAAGGTTATGCCAATGGTCTTATTCAAAAAGACAAGTTTTCATCCGCTGTCTGCAAAATATACTAAAACTCGCTAATATTCTACTGCACCACACTAGACAACTACACTTCTAACAGCTGCCAATACGATTCTTTAAATTGAAAAGACTAGATGACACAGCTTCAAATGCCACATTTTATCGCACCTTCGAGTCACATTTCCATCATAAGCTGCCTGTGTTTGTCTTATCACACAAATATTATCAAAATCTACACGGCATCTCTTCCTCAATCACTCAATCTTAATACATAATAATTACTGTGGAAAAAATCTACAATCGACAAGACAGAAACGCATCAAAATGCAGCAATGCAAAAACTGCCACTTTTGAAGGATGCCCAATGCCAAGATTCAAAACTCAGTTCTATTCACCCACACAGCAAAGAATGAAAAGAAGATGTCCATAATTAATTCTCAATGATTTAACTAATTCTCAAGCGTGACCGGTAATTGAGTCTTCAAACAGCGACGATTGTGGCCAGCTACTCTAACATGGTCTGAAATTCCTCGACCACTCGTTAAGCTTCGAAGTCCAGGCCAATGCCGAATTTGTGACCACCTTGTCCCAAGTTCTTGCCTTCAATCTGGGTAGATAGTGTCAGTGTGACCCCTAAAAAAATACAAGAAAAAGCCACGCATATATCGTGACAAATATAAATTTATCATAGTCAATACTAAGAACCTGGCTCCTCGCTCAATAAATTCTTCTAATTCCAATCGAATAATGAAGCAATGTGAGCTGAAGTGGGTCTTTAAAACTCTTCACTAAGGCCTTGAGCTCCGTTACTCTACAAAATGCAGATATGAAGACTCGTGTTCTGCATTTCATCCATTCTGCCTATAATGCAAACGATACCAAACTTTTCATCTTGCAAAACTCTCCTTTTTAACCTGAACTGAATTGACAAATATTAAAGATTGGACCTTCAAGAACAGAATACTTATTCTTTTTAAGACCCAAGAAATTAATATTCCACTGACTGCAATCACTACACCCTACCCAAATACAAACATGGATCATCATCGTGCTGTTCTCCACTCGATTCTTTTTAAATATCCAACTTTTCATCTTTCAAACTCTCCTTTTAGCCTGGAAACTGAATTTATTACTCTTCCAATCCAGATCCTATCAATAATGTCAAACTAGTTCTAACTTGTCAAACTCTGGCAATAATTTTCCAAGATTTTAAATTTGATAACCATGTGACATTTGTATTGATGCCGATGCCTATATCCACTACAAGTGACTCTGTTCTCAATGGGAATCCCTCCACTAAACTAACAGATATTTTTAAAGCAAGAGGTCATCGTTGGAAAGGAAAATGCCTGAGCGTGTGAGCCTTGTACATCCCACTGTATTTCTTACCTGCACTTGTTACAAACAGTTTCCGGTTCTCTCACATTCAGAATCGATATGCAGGGAAAGCTAACTAAGGACAATAATAATGGTGAAGGCTACAGCAATGATCCCCACAGGACTCACAATTCCACAGTGAACAAGATTATAAGAGTCAATTGATGAAGCATTTTACTAAAGTTCAGTGATGAAGCATAAGTATGACGCAAGAATCATCACAATCTTGATAGTAACACAAGCATAAACAATTGTGTGACGTAACCTACCATCTCGAATCTTTTGCTGATAAGAGAGAGCAATTTGGCTAGCATTGTTCAACTTCCCCTGAAATTTAGAAAACAAACATCTAAAGAAATAATGTACAAGCAAAACACATCCAAACAGAAAGTTTGGATGTGTCAGGCAGAGGTTTGGACAAAGTTTGGACAGATAAACTGAGCATTAATGCATCGATACCACCAAACATACATTTATACAATATCAATAGACATTACACGTGCAATCGTGCAACGTCTACCTGGTACATACCATGTACTAAAACACACAAAATGGTGCTAAAAATCAAGTAAGTAAAAAATCCAACTCACCAGCATCTACACAAGAGCTTCTGAGCAGCTTAAAATGTCTGAGATTTACTGACCCTTAATGTAGTGTCCTGGTCAACAAGGTACTTGGCAGCTATCGCATAGCGCGTGTCCTGGGTGCCAGTCGTCCAATTTATGAGGACTCCTGTTTCCAGGTCTCTGTTCACCTTTTGAAAAATGGAGCCATGATATTCTGTTCCATCATTCCTATGTAAAACAAACTTTTAGAGGTGAATATATCATTTAGAATGACTCAACAGATATATTAAATGCAATAATACCTGCAGACACTCATACCACCCACATGTACACATCACCAAAATTTTTACTGTAGTGGCTGGTTTGAGGGCAGATCCTTCCTCTTGTATATACTTCAATAATCTGACACGACCAACTATGCCCATGGCCATTCCACCAAATCTGCTCAGTGTATGTCTACCAAGCGCAACAAGTAAGTTGATGTTGCTAATAATATCTCATCACCTGCCACCTGAACATTCTTGCAATCTTTGAATTGTGGAATGTGTCCTCCTTAGATATCCATCTGTGTATGACAGTGATGCCAGGCTACTGCTTCAACCACCTGACTCAACCAATAGCTCCTTGCCAAGATTCTCTGGCTTAGAGCTATGGAGGAATAATGGTGTATTACAAGGACTCACTCAGGGTCAAGGTCACTCCTCTGCCTGACTACCAAAAACCTTTACGGCACTATGCCCATCACATGACACTGACTGTGGTTCACTGATTCCACACACTTTTTATGGTCCTGGCTCCTCTGCTGGGTCTGCCCCTTCTTCAGCGTTCTAAACCAAGTTATTTCCATACTTCAGGTGTTCATGGCCTAAAAACTGCCAACTCACTCATCATCACTAGTGAAATGAATACTTGAGGACCTAAGCTCATTGGACACATTCCATTTCGATGATTAAATTCAACAGGGTTGACTTTGGTAATTAAAATCATGCAAGCCCAATTCCTTCCTGCATTAATCAACTCCAATCAATTTTGAATGCCGAGAATCGGCTGATCAGCATTGTATCCAGGCCTGGTCATATATCTAGTTTCACATGGGAGAAGCTGTACGGGTTTAATATAATAATGTGCAAGTTTACCTCTCTAGAAGGCTGTGCTCTGTGCTGTGTTTCATCTCAAGGGGTTGTGCATTTTTAACTTTTCCATTCCTGGTTGCAGTCTTATTCCCTCTTCTGTGCAAGTTACTTAATTGTTCCACCATTATGAACTGTCACAGTTCAGCATAGTTTTGCTGTTGTTGGACATGAACTCCTCAGCCTGTGTTTGCCGCTTTTCTGCTGGCACTTGACCATTCTGTTAGATCATGGTTTCATGTTGTTTTTATGGGAACACCTCTGATTTACTCTTGAAGTAGTTTTATATAAATATGCTATTACGATTACAAAAATTACCTGATGTAAGCAAGGACTATTCTATACTCAGAACTTTGTTAACCCTTAAACAACAAGAAGGTAATAAAAGATATTGGGAAACTAATGCAGCTCGCATTAAAGCCCTACAACTTTTCTGAAGTTAAATTCAACTGTACTCATGTAATTGTATAATGAGAGCAGTCTTACAAACTTCAATTCAGGGAGGACGAAGAATACTCCCCAGAACACTTAAAAGCAGCTTAATTTAAATTAGGTCAAACTATATTCATAAGATAGAGTATAGAAAAGATCAGAATTAACTCAGTTTCAATTAGGTTCAAGTGTATTGGCACAGCAGCTAAAGAGTAATATCACGACTTACTTTATGTCATAATTAATTTTATTTTACTAAGATTTAACATTACTCACACAGCAGTGTAAAGAGTTAGGTTATCCATTGCATAACTTAATGCAAAGTTGCTCTCCGACAGTAATGACTTCGCAGTCTTGGACGTATCGATGGCAACCTGGTAACCTACCAGCCAGCCATACAAACTACAGAAAAGCACAGACACACAATCAACAACACTGACAGCATAATGTATGCAATTAAACATTTACATATAGTTTTCTAATTCTTCTCTTCAAGGTTTCTTCCTCGATGCTAAAACTCTGGTGAGGAGTACTGAAAGCAATACACGAAATTTAATAATGGAAGTACAATTCTGAAGTATACGTGCAAAAACAAAGCAACAGAATGGACACAACAAAGACAAACACAGATCAGTAAGTTACCTAAAGAAAGAGAGAGAGTCCTACAAACAAGTTTTGGATAAAGAAGTTACCAAAGATGCAAAATGAAACAGACAGGCACACATACAAAGACATACATGAACAGTTAGACAGACAGACAGACATATGACATTATTGTCTAAGACACTTCTTCGTTCAGATCAGTCTGCATCGATAATGTGCAATGCTTACCCAACAACAGCAGATCCAACAATTGTTGGCCCAGCAAAGTCAAAGTCCACATCAAAATTAGTGTGAATGACACGGTGTTCAAATTCTGTCTTAATTTTGCCAGACTTCTTCCTAGATTGAAAAAAAAAACAATATGAAAAAATGAAAAATCGATTAAGAAAACCATGAACAGTCACAAACAAACATACAGAAACTTCAGCCAATTGGCTTTCAGCAGCAAATTCCAAATTAAGAACAAACAACCAAAGAATGATAGACATCTTCCTTGAAAAAAAGAGAAAATTAGTTTGGAGATGTCAGAGATGGTTGAAATGCATATAAAAACCAATTTCTTCCAATGTTGACCGTCATATTTCCTATTTGGGATTCACCTCTCTTGAAAATTAGACAACGTGCATCCTGGGTTAATATGATTAAAATAATTGCTTCTATGACCCAGTATCAGACATGGCAATAATTAACACTGGAGGCATCTACATTATTGAAATTCTTGAAATCTGATATTGCCCTTCTTCCAGCATCCTTTGCTCAGAAGGGCACACACCTCGATGGCACAATTGCAGTTGCACTGCAGAGCAATTGTGCATGAAGGACTTGCTCAAGGTCCCTACACAGTGACTGACACACTGGACGAGGGTCGAACAATGAACTGCTTAAATACCACGGTGCCACACAATTATATGATAAAACCAAGCAGTATATACTTTAAATAATATCTGCTTAAGTACACAATGAACTGATAATCTAAATCATGCTCAGAAATAAGATCCCAGTAAAATAGAAGTGCAAGCATTTGGAATTAGAGTAATGCCAATTCAGAGTAGAATAAAAGAAATTACCCCGTCTGAGGCACAAATTGCGTGTCAAAGGTCAGTTTCAGTCCCTCGAGGAGCTGATCTTTAACTGTTATATCAGTTGACAGAAGATTGTCTGTGTTCCATTTCTGACAAAAAGTCAAACCTTCAAAACAAATAAATTGTACAGAATAATGAAGAATTGAAAGCAACTGCCTCTTATTTTATGTAAATTAATTCAAAATGCAGTCTGAAGCATCGATCACAAATTTATTAGAACTCTCAACTGCAATATCCCAATGTCCAAAAATGAGATACTAAATAAATAGTATAAATACTACAAATATTTTTTTATGAAGACAGCAAAACATTAATTTTATGATTAATAATAACTCATAACTGGCTACGTACTTACAACTGGGCTAAAATACGACTTCTGTGTATAAACATGAATCAAGATATTTAAATTAGAATGCACATTAGAGCAGTCATGATGAGCCAATTGGAAAGCATTTTATGTGAAAAGCTTTGGGTTCAGTAATGATTACAATGATCACTACTTGACTACTTGAGAACATTTTTATTTGCCAATTTAAAAACATTCTTATATGTACAGGCATCTATGCATACACGCACACACACGCATGCACACACAAACACACACACACACATAGTGTGAAACTTAACATGGAAAACTTAAATTAACCATAACAAGTGCTGAACATATGACTATCAACCTTAGAAGTCATAAGAAACAGAACATAATCGTAATCTCCAAATTTCTAAAGCACCACTATAAAGCTAGGCGCTAGGCACAAGCTTATTCACGAGCGCTGCATCAAATCAAAAGGTTGTCGAAAGGATAGTTTGTGGGCGGTCAGAGTTTGGTTTTCAAGAGGTCAGCAGGGAGGCACATATGAGAAGTGGGAATGAAAAACGAGGTAAATCTGTTGTCAGCTAATGAAAAACTGACTTGCTAATCAAACAATTTACCAAATCTTCTAAATATCTAAATGAAATCTGAATGACCTGCACACATATTTGGAAATATTATCATTGTGGTAGACTGGGTATAATGGTCTTTGTCTCATCTAAGTTTTTGTCAGCATGCCAGACCAACAATAATTATATCCTGGCTAATAATGATTTTAACCTGAAAAGATATGCTTACCATATTCTGACCACTTATGCTTTGTCTCCAGACTTCCAGTAAATTTCTTTGACTCATTGTTTGTGCTTCCAGTGGTAGTGAATTCCAGCCCATTGCTTGCCTTTGTTTTGGCCTCCAACTTGCACAACCCATAGTCTTCATATTTTCAAACAATACCAGCAATTTGTTTCCATCCTCGTAATCAAAAACATCTTCTTAATTTTATGCAACGTAATGCAATGCAATATAATCTAAGCTATAAAGTGGAAAATATTTATTTCTATCCAAAGGAATGCCTATGCAACAAGAATTTTTACAAAACATTCTTATGCGATTTCTAGGGCAATGTGATTATTTTCAGCTCACAATTTACTCAATATTCCGAGTTTTGGACATTTTTGAATTGCTAAATTCGCTGACACTCGATATGATGACACCCGTCATTTGCAAACACATCGTCTGAAGGCTGTGCCAAGTTTAATATGCAAATCAGGTGCATTAGTTAGAGACCATGGCCTCACTCTGAGCGCTTGCCAAATGGAACACTCACAATCAGGTAAACTTACAAGGAATCAGAATTCAGTGTCAAGCAAAGCTGGGCGTGAGGCTAGTGTACGGTAGCCAAAACTTGATTTGGTACCCATATAAGAAATAAACTTACTGTGGTAATTTTAAGGTAATCCATCCAAGCTTTTCTTCCCCACACTCATATCTTTTTGCACTCATTCATTCTATCCATGACTCTATGGTTTAACTTACTCAATTACTTTGTACAGTGTACACTATACTGCAATCCCTCAACATTGTTCATTTTACAGTTTTGCACTCTCTTTAAAAGAACACCATTGCTGAGCACTCACTGAATCCCTTTGAGAAGAGATCCCTGGCAGCTTTTCCAAGGTCGACAAAAGATGGAGGAGATTGCGACATTTTACAACTAAAGACTTTGTCTTCAATTTGACCAAATATGTCTGCAGGAAAGCAATTCACACATAGATCAAAAGCATGTAATCCTAAACCAACTTTCTCATTATTAATTGTCTAAGCACAACACCACTATGTTTCCTTTACATGAAGCAAAGCAGCACATCTTCCCAGACAAAATAGATGAAACTGGTATGCTGTTATTCTCCAACCTTCCTGCTGGCAAGATCATCCATGTTGGGCAGTTTCACGGTGTTTCAAAGGCATCACATATCAAAATCATCTAGTTCTTTTGGCAACAATCCACCCTGCATGCTTGAGCATGTAGTCCTTCAATGCTCATGTGAGATAATAATAAGTAAGTTTTGCTTCTCGACTGATTACTTAATTACACACTTTTCATCCAGTTATAGAAGCTTGGAATATAAGTCAGTCTAATATACAACATCTGTGGTCAGTTCAGATAGATTCAGATCATGGTCGTCAAATACTTAAAGCGGTCGACCTGTAATGCACAAAGTATGGGTTAATAATCGTCCAAGAAGTAGTAACTTTGTAGGAACTTAGAACACATTCTTCGTATGCAAATGCCCTGCAATATAGCAGCAAATCATGCCATCTAATGAAATGATTGAAATAATATTAAAGTGTGGAGCTTCTGCGGCCGAGAGTTTGACATAAAAACGCACCGAAAGTTCTATTAATATGTCTAAAAGCTACACTAAACGACCATCACGACGCTCTAAATTTTGCATGGGTTCTGCGTACAAGTAGAATTTTCGTTTACTTTTGGGCCGAAGGTTCGACCGCAGAAGATTTATCTTGGAATATAAGTCAGTCTAATATACAACATCTGTGGTCAGTTCAGATAGATTCAGATCACAGTCATCGATTACTTAGAGCGGTCGGCCTGTAATGCAGAAAGTATGGGTTAATAATCATCCAAGGAATAACTGTGTAGGGTCTTAGAGCACATTCTTCATATGCAATTGCTCTGCAATATAGCTGCAAATCATGCCATCTAATGAACTGATTGTAATGAGGCCAATATTAAATTAGTTGTGCATTATACTGTTGTAAACAGATCATCCCAAATTCAACAGAATACATTACACACAATGTATAATGCACAATTGTACATGACCACCAGAGAAAGTAACGAAAAGTGCTGCTCTGGGTTACGTACATGCCTACTTATTTGTTAATGGAATTGGTTCATTTGGCAATGTCACCAAACTATTTATGCACATCATACCCTTTGCATCATATAATCACAAATTGGATGATTTGCTTAAACCGGACAATTGCAACGAAAACGTCTAAGGCACAACATTTAAACGGCACCACCTTGTAAAGGCTTCGTTCGCTATTTTTTTTGCCAAACCTCTCAGTGACAGACAGTTAATAAGCAAATCAAATCTGACAATTGTCGGCTTTTTGACACAAAGTGTGCACATTCATTCGGCTTCATCCATGCTTCAGCTAAAGCTTACTAAAATACAAGGATTTTGATGACCCTCATCAATCTTACAAAACAAGACATTCTAGCACAAGCAGAGACTACGACAGATGCATATCAACTACTTCAGTTAATGGATGACTTATACTTTAGACCCCGATACCTGGGTTTGGAGTGCCACCAAACCCGTAAAGCTGCGGTATGAAAAAGCCCACATGCCTATAATCCCTATTATCAGACCTTTACTAACATGCTTTTCTTCAGATTCAGGGCTGACCATTTGCCTGTATATACTAAGAATTTGAAACTGAAGTGTGCAGCCAGTATGCCCATGAATACCAACCCCAGTAACTGAACGCATAGTGCATGCTTCTAAGCCAGTCTGCACACTATCCTGGAAATTCCATCTAAGAAAAAAATTATAAAAATATCTAAATCATTTCATGAAAATCTTATCACACTTTCTATTGGGCCCGTGTTCATATACTTTAGGTCAGTCACTGGATTTTATTTTTCTGAACGCGACCGCAAATTATTCACGTACGGTATCGTTACACAAACAGTGTGGAGCGATATAATGCAAAAATGCGCTACATATATTATTGTCGATACCACTGAACACTGCCGTTCTTCATGTGAAAAACCCATTAATGACCTTCGCGCGATAACTTGACCTTCTTGTCTACAAAAAATTATGAATGGTCCAAACCCCGTGAATTGAATTAAATCAAATACGAAACCTCGCCTCTGACTATCCACCTACGCGCTCCCGCTTATGCAGAACGTGACATCTGTCAATCACCGCTCCACGTCAATCAAACTGCTTGAAACAAAATACGCTTTAAAATGAAAAAATAAATCCACACTGACGCGATAAGTAATTAAATGTCAAATTCACTAGGTTACTTAAAATTTCAATAAAAACTAGGAATTATATATTTCAGCATCAATCCTTGACCTACATTACCACACAACGCGGCTTAGTTTTATGGCGCTTTGACAATCTGTAAAGATCATTGTAGTTGACTTCATCGAGTAAATATCATACAAGTATGTACCAAAGATGGTAGAGTCGTGGTCTACAACTCTACCAGCTTTGTATGTACAGTGTGCATTCACAACTATGGACCTATTGACAAAGCTGCTCAAGTGATATGTGAAAGATTGCACACAAATATTCAACCTTTAATATCCGTCTGGTTCGAGCCCATATGATCCTTTCAAAAATTCACCTTACCAATGGTAAAGTGAATTGATTTTACGTAATTAGACCCTATATATTGATTGATCGATTGAAGTTATATATGAATGTCAATGGTTTCAGTATGCAAGTGGTTGTTCGAGCTCTTCGGAAGGTTTGACCTCCCAGGATTTGGGCCTGACACTAGAACGAACAGAACAGCTTGCTACAGCACTGGAGGATCTAGTCTCCCCAACGTGGCTATTGTGGGCACTAACACATTTTCGCAGATAAATCAATTAAGCAATCAAATTGTATCTTGTCACATAAAATAGAAATATAGAATGTAGAATGTTGGAGGTCGCAATTAGCCTACGGACAATTGTATTTGCGTACTTAGTTGCCAAACAGAAATTAAAAATTCCTCTGATCCACTGGAACCGGACCCTTCGACAAACCTATGACTTGACTACAACGCCTGCGAATATGCTGGTGCCCTTGCTTTCGAGACTGGGTTTATGCTTCACCGTTGGTCGGAAGATCAAATGGAGGGGAGAACTTAGGATGCAAACAAAGAAGTAGACAGTGATTCACAATTCGCTATTAATTACGAAAATTAAAGAAATTTTTGTTCGGTTGAGTAAAAATCACTAAATGACTTATTCTAGCAAAGAACACTACTTTAGGTAGTGCCAAGGTGGTCACGTGGTGGCGGCCATATTTATTCAACATCATATGAAATTGATCGAAGGCTGTGGTTGACTTTTATAATTTGAAACTTATTGATTTATTATTTACAGCCGTAAGTATAGAAAGTTTTGTTCTTTGTTGAAATAAAAAAATACAGGTGAAAGTCTTACATCAGTTCGCAGTTTGTTGTTAGAGGGATGGCTTTTGTACAGGAAACAGAACGCTAGTTGAGACGTTGGTCTGATTGTGACGGCTCTAGCGGAAACGACAAAATTCTTTTGACGTCGCGGGGTTTTGTCAGGTTTTTGGATGTATTTGGTGAGAATAAGTTGCCGAAATTTTTGCAGTATGCAGATTCTTTTAGTTCGAATTTATTCTGACGGTCCAAATGTTTCCGCCTTTTCCCACGGTTTACATTATTGCCATCCAAATGTCATCCTGGTTGCAATTTAGATGGATTGGAACTTACTTTACATAAATACTGCAGAGCCTATGAATTGCACACGTGATGTGATGTGTTTTTAGGTTTGTATTGTGGCTATATTACTTAAGTTTGTGAACTTTGTCAAGTGTCGTCTCAAGTATATTTATACTGCATATTGATTGATAATCATTTGCCAGTTTTGAGTGCTTCTGGGGAGATGTCAGCACAGCTACCACAAAATTAGCCTGGTGCCATACAGCAGCAATATTCTTAACTAGTATTGTTTAGTTTTAATTTGCTACATATTCAAATCAAATCGTTTATGCTGTAATCAACTTCTTAAACGATTCTAGGTTACAGAGTGATGGCACAAGTTTTAATTGATAGCAGCCTGAAGGGAAGGGCCTGCGTGGATCAAAGATTCTGATAGGTGGGAGACACCTATATGCAGCATAAGGAAGACATAAAAAATTAACCATCTGATTTATATTCAATCTATGGTATTTGAGCTTGAGACTCCTATATGTTAACAACATTGATTTGAAACTTCTGTGCTATATATAATTTTAAGTGTTGAATCATCTCTGAAGCACACATTTGTGTTAGGCAATGTGCAAGAATCTGTAATGCATAGAAAATAAGATTTGCCAGAATGGTAGAGGTTGACATTGGCACGGCAGTGGCGACCAAGCACTGATATAAACGATATCATATGGTGGCCCCAAATTCAGGTATACGAGAGTCCAAGCAAGTAAATGCTTCGTAACAAAGTGAATGATGTGAATGAAAGTGTCCTAAAATCCGGTTCAGTCATATTGTTTATTCAGATGTTTGTTCACCACCAGACTGATGTACACCTCTACCACCGGGATTTATATATAATTGATCAAAGTTATAGATGTATCTGATAGTTGAAACAACTGCTTATTTAACCCATTTTTAATGCACATGTCTTTATTATGGGCAAATGTGTGTCTATGATGGCTTGAAGAGGATAAGCAGGACACTAATCATACAGAATAATAGTTGACACAACATCATTTTTGCTCTTATGCTTAGAAATGTTGTCTCAGTTTTATCGTGTCCATATATTCTTGGCATTGTGCAGGTTGTCATGGTGACAGGCATATCCAATTGCTGTTATCAGGCCTTTAAATCATGGTGATGCCCGAAATCCAAAATAGTTTCATTGCATTTTTACTGCCAAGTTTGTGTAGATTTCTGACAGGTTCTTGTTTGAAGTCATAGTAGGGTGGGCTGAGAATGGGCAATTTTTCTTTGCTTTATTTCCTTCCAGCTGCCATTGTTTAATCAAATGATTGTTTAGAAGTGGCACAAGTAGCTAATGATAAAATTCCAGTGTAACAAGCAACGCCGTGGTGGCTGGATTATATATTTGTTGCTATATTATTAATTAGACACCACTCTGTTATTTTACATTAAAAACTCTTCTGCATGCAGTAATTGGTAGCTAAGGTCAACCTTTGTCACTGGTGTGTTTAAGTATTTCTGTTTAAGGCAACCATACTGAATTATGTCTTTGTCAGCATATGATTTACACAAGCCTTCCTTAGTCTGACTAGCAAGCTCAAAGACATCAGTTCTAGTCTGTATTCTGCTATCAGATTTCTAAAAATTTGTTGATAGGCCACATTGATATCTAGTTATAGTCAAAAGTTACTGGGGATAGTAACATGAGTGGTTAAGCGCATCAAATGCAAGAGGTGCTTGGAGAACAACAGGGTGCTATCAGTCTAAGGGTGACATCCAAGTTGCGGACACTGGATGAATAGGTGAAGTCAGGATACACTGAAGTTGGAAGTGGGAGGTCAAGTTGAAGGAGCCGCTGTTTGGTTCCAAACCAGATCAGTGTTAGAGTAGTTAATGTTAAGTAGGGTTGATTTCCTGCCAACATCCATGAGTGGAGATCATGTAACAGTGAGTCAGTTGAGACAACAAGGGAGAGCTGCTCAGCAGGTGGACCATGTACAAAGGTCTGGATATCATCAGCATAGAGGTAGCTAGGTGTTTAGTGAATAAGGAAGTAATGCTCACTGTGTAAAATAGGTACAAGATGGGACCGAGCCCTGATGGACAAAGAACTTGATTTCTGTCCAGGCAGTTTTACAGAGAAATGAAAGGTTAGAGTTGGTAAATTATTTTGACAGGCATTCTGGTAAAGGTTGGTTTCTTAACGGAAAACAATTGCCTATTTTTCAGTTTCTGGGAGGTGACCCTCAGTATGGGACCTGCTGCACATGTAGACTACAAATGTGGCAGTGATTACAGTGGTACTGTGTTTTTACCCTCTTTTATTTAACTTGGCTTGCATAAAGAATTGTCTTGATTAGATGTTGGTTCGTCGTAGTCCTTTCAACTCTTTTTTCGGCATGTTCCCGTCGACCTACAGAGCTGAAATTTTGCACACATGTCACGCTTGGATGACAACGCAATGTATAAAATTTTTACAGACATAACTAAAAAAATTAGCAAAATTAAATATCGTTTACCCACTCGAAAGAGTCGTTATTGACGCGCTCCACTCTCTCAAGTTTACATCATAACTGATCTCTTAAGTAAATGTATTGTTTACCAGATTACCAAAAGTCAATAAAAGAGGGTCACGAAAAGCGCATGTTTTTACTTTTACTTGTTTCTTTTAAAGCTATGTAGACCCTTATGTGTACCATTTCCATTTGTTGATAGTGAAAAAACTGGACATAGCTTAACAGGATTTGGAAGTCACATTTTATGTTATGCTGTGTTAATTTTTGGTTAACTGTTTTCTACACTCATGCCACAGATTTGGGTTAACCCTCACTTCAGTTTCAATTTACAAATTCTTGGTGCATAATTAGCACTTTAGTTGGATAAAAAAATGGATATTCTAATCTAAAATTCTATCGTTTAAAATAGAGTTGAGTCAGCCAACTGATAACACTGAACTTTTCCAACTTTTGCTAATGATATGTACATCGTGCCTCTTGAGTAGGTTTCTTGAAGAGGCGCTCCACAAATTATTGCATTGAACGTCATTCTGAGAAGTTGTAGAGCTTCCATCAAGGTTGTGTTGACTATAATACAAAAGTTTTTTGAAAAATTAATGATTAATTTTCACCAATCTCTTCTAAGGATCTGCTGGTAATTGACGGATGTGTGATTACTACTGTTTGTATTATCAGTTTCTCATCATAATGACATTGTCGTAAACGTTTGTGTTCAGCAGTCTCATTGTCTGCATTAGGGTAGAATTATTGATTTGCATTAGGGTAGAATTTTTGACTTGCATTTTTATACTTACTTATAAAGGACAACTGAGTCAAATTACAATTTTGAGTTGATGATAAAATTGCCGATATACTAGGAAGCTATGTATTATCTTCCAGGTTGTGAGCCAGGGAGGAACTATTTGATCAACTGTTATTCATGCAGTATGTTCATACTAATCCTTTGCATGTCAAAGATATCATATGTTAGCCTTTTATCGGTTTTATCTGAACCATCTGGAATGTGCCCCTGCATCTTTCAGCTCTCACTTTCGCCATCTGGGTCGTATGTAAATCTCCAAAGGTCATCCATGTTTGGTAGGAGTGGTTAATGCTCAAGAGATGTTTTTGTTTCAGGCCAGAAGAAGGTATAAGATGTGACTTTTGTCATCTAAGTGAAAGACTTTAAAATTAGAATATATTTTGTTTGCAACTTTTTTGGGCCTAATGCATTCAAGCCAGACAACTCCGGGTATAGTTGTTTGTGTCTTTGAGTAATTTTTGTAGAGGGATTTTTACAATTCGTTAGAGCAGAAGAAGTTGTGAATTTGCTATATATCTGCATATGTGCTCTTTTTTACAATTCGACATCCCTAGCTTAGTACTTTGAGTGCATGAAAGGGCAGCCCATGACGCACAGTCATTCTAGTGAGAGTTGTTAAAAGTAGGTTAACATTTGGTGTTGCAAGGTAGTTACTCTTCATTATGCTCTGACCCACTTTACCAGAGCAGTGTACTCAAGTTATCAATAAGCTGCTGTAGCTTGTACTAGGTTTTTGGACTTTGTCAGAGGGATGAAGATGATCAACATCTTTGTTTTACACCAGATTTACATGATGGAAATGAATATGCATACTTCATGTTGAGTCACGACAAACAATTTTCAGCTTTGAATTGTGTTAATGGCAATTGTCTGTTTGGTCTTTGAATTCGTTGATGCAGACATTGTTATTAGACCTGCTAGGTTTAAACAAAAACATCTTATTTACAATCTGGAAAAATATGAGGTTTGTCTCTGGTAAAGCAATCATAAGACGTCCCCCAACAAACAAACCATTCTGTGAGCTAGTATGAAACCCAGCACTGCACTTTCATTATTGTTGTTTCTGTGGTCTTGTATATGCATTTTATATTATACATTATGTATAAATGCATTCTGCCAAAATTGTTTTGATCTGTAGGACCTGGATCTGTTAGTTTCATGGTCTGAATGGTGGCAAAGGTGAATGTTTTCTAACTTGTTTTTCCAAGCATTTGGTGTAAACCCACGTTTTGGGTTTCAAAATGACTGGATTTTCCGATTATCCATTAATGTGGATTTGCATTCCCTACTATACATTAACTTACTCAGGGAAGCCTAAGACACTCGCATTTTTGAAAGGCAAGCAATGGACATATTAATATTTGCTAGTCTACTGTGTAATGTTCTTTTTAACAGATATTGAAAGCTGCCAATACCTGATGCCATGGGGAAGCTGCTGTCAAAGATATTTGGCAATAAGGAGATGAGAATCCTTATGCTTGGACTGGATGCTGCTGGCAAGACAAGTATCCTTTTACTTCAACAGTAACTGGTCTCAGTCCAACTTTAATTGGATCATATTCAATTTTGTATAACATTGTTGGTATTGTTCTCTTACATAGATGTGTGCAAAAAAGGTGCAGTTTTGTTTGTAGTGGTCTTGTAGGAATGTGTGCATGTACCTGAAAAACAGTGAATACACTCCAGGAAGGGAATGTAAGAAAGTAACAACATTTAAAATGCATCGCCAAATTAATTTTGTCAACTTTATACCTATACTTTGGCTTGGATAATTATTTCTAAGTAGTGACTTCAGGGTCATAACAACCAATGCCTCTAACTAGGGACCGACCAGGTAGACAATTTCCACCGGGTATCAAATCCGAGTATTTCTGTGTACTATTTGCCGGATCCGGGTAAGAACCAAGTAGTAGTGGGTCGCTACTAGGGCGACCACTCCGGAGGGTACCATTGCTGGAATTTTGGGGTCATGGAATTCACTCTGTCTTGGAAAGTATTTTAAATATTGCACAAAGAATTTGGTTTTTCCATCTATTATATCGTGCAACATGTTAAAATTCCAGCCAATTATGAGATGGAAGTGTGAACCTTCCTCTACATTGGATATATTGCATGTCTAATGAGAAGCAAGGTATCAATGGATAGCATGCTGAAACCCAGTTGTAATCGGGTCATTATCCAGAACAGCAGCATGCTCAGAAAGATATGCAACTTGGAAGTCCTGTTTCGTGAATGAAGTTACATGTGCAACTAAGCAGAATGGACCTATACAGGATAGAATTGCAAGAATGTAGGTACAGCAACATTTAGAAAAAGCGCTTGTATACCAAGAGCGGTTCTAGTTTTGCGTATGACCATTGACCAGGTAAATTATTCAGATGACCTGGTTGAATAATGACAAGTCTTTGGATTACAGACAGATTTTAGGTGTTGTGGTTTGCTAGAGTTGAAATGGTTTACTTTGTTGAGTTGTTAAATGGCTCGAATTTTATGCAGTTAAGTAGCACATGGTGTTGTGTCATCGGAAATAAGTTTGAATCAAGGCCATCGTTCATCTGCGCACTGTCACCGGACCTGAACCAATTAAATACAATATTATTTAAATTGTAACCGATAGTGACATTTATTTCAAATATTTGTAAAAGTTTATCAGTTGTTCGTTCATCTCCAGATTTTTTCATTCTAAAGAACTGTTGTCACACTTGTAAAGTCTGAATATTGTAAGAAGACTTTGGCTTCAGGTGAAAGCACTTCTACTTTTCAAGTATAAGTACAAAGAAAATAAATTGATTTGCATTAGTTCACTTGTTCCCAGCCTTCTTTTTTGTTGTAACTCCAAACTAAAAATTATTTGTGCATACCTCCAACAGAAAAAAACTTGTCAGAAACATTCTTTGGTAATTTATTTGATTAGAATAGATATTTAAAATGTTGATTATGATATTATTAATGAATTTTGCTAAATTTATTATATTAAAAATTATTATTGTGGTACAAACGTACACTTTGTACATTTCAGCTGAGTATACAATAAAAGTTGTTTAATTGAAGATTCTCTTATTTTATTTCCCATATTTTCAACTAACGTGAAGATAGGCCAATATCCTCTAATAATTAATCAAATCAACATGGAAGTTTAATCATTTTAATGTGAGCAGTGGGCTTGCTTAGATTTGCAAAATTCTGCAATATCAGGCTTTATTAATGTTAATTTTAGACATAGGCCTAAGTCTGGCTCAAGTTCAAGTTTCGATCTGTATTGGTTGTTTATTGCAAGCATCACATAGAATCCACTTTCACAGAGATATGACACTCTTAGGGAATCGAAATACTTCAAAGCTCTCAGAAATTAATCCATATTCTGCTCTTCTTTTAAGCCAGAAATCACTCTTTAAGTTCTTGTTGAATTCACTCTTCAATCCACCATTACATTGAATTGATCTCTTTCCTCTGCAGGTATTATTTTTATCTATCTAAAAAATTTCTTGTGTCCCCCTTGACACAGCTGACGCACCCCTAAGGGTACGCGTACCACCGGTTGAAAATCACGTTTACAAGCAACATTTAGTAGGCCACTTGTATGGATCCTGTTGACTCCCCAAAATAGTAACATCCGTCACTGAGGCCTGAGTCATGTTATTGTTAATAGCAATTTCATGACGGACATTTATTCAGTTTTTCGTTGTGGCTACCAAGTAAATTGTAATAGAATATTAAAGAAATTTACAGTTTGATATAGACGTGATGATAGTGGACTAGTTCACCAGTAAGACACCAGTGAAGCAGTGTGTTATGTGTTCTGAGAGAAGTTGTTGATGAGTTATCTGAATAACCAACTTCAGTAAACCAGCCTCAATATCTGTAGTTTTCTTGAAGAGATGCATGAATAAATAAGCACTTACAATTGAAAAATACGATTTAAAATTGCTTTGATGCTTGGGTTAGCACTTGCAGACTTGCATGGACTTACTTTGATTATGGCTTGTGCAAGCCTTATCTGACACCATCGTCATTAGTGTAATTACTTAGCATTAGGTGTTGATATTTTTTTAAGTTTATTTCTTGGAATGAATGCGATGTGAATTACATAAAATATGCTTTTTATTGGATGTTGTGCAGTCTCATTTCTGGAGGCAGTTGATTTGTCACCTGATGCAAATAGAGTATATACCTAATAATCTTCTCGGAATTTGTAAAACACTGCTCTGTTAAATAACCGAAAGTGATATTGAAAGTTTCAGAGTTTGAAACTATAATGAGAATGCTGTAGTGTTTTGTAAATTTGTATGTATAGTTTATAGCTTGCAGACTATTCCTTATAATTTATGATCTGAGGGTTAAATCATGTGTGTTATACCATGAAGTTATAAATGTTTGGCAAATAATCATGTGATATGCGCATAATATTATGTGTGTTTAGTGTGTGTGGGTGGTCTACGACTCTATGTGCGTGAAAATTTGATATTCTAGGTTGGTTTGTTAACTGTTCAGGAGTGTTGAATGCTCCTTAATGATAATGCCAATGTTTGTTGTTGCATATTAATTGTACTTTCATTATCGTATGCTATCACTTGGGGACCTTGTTTGATTCCTTAATGACTTTCAGCGATCCTGTACAAACTGAAGCTTGGACAGTCTGTTACAACTATACCTACAGTCGGATTTAATGTCGAGACCGTCAAGTATAAAAACGTCAAATTCAATATCTGGGTCAGTTCTGGTCTTATGAACCACATACTCATCATGTTTGAGGACCTGAGTTTTTGAATTTGGCTCTATTTAGAATTTTTGGCAGGTTTTCAAGATTGGAATGTTTGTAGTTGTTCATTCATTACAAAGATTTATATGGCACCTCTTCAATATTACTCCTGACCCCAGCTTGGCTAAAAGGTGAAAGGAGTGTTATGAACCTTGGGTAGAATGGAATGTGTTAGAGTGGATCTTAGGAAGCAAAAGTTGTGCCAACAGGAGCCCGTTCCACACAGAGAAGGTGGCCACAGAGAAGACATGGGTCTGTCGTGTCAAAGTACATGTACATGTAGTAGTACTGGTAAAAGGGACAAGGATCACCCCGCTCCACGGAGTGGAGGGAGTTGTGGCCTCTGGTACCTAGGGCAGGGCAGCAAAAGCTTGTGCTGGTAGACTTGAGTCAAGGCTCAGCTACCACCAGACTAGAGCAGCGATCTGGAATATAATCCGCGGGCATGAATGGGATATCGGTGTGTCACAGCAACAACGGCATTAAGATTCCAGACAGGTCAAGTAAGCCTGAACGTCATCAGCATACATCTGTCCCAGCAGAGTATGGGCAGTAAGGAGACGACTAAAGAGCTAGAAGGGTGAGCTGGGACCTATCAACATTCCCTTAAATGTCAGAGATGAGGTGCAGAATAAGGGTCTCAATGGAGTGGTCCTTCCAAAGACTGGATTGGCATGCTAAGCTGATTATTTGCATCTGAGTGTAGCGAGCGATTAGCTGATAAGCATTGTTATGAGTTGCACCACAAGGTCCAATTTACTCCACTTGTTGATAAATAGTAAAGGTATTGGCTAGACAGATCTAGTTAGTTACGATACAAGGATGACATTGTATTTGCCATATGTGGTATGCTATGGTCTGAACATATTAGCATACAGTTTGTGATGACAGGATGATTTTGCTGCTGCCAGTATATCTAGCCTGCTCATAATGATGCCATGGCTATATGTACAAAGGTCACCTCGCTCCACGGAGTGGATGGAGCTGTGACCTCTGGTACCTAGGGCAGGGCTGCAAAAGCTTGTGCAGGTAGACTGAGTAGAGCTGTACCGATATCACTTTTTGCCGATTATGCCTATACCGATTATTGCCGATTATTCATATGCCGATACCTGATTATTTTGCCGATTATTTCTTTGTGTTTCCCAAGATGTCCGGTTCCAAAAGATATACCTACTGCTACTGCCTATTGTTGTGATACAAGCAAACACTTCCCCCGTAGGAGACATATGCGCGTGGTTGGGGACTAATCCTAGGCAGGCAATACAGATTAGATACCCCACCTGCCGTTGAACTGTGCCCAGGGTAATTAAAGGCCAAGGCATGGCTGTTCTATTCACAGCCACCCATCTAGTCTTAGCCTCTCAGGCGACTGACATGTGTCGGGGAGATCTGATTGGCAGCTAGCATGTATTCATTAGGCATGCCTCCACGATGTACATTCATCGGTTTCTCTGTTGAATTGGCCAGCCGTTCCTTGGTTCATAGGCAGGCACTATGACACACTCTGCACAAGACCTATGTTGACACATTCCCATGGTCTATACTAGCACAGTGGGTGGTCTCACCACTGGTCTGAAGAAGCCATTGGCTCGACCAAACGATATGGGAATGGAACGAAATGCCGTCCTTCACAGACCCAGTGATGTTGCTGTCGTCATTTTGCTTTTATAGACTGAAAATAATATAATTAAATAAAAAATTAATTTTTTGTATCAGCGCCGATTATCTTGCCGATATTGCTGATATCTCTATAATCAGCCCAATCCAGCCGATTAATCGGTACTGCTCTAAGACTGAGCTACAATGACTGTCCTGTACATCTGAGAATATATCGTATAGAGTCGACTAGGTATAAGTCATCCCTACATTTTGGGCTTGGATAGTGGGAAAATGTATGTAATCGAATCTATGTAGCTGCCCTAAATAATGAAGACAATTTATATGGCACCGTTGTGCGACCATACCACTACAAGGGCGCCTAACAAACAACTAAATATCGGTATTAGCCTTCAAAAAGTGATGTGTTTTGAGCTTTGACTTGAAAGAGTCCACTAAGTTGGCCAATCTGATGGTGGGTGGATGACTGTTGCAGCATCTGGGATCGGCGACTGAGAAAGCGCGGTCACCGAAGCGTGTCTTTATCCTCCATACGCATAGATCAGTCTCTGATGTGATCTGAGCCACAGCCCAGACGCAGAGGAACGAGTCTCAATACAGTAATCGCTGTGTTCATGCAGGGCATAGTGAATGATTTTCAAACCACATATTTAGCATCTTGTATACTTTTTAAGTATTGCTGTATGAATGAGCTATGTTTTACAATTCTATAAATTAAATAGTTTGTTTTTATGTTTGTTTTTGTTAGGACGTAGGTGGACAAGATAAGATTAGACCTCTCTGGAGGCATTACTACACTGGTACACAAGGTCTTATATACGTAGTTGACTGTGCAGATCGTGATAGGATCGATGAAGCCAGACAAGAATTGCATCGGATCATAAATGATAGAGAAATGAGGGAAGCAATCATTCTGGTGTTTGCAAATAAGCAAGATCTACCAGATGGTAGGTAGACGTTTTACATGTTGATTGTAAACGTAGACTATGAAAATTTAATCATCATTTTGCACATAAGTGACTAAATGCCCTATATATAAGTTGATTCCTTATGGAAATCTATTTATTGTATAACAACAGAATCCTGATAGAAGGTATTGTGCCACTTTTCTTTAACCTGAAAGCTTCATAAAATCATACTGGCAGAGGAATGCAGAAATTGCATGTAGTTTACTATTAGTTTATGTATTAAATTCATTGAATTGGAACCTTTGCTCAATTTTTCAACTTTTAGGCAGCCATCAGTTGCCAGTGAGCAAGTCTGAGGGCCTAGTTTTGCTTCTTGCGAACAACTTCGTTCTTTTGCCATTTTGGGTAGTTTTGGATTACACTGTTGAACAACTGTTATTGTGTACCGAATAGGCTTTAGCAAAAAAATCATGTTTTTCTACTTTGTTTCAATTGAATTTTTACATTTCAATGTGTCGCTGTCCAAACAGTTACCAACCTTCAGCAAAGTCTTAGCTGCTGTTAATGTCTGAGATCGTGTGCAAAAGTCATAGATTATTACTTCCTTGACGATATGGACACTTATTTACCTGATGATTTGGTTTTATGTTTGCCTAGCAATGAAACCACACGAGATCCAGGAGAAACTAGGCCTGACGCGAATACGTGATCGTAACTGGTACGTCCAGCCTTCGTGCGCAACAACGGGTGATGGACTTTACGAGGGACTGACCTGGCTCACTTCGAATGTAAAGCCGTGATGCTAACAAACAGTCTCGGACGTTATATTTAATATCAAGTGCCATCGGGTGGTTGGTTGAATTATGCCTATCGATACAAACGTTGGATGCGAGTGTACAGTCCTGGTTGCTCGAGTCGACGGCATCCACTTTGTTGTTTCGAGCGGTGCATGTTCGATATGATGCGCATCTTGATTTGTACAGTAATTTCGTCTCTTTTGGTATATTTCGAATAGTTATTGACCTAGATTACTCTGGTTAGATAATTACTAATAATTCTGTTGCCAACTTTCTTCCGGAATTAATTGATAAGCTTCCGTGTTGATTTGGTTTGTCGGTTTTGTATGCTACTGAAAGAATGTATACTAAGGTTCCATATATTTCAACAGTTTCCATGTAGATTTTGCAACTTTCAGCAGGTCGTTGTAGACATTTCTGCCCCGAATTGTGTTGTTTGATGTCCTGTTGCCTTAATGCCATCTTTCTTGCTTGGCAAAGTTTTATATTGAAGAGTTACACCAAGTTATGTCTGAGTAGGGTTGTCAAACCATGTAACACTTGTAACAGGTTAGATTCATTTATATATATTTCAGATATCTAATACCTAATGACATTTTATCCAATCTTCCTGTAGGGATTACATGCTTTGTTATATTTTATTTTCAATGCGTTGGTAATTATGATTAGCTTTGTGTGAAATGTGTTTCTTTTCATTTCTTGCAAATGTTTTAGTGAAGTTATGGTAAGTGTGTTAGTGATGTCATACACTGTAGTCTTTGGGACATGGTAGTGTACTGGTTAGTTGAGTAACATGTGCTATTTGGGACCTTGTGGAAATCCTTAACAGCAGTTGTTTTGCTATATCGATTGATGCCTCATCAATTGATTGTGGTGCTTTACCAGTGGAAAACATAAATAGAGCCGTTTGTATTTGTCCGTACAATTACTTCATTTTCATGGAGACATGATTGAGCTAACCCGATTGATTGATGGATGGATTGATTGGTTGGATGACATACAACTTGATTGGTTGTGACAGTTCCCAGACATCCAGAAAATCAGTGATCTATGTCAAGGCAGTCATTTTTAGGACATCTTGAGTGCTTAGTGTTATACATTGTGAGGTTGGTTTTGGGGCCTTGCTACCATATGTTGGCAGCTGCCTTTCAGTTCGATATGCACTTATGTCATTAAGAATGACTTATGTCATTAAGAAAGCCTGTCACATAATAGAATGCATATGTGTGGTAAAGAAGATAATTTGAATTTCTTCTATTAAACCTGAAATTGGGGATAATCAGTCATTTAGTTGGATTGATTGACTAATGAACTGAATTGGCATTAAAAGTTGTTTTGTTATTACTCTATCGTTGTAGCGAAATTTTTGATGATTTCTAAATGGTGACTTTTGCACTAGCATAAGTCTTTTTCATGTCGTTGTGCTGATGTGTGAAGTTACATTTTCCTTAAGCTAAAGTAACTTCTGTTTGTTAGTTGTTGGAATTCTCTCACAGGAAATGAATTACTCCTGTTCTTATGCAGGACTTGGGACTTGGATCTGACAAAGGCTCTGAAGAGGCTTTGATAATTAGCACTGTTCGATTGCTTGGGTTTTGGAACTTTACTTTTAAACTGGTTAATGTCAATCTGTATAGGAATACTGAAATTTTACTGAGCCATTGTTCCATGTTATTAGGATCAACCAGTGACGACATGCACAGAATTCTCAAATGGTATAATACATTGGACTACATGTTGGAGACATTTAAGTTTAGCTAAGTTACTGTAAATATAAACTGAAGAATTTGTTTGTTAGTTGCAAGCAACAGTGGAAACATTTATTTTAAGAATTTTTTCTAATTGATTATGAAGTGCTGTAATTAAATAACCAAGTTTTCTTTTCATTCTGCAGTTTTAACGAACACTGAAACTAAACAGTGAAAACGTGGAAGCTTTTCTGTCAATGTCAGTTGTCTTTAATGCAATAAGATGCCTTCACACATTCTTGGAATCCATTCATTCAATGTGGAATAAAGTCTAATTGGCATGAGAAAATTTAATAGGATGTTGCCTGTGCTCTTTTAATTATAATATCAGACACTAGTTACTGCGATTCACAGTATATTTTTTCCAGTACAAAGTTCTGAGCATTCGTCAGAATTTTGGTTCAACCTTTGCAGTGTCCTTCGTGTATGTGTGTAAGGTCTTGACAACTCTGCCTGATTATGTTTGGAATTGACATCAACTGCGTGGTCTTAAAAATCAGAGTCATACCGTATGTGTCATTGGGTGGGTCTTCCTTCCTTGATTGTCTCTGCATGGGTTAAATATAGACTGCATATGTGGAGGGCTGCATGAAGCATATGCACGCAGGTGGTGGTCTAAAAAAGAACGTGTGCATGGAGGGAGGGGTCAATTTTTCAGGATACATACTAAATTGAAGGCTCATGGCAGTGTAAATTTGCAAGTCATCATAGTTTAGTATAATTAGAATATGTAATCACTTCTCATGGGAGTATGGATAGTGATGGTATGTTTGTATATATATATTAGTTTTAGTAGTACAAGATAGCCTTTTAGCATGTTCATTGTAATACAGATTCTGATATTATGGGGTCTGAAACGTTGATTCCAAATGAAAATAAATTTTAGAACAGAACATCTGCATGACACATCATCATAACATGCTGCTTGATGTAGAGCATCCAAAGATATTGTTATAAAGAGTTCCAGTGAGCTTGTAAAGATTAGAGACAAAATACTATAATGGTGTGAGTGAAAGATTATACAGAGGCTGGCATGACATGAATTGAGAGTGGATAAAGAGAATGATAGCATTCTTTTGAAAGATGTATGGAGGATAGCAGATGTTATAAGCAATGGTTTGTAGAAGCATGCAGATTCCTTCACAGTGGGAGCTAATGTATATATATATATACTTTTGTATATGTATTTATCCCATATACTTTGTATATATACAGTATATATGTATGATGTATAACGGTAAGTTGTATCTGCTACATGTACCAATATATATTTGAATATGTTTATATATACTCTTATGTAGTTCTTATATTATATATATATATATAGATGCATGTATGTTTTGGTTTCATTACAGTAATTAATAGGACACTGCATTCAATCTTGCATTTATGGCTACAATGTTACATTGTTTATGCATGCTACCAAATCCGAGTTCCTTGTTATCTTTTACTCGGAACCTGTGCTTTGTTGTGTGGAACCGAGATCAAGCGTGTAAGAAAGGACTTCGCCTGGGCGTGTGTGATCTGTGCTTCCTTAAAAATTATGTATGTTAAATTCAGACACTTCTGTGGTTATAAGTTGCCTGAAGAGTCACTGGCCACAATATGTAGACACTTGCATGTAGTTAAACTTCTGGGATTTTTTCTACAGCCATTGTTATGACTGCCACGTATGTACGAACTGTTCGTCCCTGTTGCAGTAGTTTAAGCATGAAATAGCAATTTGATGCTTAAACCATTGTGTGCTTGCACTATGGTTAACATTGCTTGATCTTTAGCCTCTAGAAAGTGGAGTTTTGTCAGTTCTGTTATGTAAATTACAACATTAGTACACTGTAACATTGGGTCGAATGATATTTACTGTAATACATCACTGAATATTTTTAAATTTAGCTCCAAAGGATTGACTAGAGGCATTATGTGATGTGTGACCCGTAGTGGTTGGTTAAAAGAAAACGTTTTATCAAAAAAATGTAATTACAATTAATTATTAGTACAATAAGTTGCTAAGACAAAATCATATATATGTATCATTCATTAGTATATCACTTATACACTGTATTAGCTCTCAATATTGGATAAGATTCCAGACAGTGCAAGTAACATTATAAACATTAACATTATTAATGGAATCTGAAATGCTTTCTATTATGTTTTTGATGCTGTTGAGCTGCATTTGTCTGGCAGACTATTAAATTCCAAAATGCTGAATGACTACATAAAGTATTCAGTCTCAGTTTATTTTAGTTATTAAGATATTGGTAATACTGGAAATTTAGCGACATGTTAACATTAACTGGTCATTACTTTGTACTATGGCTTGCTTAAATTGTCAATAGATGCACATGTTTGAAGTCTAGGTCAATTCTTAGAATAGGTGTACTTATTAGCAAAATGAGTGGAGATGGCTGGCTGCAATTTTGCTTGAGGCAAGGTTGACCTTGCAAATAGAGTTAAGTATACTGGGAGTGCAGCTTGGATAAGCACATTGAGCAGCTGGTAGCTGAGTAACACCAACCCTTGGGTATCTGAACTGTTGTGGAGAACGTCCTGAATTGACCAATTCTGGAACCAGCCATACTGCACACGCTGAGGCCTGTTCCCCACCCATGCACTAGCTGAGAAAACACAAGATCCTTCTGGCAGAGTCAGACCCTCTGCTATCCAAGAAGGGCAGAGGTGGGCTGCAGGGTTGAACCCATTCCATGACATTTCCCAGTTCCCATAAGATCCTTCTGGCAGAGTCAGACCCTCTGCTATCCAAGAAGGGCAGAGGTGGGCTGCAGGGTTGAACCCATTCCATGACATTTCCCAGTTCCCACTATGAAACCCATTGTTCTGGCAATACCTTCTTGGCTCTGCTCCGACCTATCTGTGATAAAGGCAAAATGACAGTTCACTATTACTATTGTTGAATGATTCATTGAACTTTCATGCGATGGAGTGGATTTAACAGACTTGTTGAGTGATTTTGGGATGAAAAAAGAGCAGAATATGGATTAATTTCCAACGAAGCAATGGAAATATTTGATTCCTTTCAGTTTTCCTATCTCTGTGAAACTTGCTTTCCTGCAACGCTTGGAATGTTAAAAACCATGGATGTATTGGCATATTTAGGGGGTTTTATGCAGCCGATCTAATTGCCTGTCATCATTCTTCTACTATGTGCTTTAAGAACTCTGAACTTGTTGTCATCTCTTGACTCTAGTTGGGAAGCTGTTGGTTGGGTCTGCATGTGTGAGCAAGCTCATCCCTGGTGACCTTTCTGGTTATCTGAACAATGTTTGCCAACAGAAAAATGTTCTGTACTTAATCACAAATATTTAACATTATCTATGCTAGAACAGAGTGTGCTGCCAACTTTCTTCTCAGAATGACACTATACAACTTTCCTTAATAATAATAATTCACTATGTATAATGTGATTGTATGTATGTAACTGCAATACAACCACATAGTACAACTCGCTTGAGAATGACTGTTGTTACATGATAGTCACCTGTGCAATTTTTTAAAATATTATTTGTCAAAATATCACCTGATATATCTGATGATAGATTTACAGTCACTGTATCATAAAATTAAGATTAGTCATTTTAACATTGTGATTCACACAAAAAACTAGTACTAATAGTCAACAATGTCTCCATTTGTAAGTAAAGTCTGAAAAAACTGCTCTAGGGTAAATTATCTCCCAGAATGCAGTGTAAAGGTTTAATAGAAATACTGTGAATATTATCAAAGAATTGATTACTTATTAGAAACACATTGGTCTAAAACAAATAGGAATTTTCCCATTATAATAAAGGCTATATGGTAGCTATCAATCATAAAACAGCCTCAAACAAAGAAATATAAAGAATGACACAATTTCTCAAATGTCTACATTTGACTGATCACTTCATTAACTTGACTCACAGTAAATATACCTAAGAAAGAGGGCAAAGAAATGATGATGGTAGGGCCTCATCTTAAACATTTAAGAAAATGTGAGAATTAAAATAAAGGCACATCACATGAAAATTTCCATGAAAATCATAACAGAATAAATTCCGGAAAGTAGTCCATTCAGAAAGCAATAAATGTCTTTTTAAGGTATACTTTCAGTACACAAAATAAGATGTTGAAACAAATCATTAGTGAGTTCTTGATTCTATGATGAGCAGAAGCAGATGTTTTTTTCAGTCTTGACTACAGTGACAAACATTCTATCAGACATTAACATCACACAGGTACTGAAGATCTCATTACAGATTTATTTTAGAATGTTGGCATTCAAGAACGATTATGCGATGCATGATATCCAGCGACACGTCCAAAGACAACACACTCCAATAGACTGTTACCACCAAGACGATTGTTACCATGGACTCCACCAGTTACCTCTCCAGCTGCATAAAGGCCAGGCACCGGCCGTTCAACCTCATGTGCACGACGCAAGACCTCAGTTTTCTCTGATATCTTTAGACCACCCATGCAGTAATGTAATGTAGGTGTAATGTAGGCCAGGTAGAAGTGATCCTCTGGCGAGAAGACCACAGGGAATGTAACTTTTCCAAACTCATCCTTTCCAGCCTCTGCTGCCTTTTTATACAAGTCAAGTGTGTCCTTCACAATGCTTGCATCGACCTTCAAATGATCAGCAAGGTCACTTAGTTTACCAACATCTTGGATGATGCCCTTCATCCGATAGAAGCCAGCCGATGGTGCACCAAATCGGTTGATAGCTTCCTCGTTAAGAATCATGACAGCCACAACTGGCATGGCATCGTTTCCCTGGAAATGTTTGCAATCCCTAAAAATAGCCTCAGTTACATGATCACGTCGTCCAAGCTCATCGACAAAGCGCCTCCCCTCAGCATTCAGCATGATTGCACCACATCCACGGAGTGCTTCTGGGGCCAAGAACTTGGTGTGGTGGTTCGGATTGGACGGTTCAACAAAGCCAGTTGGATGAACTTGAACACGATCCATGTGGATAAGCGAGAGATCATTAGGGACTGTAGCCTTTATGATGTCTCCAGTTGCCCAAGGACCATTGGTCGTGGGCAGCTTTGCTAAGTTCGGCACATAACTTTCCAGAAGAGAGCTGCTGGTGTGGTCATTTGCATAGCCTCCAGCAGTCAGTATTACATTTCCTCGTAGCTCATGTTCTGTTTTGTCTTCAGCTTCATATTTGATTCCAACAACTCGATCTCCCTCAAAAATCAAACTCTTGAATGCTGACTTCACCGAAACCTGAACGCTTTCCTTTAGGTCGTTCTCTGTGTATTTTCGGAGAGCAGAGACAATTGTGAAGCCAACAGGACTGGGTTTTCCATCAACGGTCGGAGGTATGCGGTGCGTCCTTGGGATGCTGTGCCCACCTAGTTGGACCACATCAACCAGATTGACTCCAAAGGAACGCAAGAAGTCGATGGCTTCAGCACTGTTCATGGCCAGGATGTTGACCAGTGCAGGGTTTGAAAGGCCATCTCCAGAGGAAAGGGTGTCCTTAATGAACGTATCAACTGAGTCGTTTATGCCCTTTTCACGCTGTGGTTTAGACTCAGCACCGTTGATTCCTGAAGTTGCTTTTGCAGAGTTTCCACCAAGTGACTTTTCTTTCTCAACAATGGTGACTTTTGCCCCATGCCGGCTGGCTTCAATGGCGGCGCTGAGTCCAGCTAGGCCACCTCCGACGATGATGACCTTGGTGTCAACATCACGTGTTTCACTCATGGTGCTTATCTGAGGAAATAATGAGAATTTGATCACAGAAAAGACGATTACACACGTTGCAATAATCGCAACAAAGTAAGCAACCCTTAGTGCGCTAATATTCGGCATGGTTCACTTCTATCCGATTGTATCACTGTGTGGAACACTGAAGCAACAAACTACAACAGAATAAGTTTCTGAAAGTGTACAATGCATGATACACATATGAACGGAATATTATATTATCATTACTACACTAGCGAGCATTTGATGTGGTTAGCAAACAGCTGGCTAGCCACGGTATTAGCATGAAAAGCATATCCTGGATAGTTTCAACTGCTTTCGAGGTCTGTTTTGCACAAAAACTGCTTTACCTGCGTCAGAATGCATGCGTTAAAGCGAATCACGGCAAATCGGTAAACAGGTTAATTTATAGCGCACAAAGCGACCTTTGCTTTGTTTTGTTGCAGACAGCTTTCACATTTAGTGTTACAGCTTAGGCCTATAGTACTTGACAACCAACATCGCTTTTATAACGCATATCAAATCAAAATCCAATATAAAAATATTTCGCACAAAATAAGATGTACAAAATGTGATAAGCATTATACGACAGCAGAACTTCATTAAAATTGCACAAGAAATTATTTTATTACATACTCCTCTAATTGACCCAAGTTCAAAAGCCAACACGTATCCGGAAATGAAATCCTGGATTTTCCATAGATATAGAATATCCTAAGGTAGGTCCTTGGGTATTTCTGAGTTCGGTTAATATGCAAGTGAAAGAAAAGATGTCAGTAAAAAAATAATATAACATTAACTAGGTCGCGTGATGCATAGGCCTACTGTTATGTCTGCAGACTAACGTTAATTTTTTTATATCAATAATGCAATCGAAATCGCAGGCTTTCTACTTATTTACTTAGCACTTAATAGCCCTCCCTGTCACGACTAGTGTCGATCAGCACATCGAGTCATCGACGTCATCGTAGTAATCGGTAGGACCATTGAACAGTATTAATATAGTATAGGCCTAACCATCGATGCCTTCAGTGCCTTCAAATGCAACTATGCAGGCCAGTAGGGCCGTAGCCAGTATGAGGTCAGACGAGGCGAGGGCCTCGATCGGCGTAACACTCACGCCTTGTCTTACTTCAACCTGAAAACGAAGTAGCCTAAACGGCAATTGAGTATTTATTTGCGCCGCTATTGCTTTATGCGTCTGTTTGTGTGGGCGGCGGTTGATCGGTGTATGCGTCTGCTCTTGCATGGGCCAGTTATCGTCTATGCCAGTGGTTCTCAACCTTTTTGACATGGGGACCCACTTTGCGGCATCTAGATCCTAACGAGACCCACCATTCCAAAATCTGGCAGCATGCATGTATGTATTAGGCTATTTATATAGCGCCTTCACTATAAGAACCCCTCGAAGGCGCTAAATGTTGCTATCCAACAGATCTAAACAAATGCGATTTCAGAAATTTAGAAAAGTTGGTTGCAAGCAGTGCAGTGTTGCAAAGTTGTAACGGAAGAGCGTTCCAGTATGATGGTCCAATGCATGAGAAGGCACTGTTTAAAAAAATTGTCCGCATCGATGAACGGGAGCGCGGGACCATCAAGTCTCCACAAGCCGCATCACGCACGGATCGACGACCCTGCTGGCTGGAGATGGTAAGACAGAGCTCTCTGATGTATTCTGGAGCCGTGCCGACCACCGATGTCTGTCCCATGAGGATAATCTTGAAGGTGATCTTATCCTCAACCGGGAGCCAGCGCAGTGTGTCACGCATATAGCTTGAAATATGCGAGTATTTTGGCAGCTTGGCAACGATTCGGGCGGCGCAGTTGAGAACGGATTGAAGCTGTCTTATCCGAAACTTTGGCAGACCCGGAAAGACACCGTTGCAGTAGTCCAGGCGAGTCAGCACGAAGGAGTGAACAAGAGTCATAGCGGCGTCAATTGACAGATTTCGCCGAATGACTCTCATATGGCGCAGTTGATAAAAGCAAGACATGCAAAGGGGACTGACATGTTCCCCCAAGGACAGGTCTTCATCCTGAAGAACTCCTAGGTCCCGGACGACGCGTTGACCCTTCCAATGAGGAAATGCTGCTATAACTGCCTCTCTGTCAACCCTCGAACGCGCTTGTCTCGTGCCCAGCCACATAAATTCAGTTTTATCTGAGTTCAATCTTACACGATTGGAGGACATCGAGATCTGCACTTGCTCCACAACTGCCAAGAATTTTGACATGCACTCCAGTGCCTCAGATGGGCGGCATGTCAAGTACAGTTGGGAGTCGTCGGCATATGTCATATTGATGAACCCGGGCTCCAACAAGAGCACATATGATTTCTGTTAAATCAATGCATTCTATGACTAACCATGATAGCGTATAACAAAGCAATAAATAAATCATAATAAAATTACATAATGTTAGAAAAAACAATATTAAAAAAAACTTTATTATTTGACTCACAATGAGACAACTGTAAATGAGATGGCGGGGCTTGCATTCTGGTCAGAAGTAGGCCTATAAGTCAGTACCTATACGTATACTAGTACCTGGGCTGATGTTGGTTAGACACAATCGTAGGCATTATTTACACAGAGCCTATACCTATAATTATTTAGTCTTTATAATAATTGTAATCATAGCTGAACAGCCGTTCTCACAGAGCTAGGTAGTTTCAGATGGCAGCAACACTGACAAGGCCTCGATTTATAGAAAATAAAGCGCATTGCATTCACGTGACAATATTTTTCAGTGGAAAAAATGCGATTTCGAAGAAAAGTTGGCGACCCACTTGGATATCCTTTGCGACCCACTTGCGGGTCGCGACCCACAGGTTGAGAATCTCTGGTTTATGCTATTGTCTGTTCGTGCGTGGGTCTGTCATCGAATTAGGCGTCTGTTCGTGTGGGCGGTGGTTAATCGGTTTATGCGTCTGTTCTTGCTTAGTTTTGTTTTCGGTTTATGAGTATGTTATTGCCTGCGGCGGTTGATCGATCTATGCGTCTGAAACTGAAAGGACAGAAGGGCAGAGTATGATGGTGTCATCCGGTGCGGTCCGCATCCCCCGGAACCCATAGTGACTCCACTGGTTGAACTGGGAGCTTCTTTGAGTAGGTGCAGTGTCTGATTTGTCTGGAGGATGGACAACTATGCTTCTTATTTTGACCCCATGCTTCCGGTTTCTGGTCGACCCCCGATTGTGGTGTCGGCTTGACCCCCAGTACCCATGATGTATAGTGAAGAACTGCAGCAAGCGATTGCATCTCGAGTCATAAGTTCCGGTCAGCACATGCATGTCAGGACCTGGGCTATCGCAGGACCTCTGTGCTTCTTACACAATACATAATTTCTGCATACAATGCATCACATACCGTCGATTCGATTGAATAGGGCGGTCATTCATAGTCATAGGAGACTTCTAAGACAAATTAGAGTCGTAACTGGTTCGGACTACTTAACCCAGGGATCACCCGTTTTAACGGATTCCTTGCCATTTACGGTCAAGGTGCAAGGATTGACCAGGATCGAACAATAATGTTGCCTTTTCGTTTGACCAAGGCAATTATCATACTTATGGGATGAGACTTGGGTATTGTGCATTTGCATTCAATCTGTAGATGAGCATAGACATATAATATTACAATCAGGTGGTATACAACGCAATCGTTCGGGGTGATCCCTGTGTTTAACGCACGGTGCAAGTCAGAGCTTGTCAGCGCATAACACCAGCATATTATAGGCCTACTAATAATCGAGCATGTCACATGTGTATACTGTATACTAATCGATCCGTTTACGGCTTTAAGCAGATTGGGGGATTGTTCATCTCGATTCAATGAAATTTAAACTTACTTACTTGCTATACTTACTTAATAATTATGCATTTTAGGATTTAGATTCCTTAATGTGGTAGCCCTGGTGGAATGATGTCAGATACGCAATATGGAATCTACACGTAATATATAGTCTGATAGTAAGACGACGACGATATTATCTCAAAATGGCCAGTAGTGGTTTCGAGGAATTAAACCAAAATTGTAGATGGTACTGTCACCAGTGTGAGGAGGAAGTTAAACCGAATCTACCCGTAAGTTATTTATTGGGTAATTTTAGTATGTGATAGGTCTCACGGTTTCGATATAATTACGACACCATTAACGACTACGTTTCTTAATCTGGCCGAAGGGTTTAATTGTGGTTATATTATGTAATAATATTATGGTAATTGATGCTAACCCATGGGGCATCCGCCGCGTTATGTTTAATTTAATGCCGTCGAAGTAAAAATGGCGAAAGTGCAGTACCTGGGTTCGTGAATATCCTGGTGTCTTACTGTATATTTTGGCATACTGCGGCGGTTACGCGAATGGTACCTAGAAATAGTTTTGCTATGGCGACTGGATCGGTATATTGGGTGGACACAGTACGAACCTTTCAATTTGAAGCCTGACCGTTTGCCATTCTTGCCTAAAATGATGTTGTGCTCATAGTAAACATCTATAGTATTAATAAATTGTAACATTTTCAAAATTCAGGTTGAAACCCAGGTCAATTTTTGTTTTATGCTGTGTCCACCCAATATACTTTATCCTGACCCTGATCGACCCTCTCGACACCAGTGAACTTCACGTAATCGGCTCACGATCCTCACAATACCCAGTATGTATATATGCACCTCATTACTGCACTTTTGCCTGCCATACACTCATAAGAAATGGCATTTGTTCTAACTGTCTATTCACCATTTTTACTCTGTAAACGAACCTTATATGTTCAATTTATTTACTCTTATTCTTTTGTTCTTGAAGACCACGGGTCAAAGATCCGAAAGTGTCCAATGCTATCCTCGTCTCTGTTACTAGGGACCAAGGTAGAGTTTTACCGATTAATCAGCCGGCCGATTAATCGGGCCAATTATCAGGCAATGATAATCGGCGCCGATATTAAAAATCACATATTTTATTTTATAATATTATTTTCAGTCCTTCGCAGAGTGAGTCACAGTGCCTGCTTAACTACCCTGGGCGGCTATGATCTTGCTGGCTGCTAACGGCCACCATGGGCACCCTATTGAAGCTATTGTAGGCCAAAGTGGCATTGTGTAAGTGTGGCTTGTCTGCAGAGTAGATGTCATGTTTGTTAGCTCTACTGAATTATGTCATTCTTTAAGAGTAAAATGACGACTGCATCTTTATTTTCTGCAGCTTATAAATTCATTATATCACCCTCTGCCTCTCAATCGCATCGCCGATGAAAGGCTTGTCGCCACTAACCATTATTATGGCTGACACAAGCAGCAAAAATCATTAGGCCTATGTTCTGCAATAGTAGGCAGTAGCAGTAGGCCAATCTAATGGAACCAGACCTCATTAAAAACACAATGAAATATTGGCTATTTTAATCAGTATCGGCAATTTCAATAATCGGCAATACTGTGTATCAGCATAATCGGCAAAAAGTGATATCGGTATAGCTCTAGACCAAGGCTGTTGCAAACTAAAGACCCATAGGTGTCTACTGCAAGCCAGTCCGTCAGAGTTTTCTGTCTATCTTGCATTGGATTTGTGTCATCTTGTTTCTTTATGGCTGACATATCTGCTCCTTTTGTTTTCAGGCTACCTCTAATGTTGTGGAATATAAGAGTTTTTTGTGGAATATAAGAGTTTTCCTTCTCCTATCCCTGCTTCTCTCCTGAGGTACTCATTGGGCAGTGGGGCCAGGTTTGTTGTGATGGTGACCTGATCTCACCATGTTACAACTTCTTCAAAGGGCATATGCAGTCTTTCAAGGAGATGGTGTCGCTACTCACCACCCACTGCACCCGGGTGGGAGTTGCTGCTGTAGGTCTGCAACTGCGTATTTGTCGGGGATGACCCCCGCTTATTTCACAGAGCTTTACCCTTCATACTGACGGGCTTTCCACTATACGCCAACTCCTGGTCCACCTCCTTCAAATCCGTATCCACCACTGTTTTCATTTCGTTATTTTGATTGATGGCTCATCGTGAGAGGTGCCACTCTTTTAGCCCTGTCCCTCGCATGTGCTGTCTAGCAAATGATGGGGTGAAGATGGCATGGCATTGGACAATGACACAACAGCATTTCTGTTCTATTATATTTTTAGTTTCCACGTAGTAGCAATTGTCCTGTCCAGTGTCCACACTTTACAAAGTTAGTCCATCCCTGCATAAAAGATATATGCTGGAGGTTACGTGATAGACCACTGAAAAACAGCAAATCGTTTTTTTTGTGATGTGACACCACCAGGCCCTTAGCCAGAAAGAAAGAGCATTTGAACTCGGAAGACTTGACCGCTTGACGCTGTGAACATATGAGTCCGATGGTAATATCCCTGCCCTACACTGAATGACTTATGGGTTTTGATCACATTTATTGCAGCTTTGTTTTACATACAATTATGCAAACAACAAATATGTTAGTTTGAGATAATGGGAGCAGTTGATTACATATGTTTTATCACATTTAACACAGATTATTTTTCTAAATTATATAATGAACTGCCTTTTTCAGTTTGGGATATGTTTTGTTGCATGCTTATATTTCAATGCTATGTTCTTTATTCTCTTTTAGGACTGCATTTGTTCAATATGTGGTGATGGATTTATTGAACCTGTTCAGTAAGTAGACTCATCTTTCTTCACTTAAGTTGATGCCCTAGAAAAATATAGTTATTTAAAAGTCATCAGGGCTAACCAAATTATAAGGTTGGGGTCAAGGTTAATAAATGGAAGACTTATTTGCTGCTACCAATTGCAATGGCTTTTAGTGGCAAATGTATTAATTTGTATGCACTCGTAACTAAGGCTGTCAACGGGTACCCGACTGACGCTGACTACCCGGGTAATGAAAATGGTTTTCGGGTACCCGAAATTCCGTAAAAATGCACGGTTTTACCTGAACGTATGCAAGAAATATTCCCTTGGTCATATTGAATGATTGCCCGGGAAATGAAATCGATTCTCTGGTGCCCGACATTCCCTAATAAAAATTCTACATTTCCTAACAAAATATCCGCAAGGTCGGGTACCCAGGTCGTCATTTCAACATTGTTGACAGCCTTAGTCGTAACCTGTACTTGGTAAACTGAGACTTAGCATTTTCAATGCCTTTCATTAGAGGCTGTCTTGTAATTGCTATATATTTTATGCTTGGTTGTGTCAGATTATATTATCTGATGCTAAGTTATTTCTGTGCATTGTTGGTTATTTGATTTGCCAGGAATCAAGAATCAACAAATGATAGTAACACAAGGAGTAGTTCATCAGAGGTCAGTGTCACTTTCATATGCAGAACTGTGAATGTTGCTCTTTTGACTTACCAGTTCACTGAAGCGCAGCAGATTCTCTATTACTGCTGTTGAATATATGACTTGCTATGTTTTGTGTTGCTGCTGCTGGTGTGATGAGGGAGTGGGTAAATTTATCAATCCACACGAGTCACACGATTATCTTCTTTTGTTTTTGAAGCTACACCAAATAGTTTGGGTATGGTTCATAGTGTTATTGGTTAATTTCAGCTGCATAAATAAAGGATGACATTGTTTGCAATTGGAAATGCTAGCATGTGGCTTCACCATGATTTCTTGGGTTTGAATCTCGGTAAGATAGGAGACTAATTCCCACTGGCTTTTTCTGATTGCTATGTTGGTACTTTGTGTGTAGTAGAAATCTTGTGACTCAGAAACTCAAATCATTTGTTTGCAGTGTATCAGTATATAGTCCAATTGTTTGATGTTGGCATTTTTCGTTGTCCACAGAAGAGCTAAGCTTATGTGATAATTCATCTGTTAATTGCTGGTATTTTTGGCTCTTTGGTTTACATATAGGTATAACTTGCTCAACTGTTTTTTAGGTTGCCATGGATACATCTGATACCACGACTCCTGAAGAATCAAATGTTCGTGAAGCCATCCTTAGACGACCGATGAGGCGAGGAATTCGAAGGACACACATACAGGTCCATAGGATACCACTTCAGTCAATCGGAGGCACAAATAACATACAGGGGTGAGTCTATCCATTTCCAAATATTACGGAGGATTGTTATTCAGACAGCTTAATTTGCTGTGAAGCACAAAGACAAGTTAAGGATGTCTAAAAATAACTTGCAGTTGAACTGCTAGGGTTCTTATGTTGCCTATTTATGTAGCTCACAAAATCAGTGATCATGTAACTGTATTGCATAAAGTGTGGCCAATTTAGAAGTCCTGTGCTTAGTGAAAACATGCTTTCTGGCATATAATTAGCTATGTTTATAGTTCTATTTTAATATATTAGGTAGAAGAAGCACTGTACATTCTGAACAATCTGTTTGTTATTATTTCCAATGGTTTATTAAACCCATAAATGAAATTTTGCCAATGATATGTTCATCTTCCATCCAGCCATTTACATGTATTTTGGTTCAGGTTTCTTGAAGAGTTAATGGTGGGACTGACGGGTGGAGCAGTCCGAGGAATGGGAGGACTCAACATTCAAGTGTGAGTAATTGTTCAGCTAAAATTAACCCTTTGCCTCTTAGATGTTTTAGCAAATAAAACTTTTCCTTGTAAGATATTTTAGGTGTTTAGATCACATCCCCTCTTAAGAATGAAAAAATATCTCAGCGATCACTGACAACATAAATAATTCAATATGAACTCTTGCAATGGAAAATGACAATAAACTACTCTGTCCATACACTTGACTGAACATATTGTAGAAATTAGAAATTTCTCAACGTTGGTAAGCCATTTAATAATTTTTGGTAATCTTTAAACTATACAGAATGTAAACAATTTTGCCTAAATAATTATATATGTTATGAGCAAAGTTATCAACACTTTTATTTTTGTAATGTAAATAAGTTACTGAAGCTACTGAAAACCATTAGTCTGTTGTGGCAGATTTGTTTCATCAATCATCATAATGTCTTTCAACCTTACACTGATGTTTGAATTAATGATATCTTACTAATTAACATAATATAAGTAAATGTCATATTTTGAGAAGTGCAATTGTTAACATGACTTAACATGTATTTAAGCCTTCATCAGGTACCAAGAGGAGCATTATTTTAAGCGTGGAGCTTCTGCGGCCGAAACTTCGGCCTTTCAGTGTACGGAAAAATACTTCTGCGACCGAAAGTTCTTTGCATATGTCTAAAAACTGCACTAACCCTGACCCTAAATGACCCTCACGACTCCTAACCTGACCCTTACAGACCCTCACGACACATATTACAAATTTTTTTCTATTTAACAGTGTTCATGTGCCAAAGGTTGTGCATGCTCAAAGGTATTCTCTCGCTAAATTTTTTACTTGTTCAGCCGTAGAAGTAAGATTTTTTGTATCGCGGCCGAACCTTCTGCCGCAGAAGATTTATTCTTATTTTAAACCTAATATAATGTATCAAAATATGTCTTTAGGGTGGTATTCACTCCCATTGTTCAGTCTCTCAACTTGTTTTCTGTTTCTAGAGCTCCACTTATGATGAGCGACGGATTGGACAACATAATTACATTGGTAAGTTGTTCCTTTCGGTCCAGTAAACTACACACATTACATGCTTTCTATGGAGTTTGAACTGCCTGCCTGCTTTTGTCAGCTCGGTCGATTCTCTTATATGAATGAAATCTGACCTCAAGACTCATCCTTCTCTTAATTAATTGTCAATTTCCAGTTTCCAAGGCTTTTGTGTCTCTTGTCACTCAAGTGTTGGTTGGACCATACTTTCTTAGCTATACATGTATAGCTCTACATTTTAACAAGGAGAGTGTACTAAAAGTGATTGGGAAACCAATGCAGCTTCTCTTTTATACTAACAGCAAACTGAATCGGTGTCCCACTTTTTGTACTCTCTCGTCGTCAAAGTGTAGAATCCAACAGTTGTTTGCGGCTGTTTTTCTGCAAGTTTTCACTTACCACAACATTTCAGATTGAGCACATAATAAGTGCTGTATATAAACTTGATTAAATTTCTATATTATACAACATTTACTATATTCTTTATTGCAAAAATTGTCGCTGCAACATATAAATGATTCACTGTGATGTAAATGTGAAATGCTCTATCAAAATCAGGCATATGGCACAACTCACAATTTTGAGAACATGGTAAAAAAATTACACTAATGCAAAGTATTTTATCACCAACTATTATTTTTGGACGAAGTAATAACTTTGTTACTTGAATTTGATTCAAACTCAAAACACACATAATAATTATGGCTCCTTTGTGACATTTCTGGCAGTTATCTCAAAATTGTGATTTGTGACATACGCCTGCTTTTGATAGATTATCTAACAAATAACATTCATGTATGTTTGAAATTTACATAATTAAATGTCATTGTGGATGTTAATCTGTTATTTGCCTTATAGGAAGTGTTGTTGGCTCAATATTATTAGGTTGTTGGATTATTTAATTGGCCAACTTTTGCTATTTTGGTCTTCAGCTTATGAATCAAGCAGACGGTGCCGGACCACCACCAGCCCAAAAAGACCAGATTGATGCATTACCGTCGGTCATTGTCGTTCAAGAACAAGTCGGTGAGTTTCAGGATGTTGATCACCTTGAGATAAAATGAAAAGTGTGTACATGAACTTTTGCAAGGACGGTTTAGCATTTGATTAATGCATGCCCTCTTTTGCAGATTTTTCACAGACTGATGATGGTGTTGATTAATGTTTCTGATATGTGTTTAAAGCTGTTGTGTACATCTCCATTTAAACCTTTTATGACTAGCTACATTAGATTCTCATACATTTAGTACACTCGTCATTAAAGGGTTAACTGGCTTAAGCATATAATATGCATGCACATGAGCATGTGTGTGAAAGGCACTTGCCTAATTAGAATTTAAGTCAATGGCTGTGTTCTGATTTTAGATAAAAACCTCCAGTGTCATGTATGTATGGAAGATTTCCAGTTGGAGGAGCTTGTCCGTAGTCTTCCCTGTCATCACATTTACCATGGTGATTGTATCGTACCTTGGCTTGAATTGGTAAGTCTTAAAGATTATTTTATAGTTTTTTTTGCTGTCTTCAATTTTAATTCATTAGTTTATTCTTTTGCTGTTTGTCAGCTGCACCCTTCTTGTTTACAAGGAAATAGAGATGCTAGACAAAGATCAATATCTCGATTATCAGTTTTTAAAATGGTTATCCATTTTATTTGTAAAATGTAAATGAAATTTATTGTTTTTTTTTTCATTTTCGTAGTTAAAATTAACAAATACACAATATGCCCTGTAGCAGCCACAGGCCACCATGGTGGGCAAATGTTCTTCTTGTCAATCAATGAAGAACGATATTGTGGCATAGGGAATGGGTGGCTGACTGACTGCTTTTCCAACCTGATGACTAACTCTCTTAGGCCTTACCTCATATATTTATTATCATGCAGCCTTTAGAACCATGTAATTATTCATTTTAAGATTAGTTACTTACTGATTGGGTCTTCTAGACCTCGAACAAGATTTCATTATTTGCCGCCATTTGTTAATAAAAACATTGTTGCAGATTGGTAAATTTATATTTGGTAAGACTGATTACACTGATGACATGATTATTATCAGGAATATGTGTTGTTCAGGTTGTTTAATGAATAATTTTTTTAATATGATCATTCAGTATATATTATGTTTTTTACAAAGAAACTAAACAATTTGGTGTTGACACTGAGTTGCTTGTATGTACATAACAGTACATAGTGCATAGAGTACTTGCATTGCATAATAATATATTTCGAAGAAGGCTAATAAATACTATTATCGGTTTTAAATCAAGTTTCTACATCCAATAATTTGTTTGCTAAAAACGAAATTTACATCTTTTCAAGGAAGCAGATAGAAATCATTTGATGGCTCAGTCTAGTACATTTCTACATGTTATCATTATTGGTGTTGCTTTATTCTAATAAAAATTTGGCCAGTGTTGTGCATACTAATTTCAATATACATGCCAAATGTAGTATGGACAAACTATGTAGATGCATTTTAAAAATGTGATACCGCTGTATTTTTATGATTAAATTCCCAACCTTATACTTAGGATTTTTTTGAAGATGCACTTTTTCAAAATTTCTAGGCTAGTAAGTGACTGTAAGACCTGCAAGTACTTTTTAGTGAGATGGAGGAATACATAAATGGCTGGTGCCTGGTGGGATAGGTGCCCCATGGCAGCGAGTTACTTGTTTGGGGTCAGTACCAACCGGCAAAAAGTCTGTTGGAGGTGGTAGATTTCACATGGTGCCTTATTACTAAGGCTGTAACCGGGTACCCGCTCGAGGTACTACCCGGGTAATGAAATCGGTTTTCTGGTACCCAAAATTCCGTAAAATGCGCGATTTTGCCTGAACATGTGCAAGAAATATTTCGCTGGTCATATTGGCTGACTGCCTGGACAATGAAAATCGGTTCTCGGGTAACGACATTCTACATTTCCTAACAAAATATCTGCGTGGTCGAGTGTCCGGGTGCCCGACCGCGCAGATCGACGGGTGCCCGGGTCGTGATTTCAACATTTTTACAGCCATACTTATTACCACTACACTGCATCCTGTATAAATGCTGAGCTCTCATTCTAAACTGATTTCAAGATCCACGTTTAAGGCTGTGACTTAATATTACGAATTCTCAATTATTGATGAAACTGCTGAATTTCTTGTATGAAGTTTAGTCTGTTTTTTATTGTTAAACCTAATTGTTATATGTTTGTCTCTTTTAGCATGGGACGTGTCCAATTTGTCGTCGAACTATTGATAAAGTATCTAATGAACCGGCTATGGAGGACACCAGAAATGAACGTGTTTGAACATCTGACTCTTCAGCCTGATCTGCCTAACCCATGATAACTACTCAATGAATGGCACTTACAACTGCAACCCTTACGTTTACTGAGAAGGATGGAAGCTGTAGTAGCTTTATTACAAGCATCGATTGTTTTTTTTTGGTCTTATCAGACTGAGGGTATTGGCCTTCAGTTATATTTTAATTTGAAGTCTGTTAGAGCCGTTCGTGCTTGCAATTTTGCCATGTTGATGACTGATGCTTCTCCACAGTTCAGAAGTGATTTTTTTGTGTTGCCCTTGTAAAGTTTTTATGAGATAAAATTTGTAAGACTGTCGTCTACTGGTGTAACAGTTCTGTTGAGGGCTTTTATTTGTGGTTCCTAATGGTGGCTTGCTCACATTGAATTTAAGAACAAGTGAACTGCAGATAACGACTGTTTGTGGGTGTTGTAGATGACCTCTGGTAGTGTGCTAAGAATCTGATATCTCATCATTCTGTGTTGTGCATTTCCACGTCATTGCGGAAGTGTTTTCATGAGTTGGCATAATAGTTTCTCTGCATTCTTTCATTTTGCTGTCATGGTTTCACTCGAACCTGTTATAAACCACCACTCTCAAGCCACATGCTGTTGACATTTGGTTTATGAGACCCAAGATTATAGAATACGTCTTCCGTTATTTGATGTGAGAAATGTGCAAGCTACTATTAAATGCACTCTCTTACAGGCAAATTTCGTTTAGACATAGCTTCTTAGCCTCATTGGATCTCGTAAGTAATTTAAGCCAGTTAGAACATTAATCGTTTACATCCTATTTAACTAGAATCATCTTTTCCAACTCCAAATATCAGTTTGCTTACTTACTTTTTTTCTTGCTTTATCATCCAGCACTTCCTTTTATAATATCGAGATGATGCGAGTCACACTGCCAATACGAGATAATGGATCTGGTAGAGGAATGAAGATGTTGCTAGCATCAACTGCAACTTGCCATTGGGATGACGATATAGGTCTCTGTGATTTATACTCTGCAGTTTGGCAATTGTGGAGATTTCAAGCCCTTCTACCAGCATTAGGTGTGACTTGACGTGGGTCCTATAATTATGGTAATTTGGGTCATATTTATACGGGTTACTCGTGGCTTGTCCGCGCTGTTGCCTCCATGATCGCGAAATGAGGCACGTGGTCCTATCTGCATGACAGGTCGACTCTGCTAAATCTTTGTGAAGCTGATATCTGGGATGAAACGTTCAGCACGATTAATTATGTCTGTGCCCGAATTAATCAAGCCATTAAAAGCTTCACCTATGCATCATAATCGTATTGTAATCTGAGGACTCCTTTAGCATACTTAAAGGCAAAGTCACAGGAACCAAACTATTTGCAGCCACTATGTCAAAACAGTCGATTGGCAGAGGGTCATGCGTATGCTTACATGAATATGGCCTGCAGTCGGAAGGCATGGTTGGGTGGAAGTGTTTAGAATTGAAGCGGCACTTCAATTCTAAACACTTCCACCCTACTGTGCCTACCATTGATGTCTGTTGCAATCTATAGGTAGGCCTATAGGTCGTTGGTTGCAAGCATATATACATAGCCTAATAATCTTAGGGCCTTGTGTGTAAATGTAAAATGAGATGCCTATTACATTTGACATGCTTCAAATAAGTCACACAAGGTTTTGTTCCCAAGTCTAGCCCTGTACATTAACTACTAATGGCCTACCTATTACTTTTAAGTCCAAGACAAGGTTTTTGGTAATTTGGTTTCATCATAATGGCAAGCACATCACTTTTAGTTGTCTATCCTATGCCACAGTCTCTCTAGATTCCAATGTCCCAAGACAAGTCAGGATGATGCAGTGCACCCAGTGAGTTCAAAATTCAATTTCTTGTGAAACTGGTTGCAAAGCTAATAAATATAATTATATTGGGCTTATTGATACTCAGAAGCTATTGATATAATTAAATTTATTTATTACAGAAGACATACGTTCGATGTAAGTGTCAAGGTGATTGCGGACACCAAATTGGTAAAATGCATAGGGTTGCCAACTCTGAATAAGCCCATTCCGGGATGTTTCCTCTGTTCTAACTAGCAAATCGCTCAGATTTCCAACTCTCAACAAACCCATTCCGGGACATTTCCAAGTTCCCACTATGATTAATGATTTATGCGTTCATTGTTCGCATCCATCAAAAACTAATGGCACTGGCATCAAACATAAACAAACCGCATTCCGCTAGGCTTATAAAATGAAAGTTTTTATAGGTTGGGACGCAGGCGTTTTGTTGACATTTAAACCTTGAAGGCAGCCAGAGTCTGACTCATTGCCCGAACAGCAGGAAGCGGTTAGGATAGGGTGAGAAGTAGAGGAAGGGGAGAACGTTTGGAAAAGGTGAGTGAGAACAAAGAGTGAATAGAAATTAGAGAAGACGGAGAAAGAGAAGAGGAATTATAGATGAAGAGATATAGATGATAGATGATTGCTGCAGAGTCCTCGCGGGCCAGTCAGGAACGACAGACTGCAGATGCTGCAAGAACAGAAATGCCTCCCCACAACTTCGTCCTCAATCAAGGTGCCCCATAATCTTCACCTACAGTGGCTAACGCCGGCTATCCCAGATAGTAAACCCAAAAGCAGACCCAGGAGCGCACCGCCCAATAAACCGATCAACAGACGCGCGCACTACCGTATCAACAGACACACGCCCACACCGCCACATTAACCGATCAACAGACACACGGGCCAGCTGCCGCATCAACCGATTTGCCGCTTCAACCGATCAAAAGATACACGCGCGCACCGCCGCATCAACCGATAAACAAACACACACGGGCCCTTCCACATCAACCTATCACCAGACACTCGCGCGCGCCGCCACAAAAACCGATCAATAGACACACGTGCGCACTGCCGCATCAACCGATGAACAGACACATCCGAGCACCGCCACATCAACCGATCAATAGACACACGTGCGCACTGCCGCATCAACCGATCAAAAATCGCATCAACCGATCGGTTTATGCGCACCGCCGCATCAACCGATGAACAGACACACGCGCGCGCTGCCACATCAATCGATCAACAAACACACGCATCAACAGACCCACGCTCACACTGCCGCATCAACCGATCAACAGACACACGCGTCCCTACGCATTAACCGATCAACAGACCCACGCTCACACCGTCAGCCCGGCCATAAAGGGCGTCAAATATGGCCCATTAACGCTGACGACGATCTTCGCTTCCCATTAAGTAAGCTCCTTGACCCGGAATCGGCGATGATCATGAACATTGAGATTTAAGATGTTGCATTACAGTGTTGCTTATGTTGCTTGAATTTGAATAATCGCATTATCTTTTGCATACAGTTACTTAGCCTACCTATTCGTGGATTCCGGGACAAAACAAGCACTGCCCGGGACAAGGAACGGCTTTGGTCGATTCCGGGACTGTCCGGGCCATTCCGGGACGGTGGCAACCTAGTTCTTCATGCATATTAGTATGGACTGCAGCGCAAAAATTCCTTGCGCGTTGATGATGGGCTAACTGGTAATCGTTTGCATGATGCGATTCATTCATTCATTTTGGTGAGCGAGAACTGCTAATTTCTTCGATATAATATCCTTTCAGGCCTAATTAATGGATGCACTATTTACCCTGCCACTTCCTTACATTCGAAAAGATGTGCGTTAAATATGACCACACTCTATTTGCCACTATTTTGAATTATGGACTGACCCTACGCATATACTATTATATGATTTTGTTCCTCCAGTTTGTGACACTTGACGATTAGAATTGATCATGGGCTCACCGGTAGGCTAATCGTTTGAATTAAGGACCAGTAACCAGAATCCACGACTGCCCTATCTTAGCCATAGATATAATGAAGTTTGCTTTTATCTATGATCCTAGCCATTGATGTGTGCGTCAAATATTACCGCACTCATTAATAGATATTAATAGATATCAGCGATACTTTAATTAGCACATAGAGCAAGATTAGTGATTTAGATCCGTAAGTAGATTTGAAAATATGGCGGATTTAAAGGGAGATGGATTTTTTATGAAATGTTTAGTGTTTGGGGTGGCTATTGGCATTATTGTTCAGACTTATTTATCTTTCGCTCAGAAGGTGAGCGAGTTCGCACACAATCAAGGTGCTGACAATGAAAGAAGAGCCGAAGTTCCTTTGGTTTTTGCGGCGATGCTTGTCAGAAACAAGGCTCATACCCTACCCTGGTTTCTTCATTACTTTGAAAATCTCGACTATCCAAAATGGCGCATGCAACTTTGGTAAGTCTAAGTGACAATTTCTGTGGAGAAACAGTTGCTGTTTGGGCGATTTATCGTTTTAGCGTTCCAAATTCTGATCATTCTTACACAGTATCGTTTCAGCATCCCAAATTCATTGCATATGACAAAGCCATAGTAATCGTCCCTGACGCTCTTCCGGAACTTGATGACAAAATACACATAAATTTAAGCTGCATCAATGAAAATAAATATGTTTCAATAGAAGCTTGATGCAATGAAAAGGCTGGGATGTGATGAAAAGAATGAATTAAATTGAAGCTGGATTGATGAACTGATTATGATCAAGTAGCCACCTTGCGTATAATGAATTTGGGATGCTAAAACGATACAGTGTAAGAGTGATCGGAATTTGTAACGCAAAAACGATAGATCGCCGCTGTTTGTATGAGACATACTGGATTTTTTTCAGAATGCGTGGAGCTTCTGCGGGCGAAAGTTCGGCCTAAATATGCACAGATAAATTACTTTTACTGTCGAACGTTTTTTGTGTATGTCTAGTAGACACGACCCTAACGGACCCTCACGATGCCTACCCTGATTCTAACTGACCCTCACGATGCCTAATCTGACTCTGAACGACCCTCACAACGCATATTACAAATTTGAGGTGTCTTTCAGCAGTGCGCATGCGCCAATAGAAGCACTTGTGCAGAGGTCTTCATACGCTAAATTGTTTATGGGTTCAGCTGTGTATGTTAAATTTTTGTTTGTTTTTGGACTGAAGTTTCAGCTGCAGAAGATTTATCCTATCGGAATGTTGCCTCTCATTGCACGACATTTGTCGCTATGATTTCCTAATCTAGCACTGCACGTCGTTCTAGTACGATTTACCGCCTCAATTCTACAAAATCTCCGTTCCTCTGCCCATTTGTCATTAACCCAGTGTCATGTGTCTTAAGCTCCACTGTCACACACCAGGCTTTTCAATCATAGCGACACTCACCGTTAAAGGATCTCTCAAATCTGCAGTCCATTTCGCTTTGCCTAAAAATAACACACTAGAAAGACTTAGAACTGTCTCTTCAAACTGGTGTGTGGGCAACTTTATCTTATTTTGCATATGGTATATTTGCAAAATCCCTTTTACTTAATTCAATACTCATAAATCGTGAGTAGTGGCCTTTGCATAGCTTATAAGAAATGCTGCATTAGAAATTTTCTAGTTTGTAATTGTGATTAGAAGGTTTTACAAGTTTAATATGATTTAATCTATAGTACAAGTATGTAATTGTAAAGTTCTGTTTGCCTGTGACAAACATAGAGTAAACAATTTGACCTCTCCAGCCTCCAATAAATTTGCGCACAGCTTCCTCAGCGACCTCCCATGATTCATTAAAGTTTGTAATTAGTAACACCAATTCTTGTATATTGTGTATACTTTATGACAGAATAAAGGTTAGAGAACTTAAATGTTTCACCATTATAATTATTGTTTTCGTGACTAAATTACTTGCTTACTTTAGTAAATTGCATTTTAGGAGGTCACAGCACTCTGTTCTCTCAGAGCATGTGGTAGGCATATTGTTCACATGCTGATCGGTTGTAATCAAATGGATTTTTACAATTACAACACAGCTATCGTAATGTAGAGGAATGAGTCGATGGTTACTGGCAGCTAAATGGTTCTTTAAGTGAAGTTCTGTTGGTGGTTGAAGTGATTCCTACAAAGGAGGCAGGAATGCTTACGGATATTTGTGCATGTTGAAGAAACGCATTAATCCCAGGATACATTGTCCTGGTTTGATCTTGGGTAAATTTATTCATGTGTACATTCTATGAGAAGACAAGTGCTCCCATCTTTTCCAGATTTACTGATGCCTATGCAGTGAAGTTGTGAAGATGCTTCTAGTTACAGTAATTGACATTAACAGCTGCAAGGTAGTTGATAGATGTTTAATCCTTCAAGGATGAAAGGAATTGTGTTTCCTCGGTCCTCTGCTTTTCATCATTCTCACCTCCCACTTCATTGGCTAAAGTTCTCTCAACACATCCACTACTTTATGTCTTGCCTATAATGCTGTTCAAAACTCAGAACCCTCTTACATTCATCAACTATTCACCGTTCAACCACACAGCATCTCTTTCTATGTCAGCGTTTCCCAAACTGTGTTCCGCTGAACCCAAGGGTTCCGTGAGGTGAAGACAAGGGTTCTGCGCAAAACTTTCAGTGTGAAAAAATTGTCTGAAAATTATAATTTTCTGCATCAGTCGATCTGAGCATAACGTCGTATGATAGAGAATTCACGTGTAATTGTCAGCGGTAATTGTGTCATTATTAATAAAATCTTGGTCTAAATCAATAGTTGTCTGCGTGGTTCATTCTCGAGCGCTTGTATACATACAGCAGAATATGTTTAGTTTTGGACGGGGGTTCCGCCAAGAAAATTTAAGAGCAAAAGGGATCCACAGTCAAAAAAGATTGGGAAATGCTGTTATATGTCTTGGCATCCAGTCTCATTCTCTTCTTGGTCTAAGCTGCATGAGCTGTTTGCAACAGACTCACAAAGATCTTTGTCATATTTATTCATCCGTCTTGCTCACCTTTTATATTTACTTTTATTTTCTTGTACTCTCATCTGTTACTTTTCACTTGTGATTGAAAACCATGCTCTTCAAATTATTTTATCCAAATTTTACTCCAGTGCCTCCACCTGACCACCATCATTACCAACTACACTCATAGCATCATATTTTCCTCCGCTTGACTTCCTTGGCTTTTTACCTGGAACTGGAACAAAACCAGAAGCTTCACTGCATTGCAGACTTGATTTGGTATAACTGGTGAATTGGCTGGCCTCCCTGATGTGACTGATAAATTACCAATGATGCTTTTGGCTTTTATTTCAGGATTCGAAGTGATCACAATGAGGATAATTCTGCTGAAATTGTTCAGGAATGGCTGAATCATGCTGCAGTCCAGTACAAGAATGTGGATTTTGTGGATAAACCTTCAGAAAAAAGTGATTTTACTTACAATTTCTGTTGCTATCATTATTCACTCGTTCTTTAATTTATAAAGCACTTCTTCAAGAAACATGCTCAGGAGCACTTCCAGCACAGCCATGGCTAAAGAAAAAGCATTCTTTTCAGTCATTCATTAAAAAATTTATATTAGTCCAGTTTCAAGGTAGATACTCAAACACGCTCCAAACTCCAAAAGGTGAGTTTTCAAATGGCCATAAAATTAACCACTTCACAATTTCGGGAATAGACGTAACTCCAGAGATAGGCCATTCCAAACCTTAGAAATTACCATAGACATTTGTATGATTTTCATGACTTGTAATTGTATTGCAGCTTTAGTTTTGCATGATGTATGGTACTAAATACTATTTAATTGTGCCTAATCAAAAAATTTTTTTTATAACTTTGACTCAGAATGTGTTAGAGCAATAATTCTGGTGTTTTTTTGAAGTCAAATGTAACATTTTTGACTTAAGACTAGAAATGGTCTTGTGATGCCACAATAGTAACAGATATGTAACCTGTGGCAGGATATGGTGACGACGAACCTCCTTTTTCTTGGCCTAAGGAACGCTTTGAAAATATGATACGGCTCAGGGAGCAGGCTCTCGAGTCAGCACGTCTATCCACATCAGACTACCTACTGGTTAGTTGACTGTCTCTGTAGAGCATTTATCTGTGTTTAATTTAATACCAATTAGGTAACATCAATAATATTGGTTGAAAAAAATTACCAGCAACCTCCAATGACCCTCGTCAGTGTCCAGGCCTCTGCTCCATACATCAGCGCCGATCTTATCATTGTTTTGTGTACCTTTCCCTTGAGATGAATCAACAATAAACCCGCCATGTTCTTCTGTGTCTGCCAAGCGGTCTTCATCCTGTTCTTGACAGCATGATCACAACCATCCTTAGCATTCATTACCAATCCAAAGTATATGAATGTTTCTGTTTGTTTCAGTATATTTCCAGCCAGTCATTAATGTTTTATGTGGCCTAAAGAGGAGTGATGTCAATGCTACGTGACATTTTCACCAGCATCGGATAAAGTTTTTTTTAACCTAAATGGCAGTGTTTTGCCTTCACCTTCTACCCATCTCAGTAATAACCATCTGTAAAGTTCGATTACTCGTATTTAATATCAGTGATGGTTGATAATTACAACTTGTGAAGTGAATGTTGAAAGAAGCAATTGTGCATTCACATAATTATGGTTTAAATACCAATCCAGAAATGACATACATGTATGCAGGTGCATGCATGGACTGTATGGTTTTACATGTGGTGTAATGGTGACCCATAAAATTGCCAACATATATCTGTTTATAATGTTTTTAAACATATTTTTGCTTACACTGTATGCTAGTTGATGACCATAATATAGGATTCATACTCATAATGGGTGAAATTTGCCTGTCATTCAGTATGAAATTTGATATGTTCTAGATGGTTGATGTCGACAATTTCCTGCTGAATTCAAGTTTGATCAAAGATCTCATCAAAGAAGATAGGTATATAGCACTATAGCTATTTTGAATATTTTTGGGCATATAATTATGTGACTATTTTCAGTTTTTGTACACGATGTGTATGAAACTAATTATCACTCGAGAATACCAAGTTATGATTGATTACTTGTTTTCTAGCAGTCTGTAGTTTACCACTCGTTAGTTGTGAAGGTCCTCAATCATAGTTGCATTTGATGGATGTTCTCTTTATATTGTTTTCATTTAAAAGCCAATAATTTAACTAGGACTTACTGCATATGTTTGGACTGTCAGAGGATGACATTATGCTGTACTCTGCTGTACTCTCAGGTTTGAGCTATCAGTAAAGTAGATTGCCTCTCATATAGGCATTCTTAATTAATTTGGTTATTGCTGTAATGTGTGGTAGATATAAATTGGTTGACACGTGTTTTGTAGTTTTAATTTTTTTTCCAATTAATTTTGTCAGTTTGATATTTACTAATTTGGTGCACCTGTGTATTGTATTCATGAGTTTAAATAGCATCTCTTACAGTGCTACACTAATCTGTGGTGCGTGCTCCCAGTGCCAGAGAATCCGAGAAATTAAGGCTGTCTTTAACCCTTTAACGACCTGCATGTACTAAAGTGTTAGGTATAATCAATAACGCTGGTTGCTAAAGGGTTAAGCAGCGAATGGATGCAAAGAGGCCTCCAGCTTTAAGCATTGAGTGAATCATTGGAGGAAATTTGTTCCATAGAGTGGGGCCAATAAAGGCAAAAGCACAAAATTTGGTCATGACAGTTCTGTCAAGAGTTCTTGATGAAACGAGCGCAATTGAGTTGGCTGAAATCGGCACGCTGATGAGATCAAAGAGGTATGTAGGAGCTAAGCCAGATAAGGATCAGTAGATGAGGACAAGGACCTAAATTTGAATACGAGCCAAGAGGGCAGCCAATGTAGGTGGTCATACATATAGGAAGAATAATGGAAGGTGAGCTATCAGTCTAGCAGCAGCATTCAAGTCAGATTAAAGAGGAGAAAGATGAACTTTCAAAGGAAGACATATGAACAAGGAATTGCAATTGTCTACTCAGGAGGAATTGAAGACATAAATGATAAGTGGAAGAGGAGACGCAACGTTGTATCGCAATGAGCCATCTCAGCTAGAAGTTGCTGGGGTGAGTCAGGTTGGCAGTGTGAGTAGAAATGCTGTCCATAATAAAGCTAAGTTCTCAGTTAGGCTTAATAAGTTGTTGGTGAGTACCATCCATAAATGAGTTGGGTCTTAGACGAATTTAGTACCAAGCGATTAGAAGACACCTAGCACTGTAGGTTGCAGAAAAGAGCATCAATGTGGACAAAATCATGAAAGTTATGTAAACTGCCACACTAGAAATCTAGAGAATGGGAATTTTTTAAATATTTGTAACTCGGACTCTGTAAAATTCAGCTCGTAAAACTCAGTATTCGGCAAGAAATTCAAGCTCGGTTTATCCTCAAGAAAAGAAATTCAAGCTATGCCTCAAAGGGTCTTCTTCTTGTCCATTTCTCTCGGACTCTGAGATGCAGCACCGTGCTTTTTCGGTTGTGGGCCCAATTGCTTAGAGTAGGCTCCCATTGGATCTTCGACTCTTACCTAAGAACTCTCTACCCTATTTTTATTCCACTCTAAAATCTGTCTTAGATGACCAAGGTTGGACTGGGAGTGCCTCTGAATAGATTTCTTGAAGAGGTGCTATATTAAGTTTCATTGCTTGATTGATTGATAATGAATATTGAACAAAGGCCTTTACATTATCAGTATAGAGATTGCAGGATTGTCAGCCATATAGAGAAGTATTAGGCCTAAACAGAACCCCGAGGGGATGCCAAGTTTAATGATAACCCAATCATGTCCTCTGTGCTCTTTAGAATGTCATGATCTTCTAGTACCTCGGTCTAGAAGTACCTCATCTCGGCATCGTGCCCATGCCTCTGTTGGCCCTTTCCTATGGAACAGCCTTCCTGTTGTGACTTGTGCTACCATCCTATCTGGTAGCACAACTGTTGCTGCTATTTCTCTTAAGACTTTTCTTTTCTCTAGGGGTCCTTCGCACTGGGAGCGCCTCTGATTAGGTTGTACCGTGAGAGGCGCTTTATAAATCCGTAAACAGAATAGAATAGAAAGGGTCCTAGCATTGTTCTTTGTCTGCACTCATATTTGTGAAATATGCCCATTGTGACACATTGAATTATCTGTGGTTAGATAATTGATTTATACCATATATATACATATATGTGATTACTCGTTTAGTTATTTGCTACCACATAGGCATTGATCCTTTTAGCTGTCCTTTAACTTTTTAATATGTTCATGATTTTTCAGAGTTATCATTGCACCAATGCTTAACACATCAATCTCAGAGCATTACTCAAATTTCTGGTGTGGCATGGATAACAAAGTAAGTATCAACGCCTTGTTATTAACTGTTTCCAATTTCACTGGTGAAGTTTCATGATCTTATAAAAATTTCATTTTCCATATTTTCTTTTTTTTTCAAAAAAAATATTTTTTTTTCTACTGGCAGTTGATGTCCTTGAGTTGATGGTAGTTTCAGTTGTAGCTTATTGATTTTGTTTTACTTACTGGTGAAAGTAAAAAGTGATTTAAAGAAATAGATAGCTCTCATCTTTGTAAAAATGCATTTCCTATGTAGTTTCATAAGCATTATTGTGCATAAATCATTTCTGTTGGATAAACTGCTGTTTTATTCTGCCTGTTTGATGTATTTAAGAAAATCGTCTTTATTGATAATTCTTCAATAAAACATTGATGATGTTTAATCTTTTAACAACCAGATGCACTGGTTTCCCGTGGATCTTGGTACATGCTGGTTGTTAAAGGTTTAACTGTTTAATCTTAACTACAAAGCAGACTATTTATTTCTCCATCCCAGCAAATGCTTCTGACACTATGAAAATTTCATAAAACATTCTTATGCAAATTTCTAGGTCATCATGACTATTTTCAGCACACGATTTAGTTTATATTCCGTTATTTGGATATTTTTATTTTCAAATACCAAAATTTCTGATATTTTGTTAAATGATGGTTTTAATTTGCGGCGGGCTAATTGTGATATACAGTTAAAAAGCCACACTGTGACTCGGAGCAGTTGCCAAATAGACGCTCCAGACATCCTTGGGAAGAGCTACGCTAAAGCAGTTTCAGGGGCGATGTGGTGCACCCGATGAATTAAAACTTTCATCCCTTTCAGAGCTTGGTTATGAGTTTAGTTTTGCGTACAATATGCAAGATCTGATATGTTATTAGCCTTGAATTATTAATGTGTTTGCAATCCAAGAGTATGCTTGCCTTGGTAGAATATTCCTCACAGAGATATGCTTAACATTTTGCATTTTAAGGATGATTTATTTCTCAGTTATTAATTGATTTTGCTCTTGCGTTTCTGTTAAACAAGGGTTACTATGTAAGAACTCCGGATTATTTACCAATCTTGAGACGAGAGAAGATAGGAGTGTTTGAAGTTCCCATGGTCCACTCCACAGTGTTGATTGAACTTCGGAAGCCATCCACCAAGAGCCTCTCCTTCTATCCACCGCCCGACTACTCCGCTGCCTTTGACGACATCATAGGTTTTGCGCATTCAGCTAAGTTCCATGGCGTTCCAATGCATATCATGAACCATGATTTCTATGGGTTTATGCTGGTGCCGATGGAGCCCCACAATACACTGGAGGAAGAGAATGATCAGTTCACTCATCTCAAACTGGAATATATCAGTAACTACAATTTTTTTAAATTATTTTGTAGCCTGCATTTATGTTACAAACTTGATCTTTGAATTCATAGGCGTAAAGTGTAGGGCATAATCAATAACGCTGGTTGTTAAAGGGTTAAGAGGAGGAGGGAGTAGGATGTAGGAAACCGTTATTTTCATATGCTTTGCCATGTTGTATTTATGATTATCATGTTTGCATTGACTGACATTTGTTACTATCATTTTTACTATCATTATTTTTTTTACCGGAGCTATACCAGGCCATGAAATGTATACTATATTTTATTTGCTCAGACATTCTGATTGACAGAGGGCCACAGTAGCATATTCAGTAATAAAGGAAATGCGTTGCTTTACCTTAAAAGTGTATAGGCTATAGATCAACGATTTCCAACCTGTGGCTCGTGTGCCAAAAGTGGGCCGCCAGGCCTCCAAAGGGGGCCCTCGACCTATCAACAACAAAAAATATACTTAAAAAAATTAATATTTGACAGAAAAATTATTTTATATTATAAATTATCATATTTTGTTGTCGTTTATAAGTAACATCAAATGTATTTATGCATGTGTAATTTGATTCTGTTCTAAAATAAAAATCTGTTAAAATTTAAAATAATTATTTTAACCTTGTAACCCATCATGTCCTCCCAGTAAATAAAAGTGGCCCTTGGTTGAAAAAGGTTGGGAACCACTGCTATAGATGCTAATTGTATGACTTTCTGTTTATTTAGTATTTATTTATTATTTTTTTGTTTCATTCAATCATAGCAGTCAGTAGTTGTCGTTGTTGTTTTGGCAGTTCGTGATGAACCACTTCAGAAACTGGCTTATATTGAAGTCCCCGAAAGACCACTTGAAAGACTTGGATTTGATGAGGTATATAGATGGAGGTTACATATGGTTTTATAAAAGAAATTTAACAAAGTTATGTTTATATTTGAGCGATACAGCAGAACATTGTCATTTATAGTTTCTTGTTATATGGAATAGCAGTAAATGGACTGTCCATGATCAAATCAAAGGCACCCAAGCATAATTGTATTTTATTGAACCTACATATGTCATGCTCTCACCAACTTTTAGGGTACTTTAAACAGCAACAATTAGGTTAAAATTTGGTTCTTGTCGAACAGTGGGCTTGTAGTTATTACACAGTTACAGGGCCGCTCTGCTACTTGATACTGTTGACTTAATTATAGCTTTTGATGAATAATTAACAAATAGTTTGTTTGCCAATTGGCTCCGTCTACTGGATAAGACTGATTGACATGTGCATTTGAATAGAGCTTGAGGTTCATATCTCGTTTATTTTGAACCTCACATCTATCGAACTGTGGAGAGCGGCCCTTTGTAGTCTGACATGAAGTTTTGCACTAGTTGTATTAATGTTTAACATAAAATGTACCGTAACTCCCGCACAGTTCTCGTTGGCTCATCGCACTGGGGCGCAGAGCTGAGGAACTGTGTTCGAGACCCATTATCGCTGTACGGTTGACTAGTCCTTCTTTAGCTAGGTGGCAGCGTTTGTTAAAACGAGATTATGTAACATGGCTGCCGACGGTTAAATTTTTCTCCTGTAATGACTTTTCATCTTTCATTCATACTTGCTTGTAATCATACTGCGGTTTGTCAGTTTTAAATAAAATGAATATTATTATTATACAAGGCAACATCACATTATACATCTACAGAAAACTGGGTGAACCCGGCTCCTTAGGTTATTGGCCTTTTCTGGATGAGAGGTTCTGACTACTGAGCTTTTGATACCTATTTTACATCTATTGTTTGAAATATAGCCATATAACTTTATAATAAACTGCTTGAATATTAACTAAACGTAACATGGTGTAAATGCATCCTTGCAGTTAAGGCTATCTAAAGCTTAGACAGGTTATTTCATGATTCCATGATTGTGAAATCATCTGGCAGTATGGCCTTAATGTTGTTTTGTGTTAGATATTTCTGATAAACTTGGTCAGACGTCCAGACAGGCGCCAGAAAATGTTGGCTTCTTTTCGTGAGCTTGGAATAAATGCCACAATCATGGACGCAGTGGATGGCAAGTGAGTTTCTGCTTTCGTTTCTCTATCTCTGGATTGAATTTGCTTTGTGGATTGTATCAGAAATATCTTTGCTTGTAATAAGTGATGTTACAATTGAGGTTTTAGAGTATACAATATTTTGATAGAATTGAAGCCATTATTCGTCTTTATAAATGAAGCCGGCTTGATCAATGAAAAGATTATCAGATGTTCAGTAATTACCTTTTATTGTCTGTTGTGCAATTGTAGACAGTTGAATGACACGTACCTAGCACTGCTTGGCATAGTAATGTTACCAGATTATGCAGATCCTTACCATGGTAGGTAAGTCAGCAGCTTAGATTCTTCCCAGGATCAGTTACTGTGTTCAAGATGGAGTTTCATCTGACTGGCTACTTAGATTTTATTGTCGAATGCTATGCTAATGTGATTCAAATGCCAAGCGATATAATTGATTTTTCTTCTAGTCTAAACTTCCACTGCCATCTTCTCGCAAACCTTTAAGAAGTTGTTTAGTTAGTTGTAATAGTTACTTGTAATTTTTCTGAGTGCTAGTTTTAAGTTCTGCTTCTGGCCTTACTTGCAGCAATTAGACTTTAAAAGACAAAAGACGTCTGCTCTTAATTCTTCAAATCTAATCAAATCTGCAAACTCAGTGATTTTATCATATTAGTAATACAACAAAGTGATAAATCATTCAAACAGTAAGAGGTGATTGATGCTTTGATTGTCTGCTTTTTATGATATATCACGCAGTATACTTAAGCGCTGGTATTTGTTCTACCTCAAACAGAGCAATGACAATGGGAGAAGTGGGTTGCTTCCTTAGTCACTATGTCATCTGGCAGAAAGTAAGACCTTTGGCTATTTATCCTATTTTTGGCTTCAAAAATTAAATTTATGTTTAGCCCTTTAATAACAGTCTAAATGTGCCTATTGTAATTTGCTGCACTATTGAAATGTAACCAGGGCATTGTATTTGCTGAGTGAACTGCTGTTCTAATGAAGATTCACACATTTTGTTTAGTGCTTTATTCCCTTATAAGGATAAGCTGCACTGTTTCCTGATCACAGTCTCTTTACTCTTGTCATTAAAGTGTTAAAAGTGCCGGCAGAAATATTAACTGAAGCTTGTGTCTGTATTTTATGTATGTTGGCAATGAGGCATGGAGAAAATGTAAATCACTATATAATAGAAGAGGACAATTACAGCTACACATGCAAAGTTACTTTAACGATTTTGTTCAATTGATATTGCTATGGGTGGGGAAAAGGCAGAGTTTGCATTCTGTGATTTTATCTAATTTAATGACACTAGTTAGTAGACAATATGGTGTAATCAGTGTGTGTATGCTTAAAAAAAAGTTGAGCATAGTGTTTGGGATATTCTCTGTAATATAACTGTTGTTTTAGGTACTGGCAAACCGCTACAAAAAAGTGATAGTTTTTGAAGATGATGTTCGGTTTCGTCCATATTTCAGACAGAAGTTGAATTTTCTAATGGAAGAAACTAAGTCTGCCATTCCAGACTGGGATCTGATGTATGGCTGTTTTTCTTTTCTTATAGCAGTGTTGCATTTTGTTTTCTTTCTGTTTTCATATTCCACTCAGTACTTTTTGTTAACTTTGTAAAGTGGTCAGGATGTATGAGTGATTTGGACTAAGAAAATTGATGTGTAATTATGATTCTTTTGTGATTTGTGTTAGGTTAAGCATTTGCTTAGTTATTGCATGTCAATAGTTCTGAAAAGATGGTTGAATAATATTTTGGCTGAGACTCAAAGCGACATTGGCTTTTAAGAGTGAGCCCATTCCTAACACGTTCCATCACAGCCTGACTATTAGCTATCAATTTCACTTGATGCACTGGGTTTTATTTGACTCTGGTTACTATAAGTGAAGGACTGATGCATATTGCAACGTGTGTCTTTGATTCAGTAACTTTGAATAAAGGCTACTGAACCAAAGGCAGCATCTTTATACATTTATATTACAACAACTATTTTTATTTTAGACTGTTTGCTTAGTTTTTCTCTCGTTTCATCTGTTTGTATGAAGATGAGCATTGATTGGTGTATGTTTACAAACAGATTATTTGTAATGAAATTTGTCGTTATAGTGTAGTGTTATTGTTTGTATAGTTATTTGGGACGAAAGCGTCTGCAGATAGATCAAGAGATGGCTGTGGATGGAACGGATAGTCTTGTTTGGCCACACTACTCCTACTGGACGTTGAGCTACATCCTCAGTTACGAGGGAGCCTTGAAACTCATCCAGCAGAATCCGCTGAAGAAATTGGTTCCGGTTGATGAGTTCCTGCCCATCATGTTTGACAAGCATCCGGAGTAAGTCTTATTGCTCTGATATTTGCAGTTTAGAATTTCAAATTTCTGTCAGACTAGAACGCTTGAAGGGTTTAAGTAATGTCTGGTAAGTGATACTTATGGACATTGGAAGGTCTTGTGCTTTTTCCTCAGTCCATAGCTGACAATGAAAATTTCAGTCTTGAAGTTAGGAGTTAATGGTTGCTTCCAAGCTTGCCCAATACCAAATTATGAAACCTTAAGACAGTCATTATGTCATTATTGGTTACAAGCAATTTGCCTTAAGTCATTAGATGTCATTAGCCTATTAGGCTTCAATCAAAAGTCATTATATAACAAGACAAGTCTACTACTACTTGGGTCATTGGTTTGAAGCAAATGAGTTGTAGGTGTTTCCGATAGATATGGGTTTTCGGAGAAAGCTCTAAATTAAGTAAATAGTAATCATAAAATTAGGTGCCTTAAGAAAGCGATATGTGACTATGAAGTTATTGCTGAGGATTAGTTTTGACAGATGCGATGAAGTAATTGCTCATTTACTGCTGTACGTTCTTATGTGGGCATATTTCATCAGATACGTGGTCACAGAAACTGAAAGATGTTTGTATTGAAATTGGAACAGAGCAGGTTTAGACAGCCATTCTTGGGTTCAACAACATGGGATTGTCATCTTCATCTGACAGGATTTGTGCCCAACGCACATTTGTAAAAAATTCAAATACAATAGCAATTGTTCCTATCCATCTACTCGTGCCTGTTTTAATGCTGTGCAATTCTGTTTGAATTCTAGAACTGCCTGGAAGGAGAAGTTCTATCCTCGAAATCTGATTTCCTTGTCTGCTTATCCATTGTTTGTTGAGCCAACTCACTACACTGGTGAAGAGGGCTATGTGACGGACACTGAGGATTCTCCTGTCATTGGTGTAATTGGGAATGGGGGCCAGAAGATGGATTCACTGTCGGCCCATGGTCTGAATGAAGAACTCTGAGTTGGGCTGCATCTGAAAATTATTTTACAAGCAACAGCTTTTGGAGTCGATTCTTGTTAAGGAAAGTCTGGTGTATTTTTCTGGTGAAAAGGAAAATTATTGTGACAGTTGAAAGTTTGTGAGCTCAACTGGACGTCCAAAGTCAGATCACAACTGAAATAAAACATCTTTCTGAGAAATTCAAAGATTGAGTTGCTTATCAAATTGAAATTGATTGCTTCTGATCATCTGTTTGTTGATGTGACACTGTGTTCACTCTGGTGTTGGTGGCTCTATGATCTGGTTGTTATTAGTCTTACTGGGATAGTTAGTACAGTACTAGGTTTTGCGTAATTTGACAACTTTATTGTTGATATGATAAACCCAGCAATCAAACCAAGGTCACATAGGTGAAGAAAATGTATCTGTAGTAGACCTGCCGCTACCTCCCATGGATGATGCACTTGCTTTTGATTTCTACAAATTATTTAATCTCATTGTTTAAGGGCTTTCTAAAAAAAATGGTTATCTTGGACAAGTTTAAGTTTTCACTGTTATGAGGATTTATGCTTAGTGTTTAATATCATGTAAAGTGAATAATTACCTGAATTTATTGCATTTATGTTAAAACAAAGACAGTCATTGATTGGTACACACTGTTTCTTAAAAAATCGAGAGAAAATGCATCAGTGCCAAAAATATTGCATGTAGAATGAAGAGTTTTTTCGTATATTGTCTCATACAATAAAAAAATTACAGTATCTGATTGACGGATTTGCATGTTTTTTAAAAACAATTCACATATCGTTGTTTCAAGTGCCTTTCATTTGATCGTTTACAACTAGTCGTGTGGTTTTCCGTTCAGTTTCATAAAGATTAGAATTTGATACCAATCAGAACTTATAGAACTTTTGTTGTTGTTTAAGTAGATCTTTCTTTGGCAGCTTGACCCAATGACCTTGTCTTGAATATCAGCTATGATGTTTTCACTTAGTTTGTGATATATGTATCTGTATCAGTTGCCTAATTTAGTTTAATTATCTGTAGATAATTAGAAATGTATTTCTGTATTACGTTAATACATTGCATTTTATATCAGGTGTTTTAGTTGTTACAATTGTTCATGTATTTGTTTTTTCTATTGATTGTTAGTTTCCTTTGGCATATTTTTTGTTTGATAAAAGATCTGTCTCTTTCTATATTACAACAATGATAGATGTCATTGTTGTCTTGTTAGCACATGTGTGCATTGTTGCTCTGTGTTCAAATGCAATGCCATATTATCTGCTGTAGTTCATATATGTTGCATCTTATATGTTCTAGTTTGAATGTTGCCAATGTTATACTTGTGTTCTCGGAATCATATTTTAACATAACTTCTGCATGTAAGTGTTTTATAAATGTAGCTATTACTGTCAATTGATGGCTGATAGGTCAAATATGTTTTAAATGTAGTTATGGCTTGTATTTCGATTGACATGATTTGCAGCAGATCTTATAATAACAAGTATGGGTATTAGTGAGCAGATAATTTATTAGCTGATATTAATTCTGAACACAGTGTTGTGTTGTTTCCTGTGCAAGGACATAATAATTATAATTATTGAAGAGTAATTATGCTGATTTATTTATTAAGATTATGGTTGTAGTTGCTTTTGCATATTATTATTTATTGATCAGATTTATTATTAATCATCATAAATTTTGTTGTTATAAGAGATATGAGAGCATTTGAGCAAATCATGGTTGGTTTATTTTGTGTAGTTTGTTTATAGGAGTTTTGCTGCGAGCTAAATATATGAGTAAAGCTGCAGTTAATGTAGGGCTGTTTGTGAAAACTTGGTGCTGTTATCAATTATTAAAATACTCACATGCAGTGTGCTTTGCTTTTTAATATGTATTTTTTAAATAAAACCAGCACTATCACATGATTGAGTGTCATATTGAGTTGTCTGTGGCATGGAACTCAAGCGAGTGTTCGCTGTTCCTGCAGTAATTGGTGAATCCGTTACGTTTCTGTAAAGTAAGTGCAATGTCGTATCAGTGCAATACTAATTAAAGCGAATGATTTGATTTAGTGTACAGGATCAAATTTTTACAAGATAATAATACAGCACGGCTAAGTCTATAGATCTTTTGTGCAACTCTGGTGATATTGTCGTTCCTATCATGGACTCAACTTAGAAGCAGTAGAGTTTCCTGTGATCTCTGTCTGTTGAAAGTATGGGTGCACGGTCGATTAATAATACATTGTCTTGACGGCGGTTAACTTGCAATAAGTTACATTTGAAGCGATGCAGGTTGGAATGGCCGTGTCTTTTGCAATCTGCTGTGCTATACGTTGCCCTCATCGTAGTCTATCGAGTACTTTTGGTAGTTTTCCGGCAGAGTTGGTTGTGTTAAGTCGACAGGCGTTGTTGGCGGCGGTGGCGGGTGACAACCGAGTAGTCCATCAGTGCCTGCTGGTCCTTCTGACTCTGAGACGGATGAGGATGGTTTGTTGTCTGCATCTTCGCTGCTGTCCGTTGTTTCTGGAAGGAGGCTGAGGGGTGCAAGTGATTCACTCGTCGATGCGTCGTCTTTGTAATTTCGGTTCTTTGTCGATTTATTAAGCTGCATTTTGAGGATCTTTAGCTTCAAACGGGTGTATGCTATCGCTATTCCGGTTACTGTGGTGCGCAATTTGCCCGTGGGGTAGGCGTTAGTCGAGAGGGGAGAGTCGCTGCCATTGGGTAGGCTTTCGCTGGACGACGATTGTTGTGTTGAGGAGGGGGGAGTGTCGCTTGGGCGGAGCTGAGGCAGCGGGATCTGATGGGCGTCCGGTGGCATTGAATCGACTGTCGATGTGTTGTCTTGGAAGGACGTCGTTTCCGATTGTTCGGTTCTCTGCTCAGTGGAGTCGGAGGCTTCGTCGCTTCGCTTCAGTTCGAACTCTTCGTTCGATGCTGTTGTCATATTAAACGATTCGTTATCTTGAAGTCCCGTGGTTGGTTCTAAATTGCATTCGACGGAGCTTTCATCCGACGCAGAGTCAGCTGCTGCGCAAGTGATCGAACTGACGACGGCGGTGGTTTCTGGCTCCAATTCATCTGGACGCAGTGTTGGTCTTTCTGGATCCGTCTTGGACTGGGTCACTGGAACAGTCGCTTGCAAGTCTTCCACATCATTGAGCTGTAGTTGACCTGTAATTGAGCTGATCTGATCCGTAGTCGTCTTAATGTTATCGAGTTCCTTGGTCTGGTCTTGTGTGATGTCAATCTGAATTCTAGGCAACTGGTCGTCCGTTATCTGCCCAGACAAGTCGTTTGGTTGGATGGAATCAATGGCGTCTGTGGCAGCGGGTGGATGAACGGGAGCGATCGTTCTTGTGATGACGTCATCGACAGCGTCATCAACAGCAATTCTATTGGAGTCACCCAACAGATCAGAAGAGTTACTCTCGACTTTCGTCGAAGGACATTTCTCATCAGAATCCGGATAAACATTTCCCACGGTCGTTGCTTGACACGGAGCATCCACTCCGATGCAGCCCAGAGGAGGAGTTACACTTATCAGAACCTGGTTCTCTTTGGGTGAATCGTCGATGGCCGTCGTGGCTTCCAGTGCATCGTGTTCGTTGGTTTCGTTTGGGGAATTAGCGTTTGAGTGGTGACTACTATGGCGACGATGTCCGTGTTTCTGTTGTTGTTTGGTCGCCTTGGCTGTTGTCATCGTCGTCTTGCTAGGAGCACTGAGTGGCCTCTGCTGCCAGGTTGGACGACGACTGGTTCCCCGAGACGGTGGCGACCGTAACCTGGTCGGCCGAGACCGTCGGTGTCATCTCGACGTAGGTCTCCGTCTCCACTCTGCTGATCGTCGATGCCTGGCTCATTCGGCTGTCACCACGAGAGGTCGACGATCGGTCGATGAAGCGCTTCTTCGGTCGACAGCAGCACAACAGCCACGGCAAGCGACGGTCGATCTCTGCCCTGAACTTAGGATGACTGATCGAGTAGATGATGGGGTTGTAGGCGGCCGACGCCTTGGCGAACATCACCGGAATCATGGACATGTAGGGCGTGACGATCATCCTCTCGTGCGGCGTGACCATGGCGATCAGGGCTATGATGGCGTACGGCGTCCAGGACAGGAGGAACGACCCGACGGCCATTGCTGACACCTTGGCCGTCTGGATCTCAGACTTCTTCTCCTGGTCGTCCGACGTCATCTTCGCTCCCATACGCTCAGCCGTTGCCTTCAGTTCGCGGTGGTGGGCGAAGACGGCGGCCACGATGCCTCGGTAACTGATGACGATCATGGTGACGGGCAGAACGAAGCTTGCGATGTACATGCACGACACGAAGCTGATGTTGTTGACGTCTTGGGTGAAGTAGTCGAAGGTGCACTCCGTCTGGAGACCTTCAGGGATGTAGTTGCCCCAGCCGAAGAGAGGCGGTGCCGACCAGAGCGCAGACCACGCCCAGATGAGAAGGATCATGAATGACGTACGCTTCTTCGTCATCGTTTGGGCGGCACTCATTGGCTTTGCAATGACGTAATAACGGTCAATGGCGACGATGGCCAATGTGTTAATGGACATGAGGCCCATGATGCCTCCCACGAAACCGTAGAACTTGCAACCTTAAGTCAGTAAGTCAACCAAACAATCAGTCGACCAACAAACCTCATCGGTTTTAGTCGGTTTTAGTCTGGTAGCTCGGTCGATCAATCGATCAGTCATGCAATGTTTCTCCCATTTCTCTCTCTGTGTTCGTCTTCATCAGTCAGTCGCTCAGTGATCAGTGCATTATTGCACCCAAAGTAGTGATATTATACCAGTTAATCAGACCGTATTTTATATTATTCGTTGCTTCTTTCGTTCGACCAATCAATCAATCTTATCGATCAATCTTTTTTGGTCCTCACAAAGAACGATGCGTAATAGGCCTACGTGAGTTTTTTGTTTACTATAAAAAAACAAGGATGGCATTTGGAATAAATAAAATTATTTAATTTATTCAACTTTTCAAAGTCCTGTCGCTTGTCTACAACTTCCTACAATTACACTCCCAGCCCAAATATCTTCGCGGGCCCTTCACCAGCCAGCTAGCCCGCTTTACCCGATCCTCCTCTTGTCTCAGTCTTACTCGATTTCTGGTCACCACTCATCTCAGATTCTCCAACCGAGCCATATATTGATCACCGCACCATGTCTCTGGAACAATCTGCCTTCTGAATATCTCACTTTTTTGGCTCCTCCAACTTCTCTGCCTATCATCCACCACCATTTTTCCTATGGATCACATCTATCACATTTTCAAGAACTGTTATAGATCTACCCAGATTCACTTGATTATCCACCTTCCAATCCTCGACCAAAACGACAACTGCCTTGACAGTTACTCTGCCTACTCTGACCTTCTTGAAACTCTGACATCCTTTGAACTACCATTTGGTCAACCCCTCTGATTCGACACAGGGCTCGTTAGTAATCTGGTGTCCTGCGCTTGGCTTTCGAGTGGCGCGCTAGAAGTTTGAAGATAACGAGCGCGCATCTTAAAAAATGTCAAGAGAACGCTATGCGTGGCAATAAGTTAAGTTCGTTTAGCTTTATTTAGATTTCAGGGTGGTCCTGTTTAATTGACTTCTTGTAGTTCATTTTCCATTTTCTGACTCAACCATTTACAAAAACTCTGGTAGAGGACAGTTTCTGGGCATTGGCTTTACGAGGCCCCGGAGGCATTGAAGTCAAATTAATTGTGGAGATCAATAAACTAATTACAAGATAATGAGTTACCCAGGCTCACTTAATCTGCAGGAAAGCAGATTCATTTGTTTTAATGGCATCCGGGGATGAGTGATTGCAAGTAGGCCTAGTTATTTTGTGCAGCGAGCCGCTGAACATTGCCGATAAAGATTTATAGAAGCGGCTGTCTTGGCTACCTACCCTCAGGAATCGGTCAAAGCATGATTAGGTTGTATATATATATAAAAATATATAAGTATACATATATATATATGCCTATATCTGAATACTTTTGAAAATTGTTTGGCCGAATAAATTTCTTTGATCGATTAACTGTTTGAATATGCCTATGTCACGATTAACCTCCATTACACACTTTTTAAATCGCGAAAGCGGTGAAAGAGGGCTGTAGTTGAATCGCAATGAAGGGGTTGTTAAATCTCTCAGCTCTTGTCTCAGCATAATCGTGAAGGTCACAATCTATGGGTTACGACATGTTTCAATACAGTCCTTCCAAAATGCCCATGCGATGCATTTTGATCGAGGATTGGTAGGTGGATAATCAAGTGAGTCTGGGTAGACCTAACAGTTCTTGGAAATGTGATAGAGGAGTCTAAGATAAACATGATATGAGGACACACATGTGTATACTTACAGATTTCACCCCAGGTCCAGATTCTGTTGATGCTTGAGATGGTAAGAAGAGGAAATCCGTTGACAGCTGAGAAGGTCATATCGCTGAAGGCAAGGTTAATGACGAGCATATTCGGCGGAGTCCTCAAAGATTTAGTGCTGGAAAACAAGTCGGTATTACCAATTAAATAGTATGAACTGTCTGTCTTTCCGGCCGGCCGGCCGTTCGTCTGTCTGTATACGTCTTTCCTGCCTCACCAATGAGCATTTCATTTCAATATACCTAGCCCATTAACTAACAACTAATGTAGGCTACTTATTTGAGTAACCGAGTTAGTGAGTGAATTAATGAAAGATTGAATGATGAATGATTAAACTAGTGATCGATTAAGCAGGCAATCGAACGAATGACGCTGACCTGCAGAAGACCCAGATGACGAGTAGATTTCCGAGGGTTCCTAGAATCCCGAAGAATGTCATCCAGATGGCAATGGCGTAGTGGTAGCCAGCCGGAATGTTCTTTATGTCGAACTGACGCCAGTACTTATGAGCAAACGGAATTCGGTCCCAGTATGGATCGGGTGGAATCAGAGTGACGTAGGACTGGTTTGTGGCGTTGTCATCCGTCCAGTAGGACTCAGTTGATGTCATCCATGTCGACGACTCCGCTCCGCTGGACGTGGAAACCAGTGCATGGATTGTTGATACAGCGGCACTAGTAGCGGCCATCGTACTGGTATCTAAGGAATAGATGTACGTCTGATGGCTTGCCGTAAAGCTGCTGCTGCTGCTGTTCATACCACTGGTGCTGCTGCCGTTGAACATCGCTGCCGATTGTATGCAGTCAATCTAGTAAGACACGGCAAATCGTTGCTGCTATATCTGATGCAATCAGCCGTTGGGAGGAGACAATATTTCAATTAGCACTGATTCAGTGATTCTAAGAATAAAACTCTGACTTCTACGACCGGTATAACACATAGGCCTCTTCAATGTCTCTCTTACGTGCGACTCACGTCCTTATAAATAACCGTCAGAATTAAACGGAGGACATTGCAGCAAGGGTGGTTCAGAAGTCATTACTAGAAGTACAGCAAGTTAACTTGTAATACTTAATACCTATCTCTCCTAACTGCTTCTTTATTACTATGATGACTACAGTGGCGTCACTGGGGTTGGTGTCACCCAGTGCGGTAAACTCTTGGTGTCACCCCTCTAGACTTTCACCATGGTCTTCTGAGCTCTGAGTCTTATTCATTTAAGCACCAGACGCTCTGCATGGTGGCACCCTGTGCCTGCTCATGTATTTAACAATGAACGGTTATGAAACCCGACTAGACAGAGCTATGTCTGCTTTGTCAAATTTGCAGTTTTTTTATTTTGGTGTCACCCCTTGATGGTGTCACCCGGTGCGGCCCGCACCCCCCTAGTGACGCCCCTGGATGACTATACCACTGTATCACAGCACGAAGCAGTCCAGCATCGGCTCCACTCTCCAGTGCATCCTTAATTCTTTCCTCATTCCATGTAACAATTTCGGATGTAGCCTATTCCTGGACAGTTTTAAACCTCTAACGCTGTGCCAACATATTTTTCTTAGCAGACATTATCTGTGTTAATTTTTAACGACTGCTGCCTAAAATGGGTTCAGTGATGGTTTATCATTCTTCTAAGCAAACATATTTATTGAATTGCAGCAGCTTCCACATCATCCGCAGTTGCTTTTATGCTTTTATACTTTATTTTATATCCTTTTCAACGTCATTTCTTTCCTGTTTGTCTTCAACTAGCATAATTGTAGACTCTCTTGCTGTTCTCTTTTTCTCAATAACTTAATCTACCCAAAGCATTTATTTCTGTAATTTTTGCATTAGGCACTACGGCAGATGTTATTCACATAAGTCACTTGTTGTTTAAATTCTCCAGTCTAAATAGGCCTATGTATACACTCTCAAACTCCAATCCATTCAACGTTTCCTTCTTCAGCTTCTGATTGATTTGTTCTATTTTTTTCTTAACCTGGCATGCTACCAAATATCTTCTCGTAGTGGTTCTTTGTGTATAACATTCAGAACAGATCGGAAATGACTCCAATGAGGCACTGGCTTATTGAGATAGTTGCGCTCCAGCATGCATGGCATTGCATGCCCTCTGCGATAGAAATGGATCAACACCTCGATCATATCCATGACTTCCATGGAACTAGCTTAGCTTATTTATTATTTGGAACCACTTTCTCTCTACCATTGTATTTCGCTCAGTCGCTTATTATTATTATTTTTTTGCCCTGAGGTACTTCATTCCCCCTGGGACTTAGAGATTATTAATGTAGAGATTTTATTGTCCGGAGGGTCAGGCCTCGTCTTCTGGGGTCATAGGAGGCAGGTAGTCCACCGTATTTTAGAGTTTTGTGGTCTGCCGCCTGAACCGAGGCAGGTTTCTTCTCCACAGTCTGGGTTATGTACGAAGCAGCACAGGTATGAACAATTGTAGCATCCCATGCCAGGTACTTCCCCCTCGACCAAGGGATGAGCGTTGCCCCGTCGGGCCTCTTCCCATCAGATCTAAATAGGCCGACCGGTTCCTTTGTGCTCGGTATCTGAGCCCTGAGAAGAGACCGCCAAACGATGTCATTGATAACGTTGTGGCGCAAAGAGCGTCCCTGGGCCCTCCTACACACGAAGCCATGGTGGCCCTCCGGGCCCACCGCCTCTCCACAGTGGCATCTGTGAGGGCCACAAAGTTCCAGGCCCAACCTCAGGCCTACCGCCACCCGGACCGCCTCGTTGTCAAGGACAAGGCCGCATGTAGCAATGGGCAGCGCGGTCAGCCAATCGGTTGAGTGAGGGCTGCAAGCTGCGTCCAACCTGGCTCCATTGACCAAGTTGCAGGCGTGTCGGCGGATCTTCGTTTTGTCGATATCAATGAGTGGTCGATCCCAGATGCTCTGCTTGATTGGCATTGGATGTCCCCTCGGGCAAAGATCCACGGCGGGACTCCAACAGTTCCTTCCCGTATCTATCTGGAGCCGTCAATGCAGCCGAGATGATGGTGGTTTGCAATCCGAAAGTCGCTGCGGCTGAGGCCAAATAGGCAGAAGAAGCCAATGAGACAACCCTACGGATGCCGAGTCCTCCATCTCTTATAGGAATTGAGGCCTGCAACCACTGGATGTCGTTGAGACTGTCTAGTATCCCCAATGCAGGGTGGTCAAAATACGGAGAGCACCGGAGGAGGTAGCTGAGCCTAAAGGCTCCAAAGGACGAACGCAGAAGGAGCAGGACGTTCTGTGAAAGCAAACGCCACAATCTGTCCACCACTCTCTGATGCGCATCACATTGGCCGTCCAGGGCGGCGTCTAGAGCCTCACCCCGAAACAAGGGGGCTCCCAAAAGGTTCAACGCGGTCGCGTCCACCCTAGTGTAGCTGGACAGTGGGCATATTGATGCGGACGAAGCCTCTGGCATGAAGATTTCGCATTTATGTGGATTAAGTTGAAGACCCAGCCGTGTTCCCAATTCGGCCACTACCGCCACATCCCGGACCACGGCCTTAGCGGATCCGTCCAAAGTCAAGTCATCCAAGAAGCCAATCCTTAGCTCTGAATCGAGTGACTGCAGCACCGGCTGGAGGGGCAAGCTGAAAAGAAGTGGAACCAGTGGGTCCCCTTGCTGAGGGCCCATCTGCGATGATAGGATCAGATGGCCGAACTTAAGGAGTGTGGAGGCCGAATATGCCTGGAAGGCAAACGGGTAAATCTCAGGGATCACCTTATGCACAGACTCAAGCATGATGTCTCGTCGAAGGGAGTTGAAGGCGTTGGTGAAGTCCAGCTTCACCAGCACTTGATTGGGTCCCATAGCGTCGACGAAGCGTCGAGTGGCCTGCACCGCTGCCTCGCAACCGCCCGGCACTCCTATTCCCAGTTGAAGAGGTGCAAAATGAGATGTTAGCTTCGTCGTTGCGTATTTTTGACGCATTTGGTCGCCAATCTTCGCCATACGTAGCCCACAGCAAAAGGCCTGAGCCCCCCCCCCCCGAGTCTTTATTCAGGGCGATCATGTTGCCACCAAATAAAATTGGTCTAACTTTGGGGCGGGGGGCAGTCACCACGGAGCAGTAAGTTTGTGAAATCTGCAAGGGCCTGCAAAGACAAGAGGCTGCGCCGCACCGCCGAATCCAACCAGGTCCTTCAAGTGGTCCGGTCTAAATCCGTCCGGGCCACCAGCCGATCCCGTCGGAAATATGCGGATCACCTTCAGTACATCCTCAGCCGTCGCCTGCCACGCTCCGACCGAAGCTTGGTCTGGAAGACTCTCGTGGGTCTCCGGAAAGGGATCCTTAGGATGTTTTTCTTGCAGTAGTTGGAGATTATCTTCGTTTACAAGAGCCGGTTGCCCACCCTCGCAAAAAATGCGCACCCGCCCTTATATTGCCGTTCTCTAGTTTGGAGTTAATGGCAGCCAGCAGCATCTCACTTTTGCTCCGGCGACTAGTCCGATATCCCGCGTGGCCCAATTCGTCTCTGAGTGATTCAGGGTCCGACAACCATTTTTCGGTCCGGTTCTTGATCACAGTTGTCATGTTGCGACGTCTACCCGCCCTTGATGGTTGAACGAGGATCGAGGGGGCGAATTCAAGCAAGGTCAACCAAGTTTTTGTGGATTGTGATCTTCTGCATATGTTGAGGAGAGTCGAGGTCAAAGCCTGAGCGCAAGCTGGGCGGGCCCCCTTACATATGCGCCTGAGAAGAGACCCGTGGGACTCTGGGTGTGAAATATAATAATAATAATAATAATAATAATAATAATAATAATAATAATAATAATAATAATGATAATGATGATGATGATGATGATGATGATGATGATGATGATGATGATGATGATGATGAGAACAATACGTATTCATTATAGTCGTCGTGGTCGTCGTCTTCATCGTCGTAATAGTAATCCATAATTATGACTTTCCGATGTCCAGAGTAGACCTACATCCAACCGCCTCTGAATTCCACTCAAGGACCCTTGATTTCCACTTAGGGGCCTCTTCATTTTCGACTATGTCACACAATAATTGTTGTACGCAATTAAGTAGCAGGAACAGCAGTATAAAAAAACAGTACGAAAAGAAGCAAGCGAGGAATAATGTAATGAATGCAAAGAAGAATGCGAAGAAGAAGCATGATAATAAATGCAAAGAAGGAGATAGCGAAGAAGGAGAAGGCGATAATTAAAAAATAATGCGAGAAAGAATGTAAAGAAAAAAATTAGTGAAAGAGAAGGAACAAGAGTAAAAGAGGAAGCAGAAGGAGCATGAGGAAGAAAGCATTCTCTTCGACTAACAACGAGACGCATCGTGGGATCAAGTTCTAGTGATTGCATTTTCTTATCCTCGGTATACGTGATGTCGGGTTGCTAGTCCTCTCTCGCCCTCTGGAATTCCCACGGACAGTGTACATTGTAGGCCTACGCAATATACGTGTACAGCTGCGTTTAAGAAGCACTGTCGTCTGTATAAGAGAGGTGTGGAAAATTCAGGTTCACTAACGCATATTTTGGAGTGACCTTTCAACAAAGATTGGTACTAACTTGTGGATGGACTTCTGCTTCTGCGAACTTTGAGCTCAGAGCTCATCAAGGTTTGGACTGCACGGCCCGAACGATATACTACATAGACTAGTGAAGAGGCGAGAATGGAACTAAGACAACCGAATCAAAGGATCAAAATCTAAAAAATAGTGTTGAGGATGGAAGAGGAACAAATAGTGTTGAGGATGGAAGAGGAACAAATAGTGTTGAGGAATGAAGTGTAACAAATAACACAAGGAGACCAAACTTGAAAAACAGACTATCGAATAAGGTAGTGGAACATACTCTGCAGTTCTTGAAGGAGTAAAATTAAACAACGAAGCAGCCCAGCCTGCTTATCCATGGCCAATGGGCTATAGACTGAAAGACTCATGTGTAGAGGCGGCGATCCCGGGGGGTTGAGGGGGACATGTCCCCCACCTTTTACAGAGAGGGGACAATTTATACGTGTGTCACCCCCACATTTCCTATCCTCTCATTGGTGTCCCCCCCACTTGTCAAGCGAGATCGCGGCCTCTGCTCATATGGGCGCTCTCTTGTTTAGATGGGTCCTGCTGACTCCTGCCTCTGCTTCATGCGCATGCTGATAGGGAGAAAAATGTGGCAAAGGATTCAAGCATCTGCTGGATAGTGATTATGGACATTTAGTAAATGACCGAGTTTTTGAGTGCAGAGCTTTACAAGCGTATCCAAGTAGAGAAAGTCAATGTAGTTGCGAGTTCAACAACAAACTGAAAAAAGCACGAACCTATAGACAGGTAGATGTCATTAGCAATTTCTTCAAGTCCACGCTAGTATTAGGAGCGACTGTCATTAGTAGGATTTACTGGACACATTTTCCATAGTAATAATCTTCAATTACTTTCGAATAAGCTGCGCATTATCCAGACGCTCATTACTTCTGTGCATCATAACATGACTCAGGAGAGCGACATTACTTGCACATCTCTCACTCTCTAGTGCACCTCTTCAACTTCTGTTGTAATGACCATTATTGAGTAAATTGAGAGGAAACAGTTTCTAAACACGTCAGCACATTGAGCTTACCAGCAACTCGCAGTTAAAAGACGGAAACCTTCCGATCTATTCTCTGTCGAATAAGAGAAATTGCGTGAAACAGACGACGTCTCGTTAGCTCTGTCACTTGGCACCAGCTGAGCGCCGATCTGTTAAGTTGTCTATTGACAGGCGTCGTCGCCTCTTGTCTGTCAAACGCGACGACTGCGCAGGTCGTTCAGATCGCAGTGACCAGCACACGTCTCTTTCGACGTCTTTATACCGCGCCTGATCCGGTCGTTACTATTCTCCACGTCATTATCCACAATCAACGCCAAATAAGCTGACATACCTGCTGATGCAGATGCTACAAGTCCAGCATCCTCCCTCTCTTCCCTCTCCTCTCTCTCTCTCCTCCTCAGTCGCCAACATCATCGTCACGATGGCGTGTCTATCTTCACCCTCCCGCTCGTTAGCGCTCCGTGGTTTCAGTTGTATCCGGGATTCCGTCTGACCGGATTCGTTGCGTGCGTGAACGTAAGCCAGGGCAGATGATTAGGATGATCCATCGCCATTTCGATTAGTTCCGAATTAAGCAGAAATAATCGGACGGCGAAGCGAAATGAAGCCAACGCCACGTGTTACATGTGCACACACCGATCACAATATAAATTAATATGGCACAGTCTGATAAATTCAACCATACCCTTAAGTCTTAGAGGCCGATAGTGTCGCCCCCTCCCTCAATGGTTGAGGCACATACCTACCTAACCATTGAGCCCCTCGACTGCGTGTATCAGGTGTTCCCCGAGCCAACGGGGAAGGTTTCGAGTGAATAACTCTAAAACTCTGAAAATGCAGCGCCGGACAAGGACACACAGACAGACAAAGAGACAGTTCTCTCTTTATTTATACAGATAATTGTAGACTGTTGCGCACTAGAACACTGCTTACTCATAAAGTCCAGCGTTATCCCACGCGGCCGATAGAGACCAAGGGTCACCGGTCAGCGGTACGTGACGTTTTGGCACAGCCGTTTTGGCGCAGATATCTGATACAATAATATTGTATATTATGTATTATATAAATATAATATAATTATGGCAATCTACACATTAGTGTCGTAAATTATTCCACATGGCAAATCAGGTGAAGCCTCGGGAGCGTCGGTAGTAGAAGATGGATCGGTGAAAAGGATCATGTTTACCTATAAGCCGGATCAATAAAAACGATACCGTTAAACTGGGAGCTGGATTGACCAAAAGAATCGTGCTTAAATGGAAGCTGGATTGGTGAAAATAATCATGCTTAAATGGAAGCTGGATTGATGAAAAATAATCATGCTTAAATGAAAGCTGGATTGATGAAAGGAATCATGATTAAATGGACGCTGGATTGATGATAATAATCATGCTTAAATGGAAGCTGGATTAATGAAAAATAATCATGCTTAAATGGAAGCTGGATTGATGAAAATAATCGTGTTTAAATAAAAGCGGTGTTGATGAAAATAATCATGCCTAATTGGAAGCTGGATTGATGAAAATAATGCCATTTGATTGGAAGCGAGATTGTAAAATGATTGTGACTAAAGGATTCCACGACAAGTATGAATTCTCATATCCATCCCGCTTCTATTTAGACATAATTTTTTCATCATTCCAGTTCCCAGTTTTGCCTAATTATTATCGTCGATCATGCTTCGTGTTACATTTTATATTGTATCAGATATCTACGCCAAAACGTCCTGCGCCAAAACGTCTTGCGCCAAAACATCACTGCGCCAAAACAGCGCTGCGCCAAAACGTCCTGCGCCAAAACGCCTGTGTCAAAACGGTCGCGCTAAAACGGCTGCGCCAAAACGTCCTGCTCCGCCGGTCAGCCCATATACACGGCATTTCGCTCTAATTAACTCGCCACGTATGACTGCAACTGGCCGTCGACAGCAGCTGATAGGGCCTACTCCGAAGGACAGAGCGGCCCAGACCAGACCTCCTCCTCCTCCTATCTTAAATTGAGAGAAAGGGAAGCGGGTTGGATACGATGGCTTCGTTTATTCTGTTCAGAACTTCAGGAAGTGGCCATTGGTCAAATGAAGCTCAACTCTTGCATATTTTATTACATAAACTGTTTTAAACTTGTAAAATTGAAATATATATCATCCGGATTAAGAAATTGAACAGGTCGTTACTCTCCTTCACTAGCAGGGTGAATCGACAACCGTCCGATAGCGAAAGTCACCTGAATCAACGATGTTGCACAAATTCTGCACAAGAAGCCAGAATGGCAGCAGTTGCTTCCAGGACTTCAGTGGCGTCGCTACACCAGGCAGGGCATGTGATAAAAATGCTTCTTCCCTGCCACTTGTCTCTACTCGCCAGACTCCAACATACAGATGTAGGCTACTCATGTTGCACGCAGCACACTGCACGCAGGAGGCTAACAATTCGCCATCTTCACGTCATACTAAAAATCTAGGCAACCACTCTTTGATTGGTCTCTGAATGTCATTCATTCATTCATTCGTTCATTCATTTTGAGCACTTATATAACCTACTCAGAAGCATTCCCTCATTCAGCTGTTCCAGCCACCACTAAATAAAAAAGACTTGAGGGACTTGTAAAAACGTTACGGTTGGGCTACAAGCACTCTGACTCTAGGGCTCTATTTCTTAAACTTTTTATGGCGAACTTATGTGGACAAAGGGTTTGGCCGCTTTGGGGAGCTTGTGTGGTCAGTGATTACCAAACTTTTAGGGTCGCAATTCACTGTAATTATTTTTACAACCATAAATCGTCTTGCACTGGCTGCAAACACGGCTGCCCTGGCTATGCCCTATAGTTACCAAGAGAGTCTGGCGCCGCCACTGCTGAACTTGTCAAACTTCTGCGCATGTCAACTAATATTGACTTGTCCAAACTATTATTAACCTAGGAGCTATAGTAATGATCGTCGTAATTGTTGATGATTAGGATCCGTGGTTTATGCAATTTTGCGATTTTTCGCATAATTAGTGAAATATTTTCGTTTAATCCACGGGGCCTAGCGATGGCCCTCTTCTTTAAGTTCTGACTATTCCATTCCAACTTTCACTGGTATGCGTAATGTGTTGTATGTCGGTAGACAGGTCCATGATTTAACTGTTGGTTGGATTGGATAATTTCGATTATGGCAACACTTGGCTTGATATGCATTCATTTGTTAGTTATATATTGTGTTATTCACTGGCATAATAATATAATATCATAACAATATACACTTATGCTTCGCCTCGATGGGATGGTTATAGCCCGCCCCATTCCTAGCTGCAAATATGTGGAGGGAGAGGAGAGAGTGGTGGAGAGGGCAATGAGCCCATCAATATTTTTGACAAGTCTAGACCCATGTTCATACACACCTATACCCGCATACACCTAATATTGCCAATCACTTAGCAGCATCTGCATCAGCTTCTTCTATCCATCAATCCTCGGGCTTTCCCTAAAATTAAAGTCACACGTCATCAAAAGCTCTTACCCCGATTCACCTGATTAATAATTATCCACCATCCAAGTCCCGACCTAATCGACACCTGGCCTCATCTATACTGCTCGTACACTTTGGGGTCAACCACAATGGACGTCCGCAACTAGAGGGCGGGTAGGGAAATGCGGACAGGAGAGGGGCCATAGACTGCATCATCATCATCATCATCGTCATCGTCATCATCATCATCATCGTCATAGTCGTCGTCGTCATCGCCGCCCCGCCGCCGCCGACGCCACCACCACTGATATACATAATATTTATCATTTCCATTATATGCCACAGATGTAAAAAGTTTGTTTCGTTTTTTGTTTTAAAAATAAAATTTCGTTTTTACGTGTTTTGTTGTCCCGTGTTTTGGTTTTTATTCTTTAGGCAATTTCATTTATTTATTTACTATCTGTTGTCATTTTGTTAAATGTTATCTTTTCTAAATGACCTCTACTACGCATCCGCGATGTCTAGTCAGACTGGCAGGTAGACTGCACTAATTACCAATAGGTGAACGTTGTCTGGCGAGGAATACTCCATGCAATGTGCAGTTAGTGCGCTTGCCTTAGCGTACGGCTCTTGAATTTGAATAGATTTCAAAATTCCAGTTTTCTTTTCAACCAAACTGATAACAAGTGAAAGTAAAAACACCGACCAATGAACCGATCAACAGACCCACTAGCGCACTGCCTAATAAACCGTACAGCAGACCCACGCCCGCACCGCCCAATAAACCAGTCAACAGACACGCGCGCGCACCGCCGCAATAACCGATCAACTGACCCACGCGCGCACCGCAGAATAAACCGAACAACAGACCCAAGTGCGCACCGCCTCATAAACCGATCAACAGACACACGCGCGCACCGCCACATAAATTGCTCAACAGAACCACGTTCGCACCGCCGCATAAACCGATCAAGAGACCCACGCGCGGACAGCCCTATAAACAAATCAACAGACGCACGCGCACACCACCACATCAACCGATCAACAAACCCACGCGCGCACCACCGCATGAACCCATAAACAGACCCACGGGCGCACCGCCGCATAACCTGATCAATGGACCCACTTGCGCACCTCCCAATAAACCGATCAACAGGCCCACGCACGGACTGACGCATATATAGGCCAGGCGACCCACGCACGCGTGTGTAAGATGCATCAATTGGTTAGCGTTGGAATTAAGTTACGATGGATATTTCTATGCGATGCCACGATAATGTTCTGGGCCAAAGGAGCCTACAGAACAAGAAAAGATACCTTTTCTTGTTCTGTAGGCTCATAAGCTGTTCAAAGCTATTCTTAAACGGATTTAGTCTAAATAATTTTTTAGTTAAGTACAGATCAATACAGATCCGACATAGGCCTAATGAGCGATACATCGTTTAATAACTTTCGATTGCCGCCACTTATCAAAGACAGCAAAATGACGATTTGAAACTTTATTGACTGGTTCCGTAGGACCACATGTGTTAAATGCGAGCATTCGTTTTTTGTTCAATCAAATGTTAGTGTTAAATAGAGTCGTTTGCTATGTTTAATTTTAGTAAACATTGTTATTTTTACCCCCTATTACTTAATTTGGCTTGCGTAAAGACAGTTTGTCATGGAGGGATCGTCGGACTTCTTTTAAGTCTTTTTCAGGTATGTTCCCGTCGACCTACAGAGCTGAAATTTTGCACACATTTCAGGCTTGCATAACAATGCAATGTAACAAAATTTTACGAACATAACCCAAAAATGACAAAAATGCATGAAATTAAATATCGTTTAACCACTCGAACGTGTCCTCCTTGACGAGTTCCACTCCTGCAAGTTTACATCATCAAAGATATGTAATCAAAAATGTCTTAAGGAAACGGGACGATTGTGCCATCTATCAGATAAAGGAGGGTCCCGACTCCCGAAAACCCCATATTTTTACTTTAACTTGTTATGAACACAGACCCTTTGAAGCTGCAAATTGTAATGCCGACAAAGAGAAGAGGCCGCGAAAATTTTTACCGTGGAGGCGGCGAAGAACTTTGCGCGAAGTTGGGGTTGAACAAACGTCCGTCCTACAGTCCACCACTTCCGCATTTACAAATTGACCACTGCGGACGACTAAGGAACGGATTAAAAGACGGATTAGTTGGATGGATTTATGAATGATCTGACGGATGGATTCATTATGCCTACGGTAACCGGACAATTCGCCGCCGGAAAATTCGTCGCGGACAATTCGTCGCGGACAATTCGGCGCAGACAATTCGACGGAGAAAAATGGACAATTCTGCGCGGACAATTCGTCGCGGTAGTCTAAATTTCAACGTATCTATAGTGGCAATGCAGAGTAGCTAGCTCTCGTCGATTAAATGGAATAAGCAATTTACCCAATGTAACGATTTGCTAACAGTCAAACACTTTCGGAGAGGATTTTTCCCAAAAAATTATTAACATTTAGTTGACAATGTGTTAAATTAGAGTAACTTCAGGACTTCATAGACCCAGATTAGAGTGTATATATTACATTAAAAATTGATATTATGCCTACACATTTGGAAAAACTTGACAGTTTAGTCTTATATTTTAGTTTTAATATCCCTGTTTATTTTTATGGTTGCTTAATGAAGCATTTACCATTATTTTCATATTATTATTAACCGCGCCGAAATGTCGCGACGAATTTTCCTGCGACGAATTGTCCTAGAACCATGCCTACATATACAGGCCTAGATGGACAGACGGACGGACGAATTCAGGGCTGGTTGGATGCGGACTGTAGAGGAACAGCGGTGGCACAAAATTTCGATGGTTTAAATTTTGCGACTATTGATAAATAAACACAATTAATGAACAATAATAATGTAACGGAACGGGGCCTATTCGACAGTGACCAGGATGACGACTAGCAGCCCCGTCCGATATGTGGTTAGTTCGAGTTGCAGTCCGCTGAGTAAGGCTTCAATGGTTTGCTGAAGACTAACCATTTAAGGTTTAAATAGCTCCTTTCTGGATGACGCTTGGAATAAGACACGCTTGTTCGTTTATCCTTTTGGTGACGCAGGAATAAAAGACGCTTATTCGATAATCCACTTTTAATGTACAACGGAAAACAATAATTCTGTAGCGCCCATTCGGAAACAGTCCGTTTCTCACTCCCTCAATACGCCCTACGTCGATAACTAACGAGTAACTGCAACGCTACGTCAATGGCTGACGGCGACTATTATGCTACGTCAATGGCTGACGGCGACTATTATGCTACGTCAATGACTGACGGCGACTACTATGCTACGTCAATGGCTGACGGCGACTATACCGCAAATCTACGACGACTATATCCACGACGACTATCGCAAAGCCACGACGACTATTCGTGCTATAGGAGCCGAGACTGCAAGGCCGAAGCCGAATCTACAAGGCTCCCTGATGACGATCTCCAGACGACGACGACAACGATACCCATCTTCCCGGCGACGATTCCCTTTTATACTAATTTGCTGTAGATAGTAGATGATACACAGTAGATAGGATACAGTAGATAGTAGATACCCACAGTAGATAGTAGATAGACTGCAGGAGATAATAGATAGGCTGCAGTAGATAGTAGATATCTACAGTAGAAAGAACACAGTAGACAGGTGTACACAACATGCAGACACTACAGCAGGCAGACACTAGGTAGGCGCACCCCTAAACCGTTACAATAATAATAATAATAATAATAATAATAATAATAATAACAATAATAATAATAATAATAATAACAATAATGACAATAATAACAATAGGGGCCTAACAATAATAGTAGTAGTAGTAGCCGTGGAAATGGAAGTAGGCCGGGTAGTAGTGGTGGAGAAGTGGTGGTAGGTGGAGTAGGGGAAGTGGTGAAAGTAGTATTGTAGTAGTAGTAGTGGCACAAAAATCGTCGAAAACGAACGGATGGATTGATTTGATGGATGCAGCGATGTTTCCTTTTATACTCACCTTAAAACTTCTTTTTAGCCGAGGTCGGGAGCGCTCCTGAGAAGTAGCCTTGAAAAGGCGCTATATATATTTTTAATGAATGAATGAATGGTTTGATAGATGAATTGATTGACCGATCGATGAACCAAAAGTATCAACGGAGTGCGTAGTGTAGGTGGGCCATCCCATCGGACAACCAGAAGGTCTTATTTTGAGAAAACAGCCGCGAAAGTCATTAACTCACACAAAACTAATTCGGATTCGATGATTAACACGCCGTCGCTCTAAACCTCGTCTGCAATGTAGTCACGATGATATCAGTTCCACCCAGGATTTTCTTGTCCAATGACCTTTAAAAAACTATTCACGTTTCGTGACATGTGATAATAAAGGGCTAATTGAAAACTCGCACCACCCATACATCCACATCCACTGCTGCTGTTGCTGCTATCGAGGTTGAGAGGGCAGAAGGAGAATTAGAATGCAGACCAACCGCACGCGCAGATCGTGAACGATGAACGAAAAACGATGTTACCCGCCCATTTGACACCATTAAGTAACCTTGGATGACTTCTTTGAACACACACAGCACACCTTGCCTCATTATGACGGAGCTTTATTAGGGACTAGCTTAATCAGCTAATGCGACCCGCTATCACCCATTCCGAGACTTGTGAAAAGCTATAGGCCTATTTACGGTAAGCGCGGGAACTGTGAATCGAAAATCAATAAAAATCAACTTCATTGTTCACCACGACGTCACTAGTCCTACAATAAGTCAATAATACATATGGCCTACAATGACATGCGTACAATCCAGCGACAGTGGGCACACCCAAAGGAGCAACTGTTCCGCTTAATTACAGGGTCCATACTGCAAAATCCAAATCAATAAGACAATACGGTGACTTGATTAGATATTTAATAATGATTAGCTACTTATAATTTCAGTCTTTCTGCACAAGCATTCAATGCAGTGGCGTTGCTACCATTAAGGCGCAGAGGCGCGTGCATCCCCTAGGTTTTTATTGTTTTAAATTAAATATATTTCTCCTATTGAAAAATAACCTGAGCCGCCCGGCAATGACAGAGGCTGCTGACAACTTGCTATAATCATTCTGCGGTGACAGGAATTTCACGCGTGATATTCGTTGCATAAACTTGCATTTGCCTAGGCCAACTGTATGTATGATCTAGACTCAAAGAAGTCACAACCGCAATTGCGCCGTCAAAGCGTGTGCACTTCTGAGCATAAGATGTTGGGAGAAGGGTGATATCAAATTTCAAGAATTTCAATTTCTAGAGGATGACTTCCCGCTTTGAATAGTACCACATTTGCATGATCGAGACAGAGACTTAGCTTCCTTTGCGCCCTCGGGCGTAGTTTTTCAGGCGCCCCTTTCAATATGAGTAAAATGGAACTATTTTATTGATTGTTAGTACAAAAAACACATCGATTAATTATGTCCAGACTTCAGAGAGAAAAGTCTATCATTTTTAGATTCAAGAATCAAGAAAATTTCAAATTATTACAGCGAACACATTCAACACAAACAAGAACACAAAATAACTTTAATTAATATCCGAAGTCAACTTTAGGGCCATTTTATCTGCGAAATCTTCAATCATAACAGAAAAGTATAGATTTCAATGGATAGAGTTCCTAAACTGGAAAGCCTGTCTTGTGACATTGTAGACTTTAGAATTATGTAGCTCTATATTCGAATATATAGTTTGGAAAACCTCCGTTAATTCTCCACTATACAGTTACATGAATTGATAGCAAGCCTAAAATTCGCATAGCTAGTCCATATATTCGGATATAACTCTTGAATAGTATGCTGTTGTATTAGTTTTAACACAATATGCGTAGTTAATAAATGTTTAATTCTTAACCCTACCAAAGAGAAAAGTTTTAATACTGAATATTATAGGTCATCACAATTAAAGTAGTATTTGGGACTAATATGGAAGGGATATGAAGCGGCAACATGGCAGCCAATCTGTGATCGTCATTTCTGATGCACTGCAGGCAATGTCTGCGATCGGCTATGTAATGAAAAAATTGACATCCGGGTATTCGGAAGAGTAAATTTGAACGTATTATCACCGCAAAGATCATCTAAAATAATGCTACTTCAGTCAAAAATCATCTTTTAAACAAGTGTTATTTTAATTTATTTATATTGTAAGTTCTATGTACTAAGTCAATATATTTGTTAACAAAAACAAGCGCGACTGCTGGATATACTTACTTACTTACTTATTTGTACTCCAAAAGACCCGGATGTAGTCACAGGCATAATCTAGGTCAATGACCCAGTTTTCGTTAGCTTCATATCCCTGACATATTAGTCCCAGGTAGAATATATACCGTCAATGTCAGATTTCGAATTCACTGTGAGTTTCAAGTGAAGATCGGAACACAATTTAAGAAGTTATCTTCTTTCAAGTACAGTACTGCCAGCGTCAGAGTAAATGTTGGCCAACTTAGGAATGTCACCCGTGAGACGATTAGCAGTATTAAGAATATACTGAAGTTTGAGAGAATTGGTGGGAGAAAAGCCAATGTTTACACCATTCACGAGACAAGACGGTTTCGCAAAGTTGCGAGGGTTGCAAATATTATGCTCTAGAGATGTTCAATCTATGTACATATATTATGTCTACGTAGATTGGATTGATTGGCTGATAATATTTGATAATATTAGGATTAACCAATAAATTAATGAAATTTTCTCTTGCGCCCCTTCAAGATATCTACTCAAAGGCGCTACCGGTCCGGCTACGACAAGAGAGAACAGTTTTCAGTAATGCAGATGAGGAGGTTTTGCGTAGAATTCGAAGATCTTTCGGTGGGCCATTCCATGTACATGGATTTTATTTCGGACATTTTATGTAGCCTTGCTTATCCTCCTTATCCTGTCTTTATGTCTCTTAGGACTGACCTTTGATTTGACCTGATTTCGGATTTGTTTAGGTGCGCTGTCGGTTGATGTCCTATGCGTTATTATGGCGGTGCGAGTGGAGGACAGTTGCCCCACGGACAAAAGCCCCTCCCGACTAGGACAATTGCCCCCTCCATTGTAGACCATAAGCTCGCCCAAATTATATATGCACGCTTGTACGTGTGTACATATGATGCATGGTTGTATGCACAATACGTATGTGTGCATGGATGTGTCAATGTCAGCTACGTGTTACTAAACCTGTAAAATATCTATTATTAGCTGGTTGACATATTACATTGATTCCAATACCTGCAAATTTTGTCGACGAACGAAGAAGCCAATTTGATGCCACGTGATATATTGGCTGCTGTAAATGAGTGTTTTATGCGACATTGACATCTACAAAACCTCGAAAACTAGTTTTTTAAATGCCAAGTCTGTTAAAACGTGGATGAAAAAAATAAAACATACAGTTGTGACGGTAAAGTACTAAAAGTCACGAGTATATATGCAAAAATGCAAGATATCGGACAGCGCATGCCTAACCGGTGCATTGATAGCATCTATATAGAGGTATTCACCCACTCTCTTATTCATGGGAAATGATTATCGCGTGTCACTGACAATTTTCTAACCAACTGTAGCTGCTTACTACCGACGTTCACCACTTATTAAGGCATGTCACGGACTGTTTGCAGTGTTAATGCATCCAGCAAGATAAATAAAGATTCAGAACTGAACTAACTTTGTCTCCAATACGACAGGATAATTAGTTGCTTTTTTCATATATTTTACATAATGGCAGTTAAATATATAATTTGTCATCATCCGTCCATACTTCACACTAGTTGGGCTATTGTCCGGAGGGCAACTGTCCTACATAAAATCGGGGGCTTTTATCCGGTGGGCTTTTGTCCAGGGTCAAATGTCTGTTCCCCGGCTGCGCTATGGTAGTCTTTTTAGTCATAGTCCAATTCATAGTCATAGTCATATACCGAATGTATGTGTTAAAATAATTCTAGTCCTTTATACACTAATTTATGCAGATATATATGTATTTATTTATTTGCAGTAGAATTGCGGCTTTTTCTTATTGTTTTAGAATCTGCGTAAGCGTAATTATTTTTGAATAAACTATTTAAGGAATTTATTACCGAAAACTGATTAGATGTAAACAGAAATCAGCGAAGTTGAAACTTAGGGGAGGATAATAGAAGGCCGTACGCCGGATGGGTGCGCATGTAGGCTACATGTATGAGACTACGCAATTCGAAATCTGTTTCCGACTTGAGGTCAGAGTATTCTGAATTCGATCATTGACTTTACTAGGTGGCATTGCCTAGTTACGCAAATGAAGCATAGATGTGGAAACATACATGTAGACGCAAGCGCACATACATTGACGCGCACACAGGGAAACACAGGAACAGGCACATACACATGTATGCACACACATTGTGCACACATTCACGCACATGCTTTATACGCATTATACACTCACACACATAATGCACGTGTGAGCACCACACATAGCCACATACATAGGCCTACATAAAATCATGCATAATAATAATAACAACGATAATAATAATAATGATAATAATTATATTGCATCGGCGACATTGCATCGGCGTTTCGGTGTTTCCTCCGGGGCCGATGGACCACTTCGATTTCATATTCAGCTAGCCTTTCCAACCACAGATCTTGCCGAGGGATGAGTTGTTCCAGAAAACCATAAGTCTCTCTCCGGAGATTAGTTTTATCAACCCGAGGGATCAGTATTTACCTCGGGTAAAATAATAATAATAATAATAATATAAAAAATAAAATATAAAATAAAAAAATAATAATAATGATAACAATAACAATAGCAATGACAACAGTAATAACAATAACAACGACAACAGCAATGACAATAACAACAATAACAATACCAACAATTGCAATAATAACAAGGACAATAATAACTAACAACAATAATAACAACAACAATAACACCAACAATAATAACAACAACAATAATAACAATAATAATATTAATAAAAATTCTAATAATAATGCTAATAATAAATTGGAATTATCATCTACCTATTCTAGCGCTTCATTGCTGTCACGTTCAGTGGCACCTTTGGAAGATTGTAGGACGATTGCCTCCTCTGGAAAATTGCCCCGGACAATTGCTCCCGGACAGAAGACCATACAAAATAGAGGAATCTTATCGACCAATGCTATAGAAGAGTGTATGACATTTGCCCCACGGACATTTGCCCTATTGGACATTTGCCCACCCTCACAATTGTCTCCTGTTCGATACGAAATTAGTTTTGCTTGTTTTCATATAGTTTACATAATAAAAGTTAAATATATAACCTGCCATCCGGTCATATTTCACACTAGGGGGGCAATAGTCTGGGTGGAGGAAATGTCCCATCAAAAATGGGGGTGGGGCAATTGTCTGGGGGCAAATGTCCGGGGGACAAATGTTCGTGAGGCAAATGTCCGTTCCATGCTCCAAAAGGAGCGGGAGGAAGCAAGTCTAAGTAACCCGCAGGATCAATGAAGAAGATTTTCGCCGCGGACGCCGATGAAGTGATTCGTGAATGAAGCATGAAATGTAGGCCAACTTTGGAATGCCACCCAAGAGACGAGTGACAGAAGCGTGTTCTAAAGTAACTGCAGCTTTGTGAGTGAGAGATCTAGAGATTATAGGTTGAGATGCGCACGTGTCAATTGTAGCTGGTTGCTGTCCAGTACCAAAAAAAGCTCAGTATTTGTGGGATTTAGTCGGAGCCTACAACAGGACATCCAGGCTCCAAGTGAATCTATGGTCACTTGCATGGTTTGCCCGGCAGTGGACATTGGCTTGAGTGTCATCGGCACACAGACGACCCCTGGGTTAGCCCATTGCGTACCGAAACCCATTGAGACCTACTCAGCGGTGTATTGCCAAATTTGTAACAACGGGTTCGCAGTTAGTATGTCCCCTTATGCCATATCGGTCACCGCCACAGTCAGTCAAATTACGATTAGGGGGTCTGGCGTCTGGGCCCACGAAGCTCCTTCAGCGGAGTTTCGGGTCCATCCGCCAAGCATTTTTAAGTGTTTGACGTCAAATGGAGCAATTAAAAAAATATTCAATTACAAAAATTTTGATTTTTTTAAAATTAGTAGTTGATTTTAGGCATATTTATTATTTTGAACTAACGGTTCGCACGAACCTGACCGAACCGGCTCCAAACCATCGCTGGACCTACTCAGGCCAGTGACAACACGGGAGGTGCTGTCATTCAGGAAAGAACGAAGCCGGTCATGGGCCTACCAGTGTAGCCAAAAGCACCACGTTGAGACTCCAAATAATAGAATGTCATTATCAACCAAGTCAAAGGCAGCGCTTACGTCAAGTCGGACCAGAAAGTCCCACTTGCCCTGTGAACGGTCAATGGCGTTAGGCCTATAGACTGCGGGAGAGGTAAGAAGAAGCTAGGACAATTGCCCTTCATTCAGGCTACACTCCACATCGGCCCAAAGTAATGTATTGTTGTGTAATGTAATGCAATCAAGATTTTACACAGGGCCCTTCAAGATTTTTACTCAGAGGCGCTCTCTGCGCTGACCTTGATGATGTCAAAGTCACAGTGAACAAGTAAAAATGCAGCTGTTAGCGAATCTATGAGCATTAAGTTGAAAAGAGTTGTTAGTGCTTGCCCTAAGCACATGAGTGGAAACATTTTACGCATAGCTGCCGACAACTGACAGATGGCACAGGCAACATAAAATATATCATATGAGTTTCACCTCTCGATGTATTCAGCCCACTCTCGCTAACGGGATATGATATCACGCGAACCGTTTGTTAGCCGACAGTAGCTATCTACTAATTAGCCTTTGTTTGAGACGGCAATTAACGGCAGATGAGAATGCGTGTCACTGACTATGCGCTGTATTTATCCAACAAGAGCAATAGAAATTCAGAAGTGACGATGTCCTTTGACAGGATGTCTGATTTTTTGGATAAATGATTGAATTCAGGCAAATGGATTCAATTTGACGAGGCAGTGATTATTGCCTCAGTGTGTATCTTACATGAGACAATAATTAGTTGCTTATTTCTTGTTTGAAGGGAAGTTGAATTGATGACAAATATGTATTGCTTAATTGCTTAAAGACGTGAAATAAATAACTTGTCATGTCATCGTCCGTTGGAACTGCACTGATGACCATGTTGCGGTTCGTCGGTTTGAATGAGCCAAATATTATTGTTATTATTTTCGTCGTCGTTATCGTCATCATCGTCATCGCCGTCGCCGTCATTATCATCATCATTATCGTCATCAACATTATCATCATCACCGTGGTGCAAGGGATGATCCATTTCCCCTTCGATCGTACTTCCACACTGGAGAACCCTACCATCTAGATGATCGTTATGTCGATATGAAACTAGGAACCATTAATTTTATGCTTGTTCCCCAGGGTCCATTGTGACGCATTCTAATCTAGCTTAATGACCAGTCGAGCTGGGGTTGGAAATACCTCTGATTAGTCGGGTTGAATACGTGCAATATTAATCGTTTATACACATAATATATATGTATTATATACATGGACAGTTATTCAAACGCAGCCTGCTACAAATCCTCGAGCCAATGTAGACCTACATACATATTCCTGCTTGGATTAGTTTCCATAGTCATAATTTCCTAGATCACAGCCCGTGATATGGGAGTTACTCTTGACTCTGAGCTCACACTCTCTCTCTCAACATGTGAACCTGTTTCTGCATTCATGCGCGATGTTTTGCATTGGCTTCCAGTGTTACAGCGAATCTCATACCGCATTAGTGCTTTTGTGTTGTGTCCCATCTTACTTGCGTGATCTTTGCTGCCCAGTGTCTGACGTTGCAGCGCGTCGTTTGCTTCGCTCTGTGACGATGGGTGAGCTTTTAGTTCCACGTGCTCGCTTTGCTATTAGGCAGCGCCGTGCTTTCTCGGTTGTGGGCCCTTCGTTTTTTTAATGATTGCCCATTTGAGCTCCGCTCATTGGTTGTGGCCCAACCGTCGAGTTTTTATAAGTCTGTCATAGTCGTGGCTAGGCTGGGAGCGCTCCTGAGTAGGTTTCTTTATGGGGCGCTATATAAATGTTCAGAATGAATTAATTAGTATATATGTTATATATGTGTGTGCATTTGTGTGTGTGTATGTGTGTGTATGTTCAGTGTATGTAATGGAATGGACTCCCATAGAGCCCCGTCTCCTACCTAGGAAGAGTCCTTTTCGCCAGCTGTTAGGCCACTAGCTATCTTGAAAGGGCGCTATAACAAATCTTTTTGATTGATAGATGAATTGATAAGATGCAGTCAAACGGCTGCATTATTGTGAGGTGTGAGATCCTGAGTGTATAGTCAATGCCCCACTATCATGTTGACTCTTCTTGGATTTGAAAGAGTGGTGCCCAGTGATAGAGAGTGGTGTGTATTATAAGTCTAAGAATTCGTAACAGATGTTCTTTCTATTAGTTTCTTTAAACTCTGATATTGCTGGATAGATGACTTTCAGTTGGTCTCATATTCCAAGTGATGGGTACTGTGTATTTGACAGAGAATTGACGGGTATTTGTTCTGCGTAAGATAGGTCTATAATTGCGAGAGGAAAGAGTGCTGTAGGGATTAATGGCAAAAGTTCGTGTAAAATGACTAGCAAACACAGGAGGTTTGCAAATAAATTCATTAATTTGGAGTGAAGTTATTTGACGGAGAGTTAGAATATCAGAAGTATTGTTGGCATTAAGTAGTTTGTTTATGTAGGTTAAATACACAGTCCCGTTGCGTCAATTGAATGGTCGTGCAGTATCTGCAAACAATGAGTCTCAGTGCCCCAACCATTGTCTTCATATTGATAGAACTTAAAAGAGCAGTCACAGCCGGTCGTATGCTATGACCCTCTGCATACACATTGACAGAGACACACACACATACAGACACATAAATACACACATGGACCAACATAGACACAGACACATGCACAGACTCACACGTACAGTCACACACAGACAGACAGGTACAAAGCTACACATAGAGACAAATACACGCAGGCACATACACAGGTAGACACAAGCACACGCTCAGAGACACATCGACACACATACACAGACACATAGACAGACACACAGACACAGACGTAAACACAGACAGACAAACAGAGACACACAGATACATGCAGGCATACGCAGACATACACACAGACACACATAGACAAACACAGACACACATACAGTTGCACAGGCACATACACAGGCACACACAAACACATGCAGACACACCGGCACAAAAAGACACACGCACACAGACAGATACACAGATGCGCACAGACACATGTACGCATAGACCGACACACGATATTTTACATGTGGTAATTGTTAATGTAATTTTTGTATTTACAGTACGTGTAATTAGACAGGATTATGCACTGCATAGGCCGCTACAAATTTCCTCATATAGATACCCCACAGCATGGCGTAATCTAGTAGCGAAAGGAATCCGCCTCTGGATAATTAACGCCTGGCGACAGTAAAGGCGGATCCCAAAGCGGACACCATTCATTAGAGATCCAGCTGATTGACATGTGGGCGGAGTCGCGACAGCGCTAATCCAGCGTTGTGACGGCATGAACGACGCGTTATTCGGGCGTCAATCATGCGTCATTTACGCGCGATTGTTGTGAGATTGTCACGAGATTCTTTCGTTATGGCGCACACTGTAGCGTTGGCGGTACTGTAGGTTGGCTAGCTTTGATATTTCAACGAACTGGTCATGTACCGTAATCTGATAACTTCAGTGTTTCTTGTGTCATATCCTCGAACTTTTCATCATTAATCTCTTGTACATGAACTAGGCCTACTTCGTCATTATCCTAGCAGTTCCATCCATGAACTTTGGACTGATATGTTACACCGCTATCTTCAAGAACTGCCTGAAAGTCCGGAGACAACTTAAGAGTCATTATAACAAATAAAATTAAACAAAATAAGAAACAGAGAAATTACTTTAACAGCTGTGAGATAAAAAAAATCACAAAAATATTGAAGTGAAACCTTTCCGCTCCCTAATTATTGTCGGCGCCCCAATTTGTCGGCACCCGACCCCGCGGCCTGACTCTGGATTTTGACATCTGCCTCAAGGAATCTAGATTAAATTTGTATATTGGTCCTTGCCTCTGCCTATTGATTTTGTTTTGATTTAGTGTCAGTGAATAAGCTGGTTCTCGCTATTTAGCTTTTGTGGGCGCATTAGAAATGTTGAGATTGCGATTTCACTGTTCGGACATTATTACTGTACAGCAGCCATGCTTGCTATTTGCCCATGACGTCCTATCTGAGTTAACCAACAAAATCGCCTAGCGAATGAAATGATTAGTCAACCTTATGGGTTAGCGATAAACGAGCTGGCTTCCTACTGCTCTGCGGCCAACAAGTATGTAAGTAAGCACTAATCAAGGTATTACAAACCTTGCAGGTCCGTGTAGTGTAAAGAATTAGAAATCATAAAACAGACATTGGAGTTGCAATTAAGGCCTAATTAACTAAGCCTACCCATTACTAATCAGCCGGCTACATGTATTCTAGAATAGAAAATAATCATTTAATGCAGGATACAACTTTGGAAAGTCTTTATTATGCACTGAAAAATGTTAAGTGGTTAGAACCATCATACACATTCAGACAATTGGTATGCTGTTGGGAGTGTGCAGCTTAAACAGCCAGAACAAAGAGAAGTTCTTTACATTGGAGTCCGAGTGCGAAGGGACAGGCATTAGATCCCTCTTGAGATACATCATTAACAGTTCAAGTTCAATGCGGCGAAGTAGGCCTATACAATGTTCCCAGTTTAAAAGACATGGTCAAGACTCAAGAGGAATGAGATCCATGACCTTCCTATAATTTATAGACCTGAGTGTAAGATCATGGACAGTTTCATTGCAACAATATTCATGATAGGCTGACTTGAAATAGCATTAGCAACAATGCGTGTATGGCTAAAAACACATAGCCTCGTTTCATGCACCCAGATAAACAAAATGCTAATCCAAAATCCACTGTTAACTACATCTACAATTGAAGAGTTTAGTTCAGTAACCAAGTATGTCTGAAAAAACAAGATACAGAAAAATGGGTTTCAATACCTGAATCCATACTACTGTATCTAAGCCATTTGACGACATATCAACAAATTGTTTGAAACACAATGTAAGTCCGATTTGTCTTTAACGAAATTGCTACATGATGCAATGTGTCAGATATCATTCTTCTTTCTTACACCACATTTTGCTACATTCCAGGTTATTGACATAAGGAACACTTTGCTGTTTAATAGTACGATCATGAGTGCAGTAAAAGGTTACATGGACAAATTCATTTTCCAGCAGCTGCAATACCACATGTCATCTGGTATTAGCCAACATACATCATCATTCTTGCACCAAACGGTCATTATGTGACATCACATACAATACTATTTATAACATTGACATAGCCCAATTTCAATAGAAGTAAGTGACAATAACTGCAGGGGTATGTCAAATAACCCGATTGTTGCACCAGCTTCAATACAAAAACTACAAGAAAACAACAATTCTTGTTGTCATACTTGGATATTGCAATGGAGTAATTGATGGTAGAAAACTGCCGGCTGCACAATACCATAATATGTTGACATAATCCTATTAAAACTACACAGAATAATAAGATCTTCACCAAATTAGTAGGGTATATAGAATGCTATATCCCAAGCATGCTGGCACACGTTTTTTTCAAATTCCTGGTCATTAAGCAAAGCTCTTCAATTCACTCAGTATTCTAACCCAATGCAAACTTTGTAAAACAACTATTTTAATTACATGTTTTATGAATTCCTTAATTTCAAAATCCTCCCAGTAAATATACTCAGTAACCAAATTAATGTTCCTGCCACCCGATCAATATGATTGTTTTTAGTGTTGAACAACATTACTATCGTCATTCACATTTTTACCTGTTATTTTTGGCAAAATCTTCAGAGAAATATAACACTTTTAACACCTTCTCTATTAGAATACAACAACTTTTCTGCTGAAACAGATGTCCTGTATTCTTTTCTTAAATGTATGAATTTCTAGAATAGAAGTCTAGACCTGTTGTCAGCCAAAAGTAGTTAAAATTGGTACGATAGTGCTTTATATCTATGATTTTAGAACGGATGCACATAATGTTTGAAAGTTCAGAAACTGTCTATCCAAACTGTACAGCTTTTGTACAGACTATCTCTTCTTGAATCCATATTTCTTCCTCTCATAAAAGAGGTCAGTCTTTGCACTGCCAAGATTCACAATTTTTGGACAACCATCTCTCTACAATATAAATCACAAAGTGGTCCATTCTCATTCTAATACCAAAGCAATGGGAAAAGTTAAAACTTTGCTATGCTGTCCAGATGAAATGCTATTTTAAGTTCTAGTTATAACGGAAGGTAGGGCAGCATATGCCAAAAGTAAACAATATCAAACAAAGCATAGCATTTTTGAACATAATTTTTGAAAAAAACGGTATTACCAGCAAATCTGATGTGAATAGGTACAATGATCCATAAAATAAGATATGAAGCACAGGGATTCATGAAAATTTAATGCACAACAATTTGACACAGGGTCTACGATTTGTGGTTCCATGAAAAACATCTTTAACTGTCTTTAAATTCTTATAAAAGAAGAAATGTAAAGATGTCATTACTATTCAAATTATACGATCTCATCTTTTACCATGTAAAACGTCTTTAAATTTGTATCAAGGAAATGTGAAGATATGTTTATTAAATGGATAACTGTACCAACACAAAAGGAAAACTGCATATACAGAAATCTGGAGATGCGACAATACTTAATGTAAAAATTGCTGTCACACGGCCAATGAAAATTTCTTCAAAGACCCTTCCAAGAATTCTCATGTATACAGAATCTGTCAGCCAAGTTGATGTGAGAAATAGCTTATAGCATGGAAAGCCTTGTATAAAAATTAAAGAAAAAGGACCTAAATCAAATGAAGATAGAAAATACCCTTACTGGTGAAGAAATGTTCACTGAGATCTGGAAGAATGTTTGAGGCAAAGCATAAACTAAAGTATTCTAAAAATTATAACATGAATACATACATCTTTCTCTGTGATTGTACATTCCTTGCAATAGTAGGCATCTGAAACTCCTGGTCCACCACAAATAACACATCGCCCCTGATAGGAACCATAGTTGCACTCGTCACAAATACGAACTAAAGTGCAGGGACGAACGTACGAGTCACAGATGACACATTTTCCATCACCTTAAAAAACATTATAACAATATAACACTTATAATTTAAGGCAAAATCAGATAAAGAGGGTGATACAAAAGTTCGTTCACCGTTTTCAAACTTAAATATCTTGGTCAAAAATGATTCGGATCTTGTAAGTATTTTTCAGGCGCATACATGACTCACATACTAAATGACCCTAAAAAATTTAAGTCGAACGTGCATTGTACAACGGGGCGTGAGTGGTGTGTTTCTGGTGCATGCCTGGATGTGACATAACCATTATTCACGTCGCTTAATTGAGTAAAAATAGGAGCATGAACACTGGACTGTGGAAGATTGGTCTAATGTTTTGTTTGCCGATGAGTCGCCATTCAAGGTGTTTACAGACAATGACAGTGTTATGCTTGCAACAAAAGTTATTTGTTGACAATGATCTTGGGAGTTCAGCAGGATGTCATACATCAGTTATGATCACGAAGTAGCTAGGCTACAAACTCCCGTCACGCATAAAACCGCAGGATTAGCCATCAAAACTCTCCGGATAACTCCCCTATTGAGAACTTGTGCAGTATTTTGTCTCTCAGCAATCATAAAGATCCTGAGTCAATAAACGTTGATCAGCTGAAATGTTGCCTCCAACGAGCGTGGAGATTGATAGATTTCATACTTTATGTCAAAAGGCATTGAATATGTGTTCTCATTACTATTAGTTTGACTCTTTACCTTCAGTCACCCTTTTTGACCAGTTCTGTAAGGTTCAGTCATTAGTTCGTTGGTTTTTTCAAAGTTTTAATTTCAGTTAACTGTAACCTTGAGGTTTTATGAAAAAATATGAATACACCACTTATTGGTTGTGCAAACCTTATCTGCTAGAATAACAAATGATGATTAATGCTGGCCGCAGGTGCCAACACCATTACAAAACACTCGTCCAAACTATAGAGCTTATTAAAAAAATTTTCCTTCTGTCCCAAGAGAGGCTCACGAACGGAACGCTATGACAATAAGAAAATGTTCCCAAAAGTTTTAAACAAATTTATAGATGAACGTGACTAGTTTCATTAGGGCATAACCGAGTAGACAATTTCCACCGAGTACCGAATCCAAGTATTTGGATGAACTATTTGCCGGATCCGGGTACGAACCGAATAGTAGCGGCATATCTGGCCAGCGAGTAGTGCGGCTGGCCTTGAAAATTTGGTACACAATAGCAGCAATACGCATGTTCCGCACCTGATGTTCACTTAAAGCATATTGAAAGATGTACCATAATTTCGTAAAAAATTGATCCATTATCTTTCTTTTGATATGCAATTGCATATTTTGCTTCCATGCAGTGCCGCCACTATCAGCGAGTACCATCCGTAGGCAAAGCGTAGTTAACCTGCCACATGCACAGCGATGGAGAACTATCAATGCAGAGTCTTTAGCAATATCCTTCATATAGCATATTGTTGCACTCTAAGCAATAACAATATATTTATTATTTAGTAACTTTAACTGTGAAAAAATGTAGAACCTTGTTATAAAATTTGAAATATGAAGCTATCAATGACATCCTTACTCACTAATGTTTCCCGGAATGTGAGTGAAGCCAATTCAAGCGGGAAAATTACGTTTTTGATAAATTTTGATTGCCACATGGGGAATGCAACCAAAAGAAATTAAAATTTATAAATTACCATTATTTTAAAGAAAATTCAATGGAATTTTAAGGTCTTGTTTAATTAATCAATAACTTGTAAGTAAGTCCGTTAGTCCTATATTAATTTGATGGAAAAATAATTTTATCCAAAAAAATAATTTTACCAAAAAAAAGTTATTTTTAGCTATATGCGGGTGTCATATTTGCCGAGGCGAATACTTCCAAATAGTCCAATATTTGGCCCAGGCTAAAGTCCGAGGCGATTTCCGGTTATGCCCTAATTTTCATCACACAATTTACTTTAAATTCAGATATTTGGACATTCATAGTATCGAATTGGATAATTCTCCAACATTCGATATAATAACAACCGCAATTTGCATCATTTGAAGGCTGTTTAAAAAACTTAATATAAAAAATGAAACACTCACAATCTACACAAATTTCAGGATCGAAACAGGAAAAAACAGAATCTCTTAGAGCAGTAAACTTTTAACCCATCCTCAGCCACAATCTTAAGCTCTATTCAACATTCATGTAAGTAATCTTGAGTAGACTTAGTTTCTAAATGAAGCCATACAAATGTACATTGTAATACAAAATCAATTATAATCAATTAACTTAGGAGAAACATGCTGCAATCATGAATCACTTTAAATGCAATTACATGAAAACTTTAATGATCTTGAAAAAAGTGTTAAATTCATACAGCAGAACTAAATATAAATGAATATTGACTAACATTTTTCACAAAGCCTTCCAATAGCTGCAAAAACAAACAAAACAGAATTAAACAGATTTTAGCAAAACATTGGTATTAAAACTGAACTGTGATGGCTATGTATGGTATTATGGACATCAATAATTCAATAATTTAAAATAGCAAACCAAATTAGGCATTTACAAGAATTAACATCAATTGCAACTGTCCAACGAACATGTCACGGGAGCACTATATCTATCCTGAGTATTCAGTGTAGCCTTATTTTAAATAGTTGACTACTAAATTCATTATTGGGTATTAGCAACCCAGCACGTCCACAAGTGGCAGATAGTGGAATGCCATTCAGTATGAAGGGTAGCGGCAAACTAAGTGGGATTTGTCCCAGACGAATAAGCAGTCGTGGGCCAACAGCAACTCCACCAGGGTGCAGTGGGGTGGTGTGTGGCGACACCACCGCCTTGAAAAACAGCATACACCCAGTGATGGAGTTGTGGCATGGCAAGATCAGGTCGCCACCACTATAATTCTCGCCCCCACTGCCCAGTGGATACCTCGGGAGAGGAGCAGGGCTAGGAGATTACAACAGCAGAGCCAGTCCCTAGCCTGGAACCAAGAAGAGGGTCAGTCGAATGATTGCAGATACATTGGTCACAAAGAAAAACACTACAGAAATCGTACACCATGTCAACACACCAGCTCGGACATCACACGGGCCTAGCCCAGGACTGAAAAGCATGAAAGAATACAATCGGTCAAATGTGCAAAATGGACACCTACAGGACATCGGCCCTTGGATTAAATGATGAATTGACAATACATGTATTCAACATGGGTATCCATATAATTAAAAATTAAATCTCCTGCTTAGCATCTGTATTAAACATACTAAGTAAAAACTGCTACATCATGTAGTAGAGAAGTCCCTGAGTATGAAAGAGTATGAAAGGCTGGAATGAATACAATGATTTTCACGACTTCCAGAGATCTTTGGAGTTTGCAAGAATCTGTATTCAAGCTCTTGGCTGTATTTCTCAATTTCCCCCTTTCCTCTCATATGAATTTCATGCCTGACATGTGTTTTCATGCACCACTGATACACGGATCATCAGTTATAAACAAAAAGCATTTAATTTCCGGGAACTCTGTACCTTAAATACTACATTTTGGATCAGTTAAAAATTAAGTTCAATACAAATGCCACGCAGGAGATTTAATTTGAATTAAAAGGATATATGTTTTACATAAAATTTATACTTTTTCAAGTTGATTCGTTATGAGGATAAGCATTTCACATGTGCTGAGGAGTCCAAAAAACAGTTTATACTGAAGTTAGTAGTATGTGAGCTGCTTTTTTCAATGGTGTAAATTTTAGAACTTCGTCACCAATTCCACAATATGTACTTTTTGTCAATTTCAGATAGCCATTATGTTACAGGCACATCAATAAACTAGTATGAATGCTTATTTGTGCAAACAATGTGGATTGTTACTGCAAGGGGTTCACAATTTCTGCTGATCAACACATTTGGTGATAGTGGAGCAGTAAAGTACTGATACTAGACAGTGTCATTGTTCTCCACATTTTCAATCTGCTGCTCGGCAAAAGCAATCTATCAGATATCAAGTTCTTCCTGCAATCCTTGATTAGTACCACAGAGACTAGGTGTCCTGCTAATTTCATCAATTTATCTGCAACAATGGTGGACATACGGCCATCTGAATATGGCAGCAAATGAAATGGAATTTCCAAATTGTGACAGAATCACAAGACCTCTTTAAAAATACTTCCAAAAAAGAAAAATGGAATATAGCTGCTAACTTTTGCCTCGCATATTCTAATACATCAATGCGTGATGTTCTGACTCATAGTGCTCACATTAGCTACAGGATAGCAACGCTTGTCTGGCGGTACCTTGTTTGTAGCGCTACGTCCTATTTAAGTAGCCTCTGTTGCCCGGTTTCTGACATTTCTTTTATTCATTTCAGCCATTATATGAGTACATAAAAAGAAATAACAAATAGACGTGTCAATGTATATTGGATTTCGGCGATTCGTTACGCACCCAACACTATGTGAGCGATAATATAAATTTGTGCGATACGACACCAAAAAACATAATAAATCAGGTTTAAAATATATCAGACAAAACAAACTATACAGTTATCATTTTTGCCTCTTGTTCTTACCGACACCGGGCTGTTTTCGACAAAAAATTAAATCTGGATGGTGCTTAGCCATTTCATAAGTTATCAATCAAACAATTCTGACTTTTCAAAGAATCTAAATCTAAAAGATATAGAATCTAAAAGATTGGCAAGCGTGAAACTAGTTGTAGATCTTACAGGCTTCCTTACACAAAAATGTCGCCTCACCAAAATTCGTAGACAATCTTAAATATTAAATTGACGTTTCGTTACCGACAGGCATTGTTTACCTCCGTATCAATATCTGTCCATATTTCTATATAAAAATGAACTGCATTGTAGTAAGAGCTCAATTCAGGCATGATTGAAATATTCAACGTAACAGACCCAATATATTATTTGATATCAGTTAAATAAACAGCCCTCGTGTAATGAGCAGAGCTTTACAATTCAATTTAAAAAAACCTAGTTTTTAAAATCTAAAAATGACCTTAAAAGCCAAAGTAAAAATGATAGGCTTTAGTTAATTTTACTTTTTAAGGTCAAAAGCTCTAATCTTAAGCCCTGACTGACAAGCGCTGAAGGTTTATTATTATTACAACAGTTTTCTCTATAGCACCCCTTCAAGGCCTTCTGCTCAGAAGTGTTCTCAGCCCAACTATGGTCAAACAGAACAGTCTTAAGGAAATGAACACATTTTCAGCACTTTCTGTTCGTTAAGCAGAACGTTTTTGAACATTTCTACACTTCTGTTCATTGAGAAAACTAGTGCAGAAGAGTTGAACTTATCTTGCACTGACTTTCGAGTAGGTCCAAAATGTGCGCAGAATAGTAGACCTCAGTGGTGGTTTCAATGCTAACAAATGTTTGTTTCTTGTGCTGTGATTGTTTTGAGGTTTAAACTTTTGTTAGAAAAAATGCTAAGTCTTGGGGAGGCCATATTGGACAGTTGGTAAAGAGGAACGTGTATAAGGAGAGAGCTAGTGCCTAGTTCCATAGTACAAGTGGCACTAGATAGCATGCGAAAGATTATTTCATAACACGAATTTTTTGGTAACCAGATGCAGAAAAACTTGAACAGTAAACATTTAATTAATAACAAGCAGTTGAAATACTTAAATTCCACATTACATTAAGCCAAAAAGCAATGATGTTGCCAAATGCAACACATAGCCAAGTTCTAAATGTAAGCACAAACTCTTCATACTAAGGGGTTATCTATTTAGTTAAGTACCCAGAAATATTTTCCCCTCTCCTCCCTGTACACATGTAATTTTTGCACACCAGATCTGTATCGTACACTTGGGGCACAACCCCTATGTATGTGCCAAACGATGAGGTTCTAACATGGTTGCTTCATTTATCCCAGAATCTTCTACAACAGTCAATATCCCAACTTTTAATAACTAAAACCTCTTTATTATGATTTTTAAACAATTTAACATAACTGCATGAACTAGTCTCTATGTAATAAGTGCAAAGACTAGCTGCTGTACTAATTGTAGACCAATGGAAAGGCAGTTCAAAACTTGATTGAGCAGCAATCTGTATGAAGATTTATAATCCATGCGGCAGGTGACCAAACTGTTGGACTCACTGGAGAGATGTGCATAATTAATAGCTGTCACAGGTAAAAGGTACACAAGTGCATGATAACTTCATTCAGTCCTACTCCTTACTGTCTGATAGCTGAACTGTGACTCACTTGAAGAATATAAAATTTAGATAAATTATTAGCCAGGTTAACAACCCGTTTACTGTGGATATTTACACTATCAGCAGACTCCATATGCAAAGAGAGGTAACGTTTCAATTCTCAGTAACGTTTTGACCATTTGAGGTAACCCCTCCATGGTACATACTAAATAGATGGCCCCTAATTGACATTACTTTGATAGAAAAGTGATGTTGTATTTACAGCCTCTTCACGAGTGCAGTGTCGCTTATACAAGTTCAATTGACGAGTGAAAAAATCTATCATCACTTAACGCTCATAGGCAAGTCATCATATCCACAACTCGGTAATAATTACATAGATGCACATGTTGCACTTCCCACTTCTCGTTAATGTTTTGACCAGACACACCAAAGAACAGGGTATTAGCAGACAATGATGTCATTCAGGAAGTCATATACCATATTAGTGATGGCTTATTGATTGAGTGCCTCTGGTTAGACACCTTGAAGGGTGCTATATGAAGCATTTTTTGATTGATTGGATAGTGGTGTCGTAAAAGTAGAAGTTTGGTACATTATTAATTCATTCTAGCATTAAAATAGCACCTCTCTAAGCCTTTTTTAAGGGAACTACTCATAGGAGCTTCTGACTACAACACATGGCCAAAACCAACTGTCTCGATTTCAACACAGCCACAACGAACAATCTTCAAATGCTTATAAAATGCAATGTGTGAGAGTGTCCCATGGAGCAGGGACAGCTTAAGAGGAAGTCCGTTCTACACCAATGGGCCCATCACCAAAATAGCAAGGCTTTGTATGGCCGTGAATGAGACTGAGAGCACCTGATTTGCCACACAGCACATTAGACATACATTAGTATGAGAACAATGCTTCAACATACAGTGGAGAATCGTTTATGGACATTGTGGGTCAGTTGAAATTTAGGAAATCTACACACACGAATAACGTTTCAATCCTGATTTTCCAGCTGTAAACAGCTAAAAGACAGATAACCTGTTTTTTACATAAAGTCTTAGATAAACGTATTACTTGGCCTGGTGGACCAGACATATAACTAAAATCTCAATCTTGCTTTGCCAGTCATCTGCATAATTAAGATATACCCTTGGGGTGACCTGATCTGCATATAATTAAATAAATGTAATACTGTTTTTTCATTGAAAGATCCAAGATACCAGGAATCCGAGTTCACATAATCAAGGTGAGAGCAGGCAAGAAGGTGACCACACAGTACAGCATGGAGAATTCGGCCCAGACAATCTACCCTGATATGATAGAAATAAATTTCAAGGGTTTGCTATGTGACGTGACACTGCAATGAGACTGCTGACCAATGAGTATTACAAAAAGAACATTACCTCATGATAAGGTTGCTTTACAGTGGAGTATATTATCAAGGCAGAACTATCTCTGGGAAACCTCTTCAGACCATGCTTCTCTGTCTAAGCAGATTTACTATCTGGGCATTGGCCTTTTGTGTGCAACGGTTAGTCCCTTATGCATTTGATACTGGTGATGCAGAATTAGCTAATTATACTTAAGTATAATAACAAGTGTAGAATGGAGATTCAATTAAAATGCAAGGTGAGTGGCTGCAGCCTTGTTTAACAGACTCTATACAGGAACTTAATTAAGTTGTCCTTAAAATCCATATAACATGAGACTGTGTGTTAACTGCACAGTATTTTATGGCATCCCGTCTGAAATATAATTTTTTTTATCAACTAATTTACAAGACAACAATCAATTGAGGAGCACCAGAGCCAAACCGTAATCAGGTCGACATCCAGATGATGATCAGTCTATTGACAAAGAGATATATATAGCCTATGGAGAATAAGCAAACTAAAATAGGATCCATGTTGCCGACTGCAATTTGCATTAAAAAATTAACAACAAAGGTACATCATATCATAGGCAAGTGTCGCATCATCATGAGTTACTAAAGCTATTGTCTAAATACATAAGTAGTAAGCATAGCCATATGTATATAAATTAAACACTGGGAAACGATGGCAAATGCGGAAATGACTAAGAAAAGAATTCTTAGGCAACACCAGGCTAGCAAAGACTTGGGCAACACCAGACCACAGGCGATGGTAGTCTTATGATAAACGATTGTGAAAGCCCCAGACAAAACAAAGATGTCGGACGGCAGTTTCTGATTGCGTGACATCGACTGTACCAGTGATGTAAGCCAAGTAGGCTCCGTTACATGGACTCAGCAGATGATGTTTGCCACCTCCATTGCCACCAAAAGGGCCGATAATGTTGCCACGGTTTGTGGTGAATACCAGCTGGTCAATCATCCACCCTGTGCGAGCTGTTATGGATATTATTCGCTCACCAAGACCAAGATGGAATTCGCCGTCTTCAAATCCATATCCGGCTGTTCCGTGAAGAACGGATTTTCCAATGTTGTAAAATACTTCAATACCTAAATAAGAAAAACTTATGACAATATGTCAATCTGCTACATTTGCAGAACATTTAGCAGTCTTAAGCACAGCAAATGCCATGCCAAAACACTGTTATAGCATCAAATAACTAAATTAATCATAGCAGTTTGTAGGTGCTAGAGTATGCCTGCCTGTGAAGCTAAAAAGGAAAAAAAAATGCTCACAAAATTCTTAAGTACTTATTTATTTACAAACAGTTTCTGGTCACGACCAATGTTCCTTCTAATTTTTTGAGACAGTGTGCACAAATTTTTTGTGTGTACAACATTTTAAAAATGGCTGGAACTGTTGTGCACAGATCTAAGCTGAATTCGATGATGGGCACATCTAAAGTCTATGATATTAAGTTCTAATAACCTAAGAAAAGTCAATTGTGTAAAAATTCTCAGAGCAGATGAGGCATATCGTATTGTATGTCATTGTAGTTAGCTTTCAAATTATTTGCAATTTTCTATTCTGCCCAACTGAATATTGTTTCACAATTCATCTTAATATTTTTGTAGAGAAAACAATCGTGCGCACACACACAATTCTTGTGTACGCTGGCTCCATGACCCGTGTGCGCGCGCACATCCACAGTCTAGAGGGAACACTGGTCACGACAACTTACAAGTACGGTTATGGTTTGGGTATCAGTGATGCTCTTGGTTGGATGGTCAATGCAGCATCTTGTTTGCAGGTGGGCCTATGGCTGCTTGAAAGTCCCTATGTGCCACATTACAGAAGATTACCAGCACAGGAACATGTGGCTGTTCATTGATGTGGCACATTATTTTGTAAGTGGCACATTTGAATGCAGTGTAACTGGAAGTTAACCCACTCAAATAAAGTAAGTGCTTGGTTGGAATACCAACCATCAGGTTCAACTCAGTCCACCATTCTTCAGAGGTTATAATCTGATGTCATCTAATGAATGCTCTAGTATTGCTGTCACAACTAGAGCTGTACCGATTTATCGGCCGGCAGATTAATTTGGCCGATTATAGAGCTTTCGGCGATATAGGATATTTTTTGCCGATATTTTTTCATTTTATAACATTATTTTCAGTCTTTAAGAGCAAAATGACGACAGCAACATCATTGGGTCTGAGAAGGACAGCATTCTGTTCGCTTCCCATAGCGTGGGGAACACGGGCTTCTACTTCAGACCACCCAGTAACCATTGTGCTAGACTGTAGACTGCTAGTACCGTGGAAAAGTGTCTACAGCTGTAGCCTGTTGTGCAGAGTGAGTCATAGTGCCTGCTTAATTACCCTGGGCACAATCATGTCATTTAGGTCAAACTGGCATTGGCAAGTCGTAAAAGTGGCATGTCTGGGGAGGGAATGACATCATTGGCATGTTAGGTGTCTAATTACATAGATTATCTTTCTTCTCCTCCGTCATGCAAGGTCGACAGCGAGCGGTGTGCCTAATCTGTATTGGCTGCCTAGGATTAGTCCCTAACTACATCCATATACATCTCCTACGGAGCAAGTGTTTTGCTTGTATCACACCAATAGGCAGTAGCAGTAGGTTTATCTTTTAGAACAGGTCACCTTGCGAAACACAATGAAATAATCGGTAAAATAATCGGTTATCGGCAAACGAATAATTGGCAATAATCAGTATCGGCATAATATAGTATCGGCAAAAAGCGATATCGGTACAGCTCTAGTCACAACGTATAAGCTTAAGTCATCACTGTAGAAACATTTCTGCCAATTATTATGTTTCTTGTGATATTTTCAAAATGCAATTCTTATCAAACTTAAACAAATGTTAGCCAAATTCTCTTCTGACTAAATTCGGAAGACATCTTGGTTCTAATCCCAATGTATAGGGCTATATGCAGAGCAACATACCTCCAACTACAAGATGTCCATCCCACCTGCGGGTGTAGATCTTCATACCAGTCACAAAAATGTGCTGTCCATCCTGAACAAGATTTCCATCATCAAAAGGTTCGGTTGGGCTCTCTTGCTGGACAGCCGTGGTAGATGCCAATTCCTTAGTCTTTTCATACCGAACTATGAGTACAACAGTTACAAGTGCTTAGTATGTAACTATGTATGAATGTAAGTATCTAGACATTTAACATTTAATGTACTACCTTATAAATACCTATTACAAGTAGATCTGAGCACACACTGTTACAGGTACCAGAAATTGTATACCATCCTCAACGCAACACAGATCAGAAATTCTTAACATGGAGTCAACCAATGATCCTAGATGGAACTGAAGTTGGTAGGGTATTAGTTCTGCAATACCAACAGCCCATCAGATGTGACTGCTAGATGTCAATAGCAGTGCAACTGTTTGGGTCTTCTATGTATGTGCAAGAGCTTAATACTTTAACGACCAGCGTTATTGATTGTGTCATACGTCTTACTATGTGCTGGTCCATAAAGGGTTAAAAGTAGGGATGAACCAAAACTCAGTTCGGAACTCGGCTAGATCCAACTTTCTTGGTACTCTGCAAAACTAGGTCCAAGTAATAATCTTTTCGATTATCTTTTTTGTTAAAAGTAATCTCGGCATCCTATGCTAACAGACGTTCATGTGGTCACTAATGAATTCTAAACTTAGACAATTTACACTACGAAGTTTTGCAGATATCTCTAGTTACAGACAGGTTAGGGTATGCACAACTAGCTCATAAATTCATATCTAATGGACCTGATATCCTCTGCCATGCTAAGTCAAGTCTTGGGTTTGAATTCAGTCTTGGTGGGTCAGTAAGTTAGGCCAGCCCTCTGTCAGCTAATCAAAATGCCAGATGTTCAACTCTGAAGACAAATTAGTGGAAGGCTGCACTAAATACTACTTACCCATACACAGACGAGGACGTTCCCAAAGGTTTTTCTCTGTACTGGACACATCAGATGATATGATTCGATTCAGCAATTTCAAGCATTCAGATGAACTCATAATATAATTTGACGATTTCAGCGACACAAGCACTGGCAATGGCAAAAGCATCAGACGAACACCATGCGACAGCAGCATTGCCAGATGTTCATGATTTACTTCCGGCTTGGCTTCAACAAATCGCAAAATCATCTTGAGAATCTTCTCTTCATGCTCAACCTTCGAGACACAGAAGCCATTTTCCAGTATAACCAGCTCATCCTTCTCCAGCAATCTGAGCATCTGCTTAACGGGCATCTTCAGAAACATTTCTTGCTGGACAAACTCCTCAAAGTGCAAAATCATGAAGGACTCTGTGCTTTGCTGCAACTCAAGTTGGTCAAGTGAGACAGCAAGTTCAAGAACATCTACACAGTTTTCGACTGAAAGATTATTCCGCAGGAAGGTACAGCAGGCACTGATCACTGTATCAATGCACAGAAAATTAGCAGCAAATAGAAGTTCCTGAACATTTTCTGGTGTTATTTCCAAAGTACCACAGTAAGCAAACTCTGTGAGTAACCTAATGGCAGTTCCACTTACATGGATTTCTGGCAGACTGATTTCATCACGTCCAGCATCACTCATATCGCTATTGAAAAGTGCTTCAAAATACTGACTGAAAGCCGAAAAGACACTTTTGTGTGCCTTCACACTGACATCGTTAACCAGGATAGTTAGATCCAAAAAGCGACCTTCGGTCCATTGTTTGTGAAGTCCAGCTAGGATGCGACTTGGGTGAGACGAGTCTGTGAATTCGTTTGTCGCAGGAGGGGTAACAGGTTGGGGCTCATTCTTCCGCAGTCGATCAAAATCCTTACGATATGGTAAAGGAAAATCTCTTCTTGCCATCTAGTGCATAAAAAAAACCTTATAAAAAACACTAAGTCTCAAAACACAATGGTTTACTGACATATGACATCTTGCCAGTGTCAGAATTCCAAATGTATTTGCATTTATATATCACAGAAAAATCCGATCTAACATCTAAAAGCGATCATCACATTCAGCTCGTACCTGTGCACAAAAGTGTGAATCATTTATAACAAGTTGCACAAAAAAATTTCTTGTGCACATTGTCTCAAAATATTTGATGGAACATTGTTAGTGAGAGAAGAAAAAGACAATGGGTACAATGGGTGGCTGAATGATGGGAGTTCAAGCAGGTTGGGAAACAATAACTTTAAAACATTATTTGGAAACTATACATACTAATTTGATTCAAGTTATACCAACTTACACTTGTCGCCAATGTTTATCATTTGAGCTGTGATCAAAAACAACTTTTTAAAGAGTTACTTATATCTTTTTCGCTAAGAATCCATTTTAGAGTAAATTTTTTCCTTACTTTACCGAAAACAAATAGCACCAAAATCTGTTAAGCTTCCATTATAAAATATTTTTATTGGTCACCAACATCATCAATCAACCAATCAATTTTTTTTATTGTGACCAACCATCAATGCCTTTGAGTAGATATCTCGAAGGGGTGCTATTTGAAAGTCTTTTTGATTGATCTCTTACTATAAATACTACCCTTACAGTCCAACTTTGCTAGGGATTGAATTTTGAAATCAGTGAGTGCACTGCTTCACCACTGACATCGTTTCCATTCATACACGAGTGTTCTATTGGCAAGTGCTCCGAGTGAGGCTGTAATTTTATAACTAACAAGCTGGATATTTTTTGTTCATCCAACTTTGGATTTTACTCCAATAATTTGGGAGCCTTTAAAGAATTTCAGATGCAAAACGACATGATAAGAAACAAGAAAATAATTTATGTCGTTAAAATGGAGTTAAACCTCTTTTTGAATTGAGCTGAAATTCCTCTTATCAGTTTCTGATTTTACCGAACTTCAGTCGTGACCCCATCTTACTTTGGTGTAGACATGGCTACATCTTGGTAGCTATCGGATTCTAACACACATCCACGCCTTAAATTCAGAAATAGCCTACTTACCTTGTGTGCGTAATAACTGCATTAAATTATCATCATCATTTGGTCGTACTATGGCAGTGCCAATTCAAAGAAGGATAGTGACGCTAATGATCTTTATTACCACACAGTGTCGTTAAACTGAAACTATTTACTTCCACAAAATTAGCACTGTTCAGTCTCTGATTCAGTCTTCTGACGATGAGCAGGTTTGTGGCATGGACGATTCTCGTCTCCCCTCCCTTCTCTAGCTCCCTCTGTTGCTCGAATTCTTCTTTGTAATTACATAAGGTTCTGCATTGTCTAGAACACTCAACATGTTCAGTCAATTCTTCAGTTCGAGGCTCATACCTCCTGTTAACATTCTGTTCTTTTCCAAACAGGTACATTTGTCCATTGCTATTCTGCTTCTGGTGTCTGCCTCCTGTAGTCCTTTTTCACTGCTGGCCACCATTGCCTTTACGTCAGCATATCTTACAGATTTTATCATTTTATGCTCAGTCAAAGACTCAAATTAAATCCCAGCCTAAAGATTTAGTACGATATTTCACGCGACAGCACAGCCAAATATCAGTTTTGTTCAGATGGTAAACGCACGACTAAATAAACGTACTTTAGTTATTCTTTCCATTCACAATCAAGCACTATCATTCCCTTTTGGATTAAATAGTTAAGTTTTAAATGTTTAATAATCGTCCAGCAAGCTAATATTAGAAAAAGAAAAACATATTCGACCATACGGATTTATAGTTCATAGATATAAAAACACATAGAGATCATAGATATGGTAGAGATAGCCCACTTGTTGATTGTTCATATAAGTTTATTTAACGACGCATCCATAACGATGATGATATGCGTCAAACACGAACAGTTATACAGAGTACATATTTACATTGTCGATAAGTGTCTTTATGTGTGTCTCTCTTCTAGTTTTAATGTTTCATATGCAATAATGTTTTATAAGTAATATAATATTGTATGGTAGTGTTCATTGTCTATATACAGTAGTCCTAGATCTTCCGACCAGAAACTGCCAGCCACTTGTAGATGGTGTCCAAGCAGCTGGTTTGACCGAGCGCGGTGCTCAGTTCGTACGGCCAGTTTTTCCGTGCGCACATCCAGATGAGTTCGTCCTGGAGGCCCAGCTGGGCCGGGCACTCCAGCAGCAAATGGCGCACGGTTTCCTGGACGTCACCGCACTCGTCGCAGTTCCCGGTCGGGTGGCGGCCCCACAGCTTCATCTGTGGGTTTAGTAGGCAGTGGCCCAACCGGAGTCTGGTTATGATGACTTCCTTACTCCGGTTGGGATCGTTATACTGTTTGGCCATCCTGACGTTTGGCTCCAGGGCTCGGTAGTGCGAGCCAGTGTCGGAGGTGGTCCATTCCGCTTGCCACTTCCCGAGGAAGTGGTCTTTGTACTTCGCTCGAGCTTCCTGGAGCTCGAGCGTCGTCAGGATGGCGATGATGTCATTGTTTAACGCTCGCTTGCAGAGGGAGTCAGCGGTCTCGTTTCCCTCGATGCCGGTATGTCCGGGGATCCAGACCAGGGTTGGGGTCGACTGGGTGCGTTGAGCGTATGCGTCCAGCACGTGGAGCAGTTCCGTGAGCTGCTGTGGTCTGGCAGCGGACTGCTGTCGCTCAACGCTCTGGATCGCGGCGAGGGAGTCGGAGAAGATGACGAGATGGTGTGCATCTGCGCTGGCGGCCCATTCCACAGCCCTCTTTATGGCCTCCAGTTCGGCTGCCAGGACCGATGAGCCGTCGCTCATTCGGCAGCTTTCGTGGTGGCCGCTAGAGGGCACGTAGAATGAGCACGACACCCTACCTGCTGCGTTCTTGGCTCCATCCGTGTAGACAGCCACTCGCGCGTCGTAGGAGCGGATGTGATCTTTGACCAGATCCCTCTTTTTCAGAGGGTCGTTCAGGTCGCCGATCTTCTGTGTCAGAGTGGTGTCTGTCATGGATGGTCGCAGCAGCCACGGTGGTGTTGTGGTGCAGGCGAGCGGTTTGATTTTTGGTGGTTCGATCTCTTGGTCGATGTGTCTTGTTTTGATGCGGATGGGGTCGGTGTCGTCATTGGTGTTTTTCAGCTTCCGACCGCTGGTGATGGATTGCGTCGGGTGGTTTGGGATCGCGTTGACCTTCGTGATGAGCTCCATCATCAACTGTTTGCGTCGTAGGTCGAGTGGCACTTCTCTGCATTCTACCTGCAGTGCAGCCAGACTCGTTCCTCGGAGCGCTCCAGAAGCGATACTCAGTGCCTTGTACTGGATTGTACTAAGCACCTTTTTCTGGTTTCTGGAGGCGCTGTCGTAGGCGACGCAGCCGTAGTCGATGACGGAACGGATGAGAGCACGGTATATCATCAGGAGGGTGTCTTTCGATGCTCCCCAGTGCGAGCCCGCAATAGCGCGCATCAGGTTGAGGCGCGTCTTGCAGCGATCAGCGATGTAGCTGATGTGATCGCACCAGGTGAGATGTCGATCGAAGATCACCCCCAGGAACTTGACGTTGTTGTTGTAGGTCAACGGAGTGGTCCCGAGCTTCAGCGGTCGGTGGGCTGCAGGTGTGCCGCAGCGGTGAAATTCTACGGCAGCCGTTTTTGTTGACGACACCTTGAAGCCTCATCCGTCAAAGTACTTTTTCAGTTGGTCCAGATAGTTTTGGAGATGACGCCGGTTCACTTCCGGGTTTGGGCCAGCTCTCCAGATGGCGCTGTCGTCCGCGTAGAGAGAAAGCCTTACGTCGTCCTGTGGCTCCGGTATGTCGTTCAACATGATGATGAAGAGCACAGGGCTGATGACACTGCCCTGTGGGGATCCGTTCTCCATGAGGAAGAGATCGGACAGCTCTGAGCCGACGCGGACACGGATGTGTCGGTCGGTCAGGAAGTCCCGGATCCAGTTGAACATTTGACCGGAGATGTTGTGCTGCTGTAGCTTCGACAGCAGCCCATCTGTCCACATTAGGTCGAAGGCCTTCTCTAAATCTACGAAGACGCCAGTGAGGCTGTGCTTTGAATGAATGGCGCGTTGGATGTCGTCTTGAAGGCGGACGATGTGATCCTGGCAGCTTCGCAGTCTGCGGAAGCCCGACTGGTGCTTGCTGAGGCGGTGATTTGTTTCCATGTGCCAGGTCAGCCTGTCGGTCACTAACCGCTCCATTAGTTTGCATAAGACGGATGTCAGTGCGATGGGGCGGTAAGAGTTTCCGTCGTAGGCTGGCTTTTGTGGTTTCTGGATAGGGACAACGATGGAGTTCTTCCAGCAGGCCGGAAGTCGTCCATGTTGCCAGACCGCGTTGTACAGCTCCAGCAAGGCTAGCAGACTTGGATGCGGAAGCTGGGCCAGGATCTCGTAGGTGATGGTGTCCTCTCCTGGACTCGTGTCCTTTCTACAGCGCAGGAGGGCGATTCTCAGAGCCTGGATGGTGAGAGGCTCGTTGAAGGGCTGGTCGTCTGCTGGCAGCTGTCCCCCATGGAGCTCCTTCGAGTGCTCGTCCTCAAAGGCGGATTTGCGTTCTTGGAACTCCACGGTATGGTTCCTGTTGCTGCTGACATCTGAGAAGCACCTCCCAAGATGATTCGCCTTTTCCTGGTTTGTTGTGTAGGAGCGTCCGTCCTTCTTCAGAGTTGGTATGGCCGGTCGTGATCTCGCACCGGTCATCTTTCTCATAGTTCCCCAGACTTTTCCGAGCTTGGTCTTGTCGCTCAGCGTGGTGCAGTAGTCTCTCCAGGAGGTCTTCTGCGCGTTCTTGATGACTCTTTGGGTGATTCCTTTGATGCGTCGGTATTCTTCAGCATCCGCCGGGTGCCTGGTCTTCTGCATCTTCTTGCGGGCCTCTGTGCGCTCCTCGACGTGGCGTGTGCACTCGTCGGTCCAGTACGGCACACTCTTGACCTTCTCCTTGGGAGGAGTCGATCGTGGAATGTGCCGCGTGGCGATCTCCAGCAGCGAGCCGAGGAAGTTGGTGTGGCTCGCTTCGATATCGTCGGTGATGTGTGCGACGGTGAGTTCTGCCCTGCAGTCGTCTTTGAAAGCCGTCCAGTCAGCCTTTCGGTGTAGCCACCTAGGGATGAAGGCTTTCTCGACAGGGACTGCTTCCTCGATGTTGATGAGGATGGGCGAGTGGTCGCTTCCCATGGAGTCGTCTAGGACCGTCCAAGTGCACTTCCGTGCCAAGGGCGTCGAGGCCATAGCAAGGTCGAGGTGGCCGGCAGCTCCGGTGGCGTGGCTGGCGGTGGTCGGCGCGCCGGTGTTGAGGGCGACGAAGGCGTTGTCCTCCATGTCGTCCTCTAGTCGGCGTCCTCGTGCATCGGTGGTTCTGCACCCAAAGAGCGTGCTGTGCGCGTTGAAGTCTCCCAGAATGACTGCTGACCTGTCTTGGAAGAATCGAGAGTAGATGTCTGGTGGCAGAGGGTTTCCAGTTTGGCGTGGTCGGTGGTAGACGTTAACAATTTTGATCTTACCTGGTAGTCCGTCGAGGGTGATGGTGATCGACTCCGGGACGTCGGTGGTGCTGGTCGTTGAGAAGGCGATGCCGGTCTTCACGAACGTTGCAACTCCTCCTCCAGCCTCTCCAGTGGTTCGGTCATGCCTCACACAGGTGTAGCCGGGTAGCTCGAACTTGATGTTAGTCCTCAGCCACGTTTCCTGTATGCAGATGATCGTCGGCGGTGTCCGCATCTCGGAGATGCGGTGCCTCAGCTCCCCTACGCGGGGTCTGAGGCTACATGCGTTCCACTGGAGTATTTGGAGGTCCGTGATGGTGGCTGTCGGTTGCAGTGGCTGACGCGGCGCTCGTGGCACCGGAGGAGAGCGCGTAGGCGGTCGTCATCGCGCCGCACACCTGCTCAATCGGAATCCTGAAGACGGCCTGGATGGTGGTAGCTAGGATCTCGATCAGTCTAGAGACAGAGATAGCGCCACCGTTAGTCTACATGGCTCCGACGAACAGGGTGCAGGCACGGTTCAGAGCGTCAAGCACATCCCTCTGTACCCTACCGGTGTCGGTCGTCGCCACCTCCTCCTGTTGTCCGTCGGGCACGACAGGAGTTGGCGCGGTCGGTGGGTTCACCTGCGACCGTTTACGGACTGGGATACCAGAGGGACGCGAGCCTTCCGACTCCGCCTTAGCACTTCCCCCGGCGCTCGGAGCACCGGCTGTCGCCGTCGTCGTGTTGACCGCACCGGCCGTTGTTCCCGTCGTCTTCGTAGTCATCTTTGTCGCGGAAGCCTCCGTGGTGTTCTTCCGTGAGCGAGCAGTCCGAAGGGCATCGCTGTACAGCCTCCCTTCCTGGACGCTGATGGTGGTAGCGGCCTTGGCCAGCGTGTATTTCGGACAGCTGTTAGTCATCGCAGGATGGGGGCCGCCGCAGGCTGCACACTTCGGCTGCTCGCGCTTCGAACACTCGGTGTGCTTGTGGTCGCCGGCGCAGATCCCGCATCGTTGGTTCTTCCTAGAAAATTTGGCTACGTGGCCGAAAGACAGACAGCAGAAACAGCGTGTAGGTGCTGGTATGTAATCATACATTTTGAAACTTAGAAATCCAATATGCAGTTTGGCAGGTGCGACTGAACCAGGTTCCAGTTCAATTTTCACCGCCGTGGTCGGGGTTTTTACCTTATTCTGGATCTTAAGGATCCGTTCTACCTTGGCTACACGGAGGTTTTCCAGACTCTCCAGGCTGCTAAAAATATCGGCATCACTTAAAGGATACGCCTTTTATTACCTTTTGCACGTACCTGCCTCTGTGTCTCACAACTTCACGTGGCTCGGACACTTTGACCTGGTACCCACAGAGGTCTGTGGTAGTGAGCAGTTGAGCCCTGTGTGCTCTGCTCTCAGGTCCGCCCAAGTGAACACGCACACACGTTGCAGACGGGGCCGGCACATCCGCTGTCAGAGGGCCAAACTGTCTGTTCAGCTCCGCCCTGACCAGTGGAGCGTTAATTTTAGCTAAACAAACGCCAATAAACTCAATGAACAACCGGTTCTCAGCAGACCGGTTTATTGTCACATGGGCGGGAGGGGCCTTCTCCGCTGCCGTCACCAGGGCGGCAGGTTCGGCGCTCTTCGGAACGCTTGGCAGCTTCCGCCTCGCTGGGGCTTTTGCCGATTTCGTCATCGGCTTCTGGACCGTATTCTTACTGTCCTTACGGTAAGAGTCCAGATTTACCTCGGTTTTGCGAATTTTTCGTCGTTTTTCGCGTTTGGCAGCTTTATCTGCCTTGCTGGTGACGGTCTTAAACACGGCCCCTCTACCATCATCGTCAGAGTCATTTTCTGACTCAGTTGTGCAAATAAAAAATTTGCTTCCGCTACCGGCGGACTCGTCACTGCGGCTCGCCCGTTTTTTAGACGGGGTCAGCACCGTCAGGTCCATTGGCGTGCCAGCATCGGGTCGAGCTCGAGGCTCAGACCCGGAGGCGAGGGGTCTCTCGCTAGAACTCATGTCCAGCGAGAGGCGCGTACGCAGTTTTAATCTAGGTTAGTACAGTTATGTTATGCTAAGACTAGTTATATTTAAGCGACAGTTATATCGATAGGGTATTTAGTATTTAAAATATCTAGACGCAAGATTAGGGACGATTACATAGTAGACAATGCAATGTAATACAATGCGCTTACACAATTTTAATTTAAACTAGTATCGTTAAATTAGACTAAAATTAGTTATATTTAGCAACAGTTAGACGATACAATATTAAAATTTCTGAACGCAATATTTAGAGACGATCATATAATATAATATACAAAGCAGTTGAATCTAATATCTAACAAACAGTAACAGAAATATTAATCGCAAATGTATATTAAACACGTGTACGACTCACCGCGTGTAATCTTTCATTGTCTTCTTTGTCCAGTTATCGTCAAGCAATCGAAGCTATTATTGTAGGCGTTGATTTCAGATACAGCTCTATACCCTGCACGAATGAATGCATACCCTGTTTGATGCCCAAGATAGCCCACTCAACGACCTCATATATACATAGCCTGCTGAACTGTGTTGCTAGAAAGGTAACTCCGTTCGAATTAGTCACGAGGTCTGACTTTGCCTATTCCGCGGTCGCCGGATGGGCAACGTTCTGAGGATGGCCGTACTCAAAACAGGGTTCGTAATCATACCGGCAGCCTGTGAGCATTTCTCACGATCGGTCTTTTCTCTGTCAGTCAGCCTGTTGACTCCTACGATCAGGGCACGGTCCGTCTTGCGATATACGGCAGAGGGGCCCACCCCACCAGATCAGCGAAAAGCAGCACCGGCCTGACCGCGAGAGCGGCTGTCACTAGAGGTCGTATTTATATGGCAATACTCAACGATCCCTGGAACGGTACGAGAACCACTCTACGTATGAAGCAGTAAGAACCACTGCTTCACATATATAGCAATGCAACGTGTGTCAGGCTATACTCAAGCCAATTCATGCGTCTGCAAGCTATGCACTCAATTAAAAACCGCCGATTGGTCTTTCCTCTTAAACGCAACACTGTAAAAAATATAAACGTAAAATAACGCTATGGCGAGCCGATTATTTAAATAAATCATTCATTCAAGCCTTGTGGCCTGTCCGCCATATATATTTGCTTTGTTGACTATGAAAAACATTCGATAATGTTGACAGGAGAATACTAGAATACTGTTACAGGCGCTGAGGAGGATATGGGGATAGGTTGAAGAGACAGAGAAGACTGATATGGAGAATTTCAGAACAAGAAAAGGTGAGAAGAAGAGTCATACAAGGCAGTGTTGGGCACGAGACCAAAACCTCGAGAACAAGAACAAGACCGAGAGGTCCAAGACCAAGACCAAGTACGTGGTCCCACACCAAGACCAAGACCGGTCCAGTCAGCACACCGACATCGGGCCGACGATTGCCCAATGTCACAAAACCCACTAACGTTGGCCCAACGTTATTTGGGAAACATAGGGTCGTGTTCCAAAATAACATCGGGCCGATGTCGGATGTACAACCATTGGCCGACGGGGAACCTGACATTGGGCCGACAACGATCCAATGTATGCTTGCTGGCTGGGGGATGGTCCAAGACCAAGACCGAGGGTCCGAGACCAAGACCAAGACCGGTGCTATATTTTATAAACAATTCAATTTATTAAGACGCTAAGACGGAATACCACGCTTAAAACATTAATTTTATTGCTGAAGAATACTAATCCTAATAATGTCGGTCCAGAAACAGTTTTACCGACCAGTCTGAACTTTTGCAGGTTCAGCTCTGGGCTTCGGCCTGAGAATATCATACTAAAAATTACTTACAGTATAAGATAGGTAAATACTTTCAGACATCTGAACAAGTAGATTAACGTTCCGTTTGAATGATGTAGGCCTAATTGTACTGGGAATTGTAGGTTAACAGTGACTACACGTAGCCGACCACATAATTATTAGATTGTTCCAAACCCTTGAATTTGTTAAAGCAAATTTTGAAATGGCTGGTTCCGTTGCAAATGCATTTTTTCCAACGGTAACATCTATATATAGATGGTCAACACGTCATAAATCTATAAAAATTACGTAGGGTCTAAACACCGGTGTCTCTAATCGAAAAAAAAACGAAATATATCAAAGAAATTGCTTTGATACCGCAAATGACCAAGAACGCTATAGCCTTAGACGAGGCCAATCCCAAGACCGTTCCCTTAAGACCAAGACCAAGACCGTCGCATTCGAGACCAAGACCAAGACCAATGGTCCGAGACCAAAACCAAGACCGATGCCTTCGAGACCAAGACCAAGACAGCAGTTTTCCGGTCTTGAGACCATCTCGAGACCAAGACCGCGGTCTTGAGACCACGTATCGCTGATACAAGGATGTCCTCAGTCTCTAACGCTATTCGACATCTTTATAGAAGAACTGGTTAAAGAGCAACAAAGGACCTGGAAGAAGGGATGAAAGTAGGTGGAGAATAGATAAAGGCACTATATAATTATAAGGTTTGCAGAGACCAAGCAATGCCAGCAGGAAGTCAGTGAGGTCTACAGATCACGATATAGGCTAAACGCGGCATCAAACGACCATATGGAATGAAAATAAACATCAAGAATACAAAGGAACTCGTATATAGTAATTAATCGACAAACTACTGCAGTAATCAGAATATGTGTTGTAGGAAGGGAAATTGAGCAGGTTAAGGAATTCTGCTACCCGGGAAGCATGATCGGAGAAGATGCCATGGCAGATGTAATCTATATAAAATAAAGGAAGAATTATGTCTGTGTCTTTGTCCGCCGAAGCATTTGCACAGTTTCAGAGCTATTCACTCGAAACCTTCACCGTTGGCTCGAGGAACACCCAACACACGTAGTCAAGGGGTTCTAGAAACCCGCAGCCCCCTCTTCCTGCTCTCCAGGGCCAAAAACCTGTCTGATGACCCACCAAGGAAAGTTTCCTTCTCAGTCACCTGGATCGTCTCGCCGAAACACCCGCATGTCATATCTCTTTGCCACACCTCTTGTTCGGGAAATATACGTTTGCAGAGTCGGTCAGCTGGGTCAATTTGTACTTTGTATACATTTGGACACTTTTACAGCAGTTGACTCCAAACCTTCGCTGTTCGCTCGGGAAATGAATGGGCGGTTTGGGACAGTCGCTCGATCAGGTCGGTATGTACTTTGTACGCATCTGCGGCTTTTCTGCGCACTTATATACCTATTGGCTCGAAACCTTTGGCGGGGAACACCTATACGTCTCCCTCCTCTCCAGGGTCAAAAACCAGTTTGAACCCGGGCGAACGCCGGGTGCCCCAGCTAGAGTTGGTGGGGATGCAGAGGGTTCGGGCTATCAGAGGAAGAAGAAGGGTTAGTATGATGAAGAGGGTTAGGAAAGGGAAAGCAGGATTGTTCAGGAGGAAGAAGTCGTAGGATTATGGAGTAGGTGAAAGGAGAAGTGTGACGGAGAATGGTTGATGAAGTTGATAAGAGCCTGTTAAGAGGATGAGGAGTGTGAAAAGGAAGATGGGGTGGGGGAGGGAGCGATTAGGATAGGTTGAGAAGTAGGAGGAAGGGAACGTGTTTATTGGCTTGCTTTTGAGAGCTTTCGTGGGACAAAAGCGACTTGGTGGTAATGCAGAAGGTTCGGGCAATCAGAGGACGGAGAAGGGTTAGGATGATGAAGAGGGTTAGGAAATGGAACGCTGGATTGTTGAGGAGAAAGGAAAGAAGGAGGAGGAGGAAGTCGTAGGGAAGGATTATGGAGTAGGTGAAAGGAGAGCGGTGACGATGATTGCAGGATGAAGTGGAGAAGAGGGTGAGGAGTGTGAAAAAGAGGATGGGGTGGGAGGAGAAAGCGGTTATGATAGGGTGAGAAAAGTAGGAGGAAGGGGAAAGTTGGGGAAAGTTGAGTGAGAACAAAGGAGTGAATAGAAATAAGAGAAGGCGGAAGACCAAGACGAATGATGCTGGACTGGATGAAAGAGAAGAGGAATTAGAGAAAAGGAGGATAGAGGGATTAGATTGAGGAAAGGTGAATGAAACGTAATGAAGTGGTGGGAAGAGATGACGCCAGGAATCAAAAGAAGGAGGGAGGAAGGCGAGTAAGGATGAACACTAAGGAATAGGAAGAGGAGGACAAGTTGAGGATACGTGTATATCTAAATTCTGTGTGTGTGAGTCCGTTTATTCATTTGCACTATTTTAAACCTATTCACTCGAAACCTTCGCCGTTCGCTCGGGGACACCTGGGACACCCATGCAGTAAAGGATCATAGAATTAAAGATGGAAGGAAAACGCGGAAGAGGAAGACCAAGACGAATGATGCTGGACTGGATGATGCCAGATGGCTACCATAGACTTAAAGAGGAGGCGCAGAGGAGAGAGAGGAATAGCGACGTCGAACATTCGAACCAGTTTGAAAAAGCAGAGAATAAGAAGAACTGGAGATACCCTATATACCATCTTTGCTATAATATTCTGACGACACCGTCATTATCAGCGATGATTGGCGTAGTAAGTAGCCCAATATAATAAGGACGCCTATAGGCAAAAATCAAATTGTTTGTAATCCCCACTATTCATATATCCCTACCATGCAGGCTGCATGGGGAGGATGCATGCATCAGACGCGCAATTGTTGTTGCTCTTGTAACTTCCTGAAGAGCCTTCGAACTCTGACATTCCGCACCAATATATATATATATATATATATATATGTAAACTATAACGCATATAAATATGAAAATTATCCACTATAACAACTTTGGAGTGACGGTTGAGTGGAGGAGATTATATAATCAATGATTATCACTGGAAAGGAAGCGCTACAGTGGAAGAGGTTCTTTGAAGGTTAGCACCTCACAAAGCAACTGAAGAACACAATAATGTATACAGTAGGCAGTTGAAAGGAACAATAGGACAGAAATTCTTCAGTGCAAGATCATTTTGAAAACTCATTTAATAGCTTTTAAGAGAGTGGAAATTTGCTGTCAGGCCATCCACAAGTACCACTGCTACAGTGCTAATTGGTGAAACAGTACAAAATGCGGATACTTTTCCCATATTGTTACTACCTATAGAAAAGTGGTCTATCATAGTAGCAATTAACCAAAATCTAAAGAATCAGAGGCGGCGAGTCCGGAGGGTCTAGGGGACAAGCCTCACCTTTCACAGAGAGGGGACACGTTATACGTTTGACCCCCCCCCCCCCAATTTCTTACTCCTCTCATTGGGTGCCCCCACCTCTCAAACGAGATCACCGCCTCTGCATAAAATTATAATTGTAGAGCTCATCTTGTTCGCCAGATTTTGAATGTCTTCTTGTTCACTACGCAAATGTCACCACTGTTAAACAAGGCGTAAGTGATGTAATAAAAGCAAATTTTTGTCGACGGCAACGGTCTCTGTTGTCATATGTTGTCGTTAAACCCTGGATCCACCCATCCACTACCGTTAAATTAATACAGGAAGTTTCTTTATAACTTGAACGATTCGAGGTAACGTCGGACCGACTCCCGATCGAACTTGATGGCGTCGTCCAGTGGGGTGCAGCCCCAGCGATCCAAGACGTTCACGGGCACTTTACAGCCCTCCACCAGGAACCTGACGCAGTCGAGGTGACCCTCGGCGGCGGCGACGTGGAGAGCCGTACGCCCGTCGTAGTCAGCGGCCGTCATGTTATCCGGCCCCCCGGCCAAGGCCATCCGCCGCAAAGCAGGTAGGTCCCCGTTGTACGCTCCGAATAGCAGCCCCACGACACGGTTCGCATCGACGTCAGACTTTCTCAGCCGGGGATCGGCCTTATACTGGGTGGATGGTGTGGTAGCCCCATCTCGGACGCACTCGTACGGGTGGAACTTAAAACGTTGAAGAAGGTGATTGCAGAATTGGACCCCGCGGACGCTGTTTCCCATTCTGTCGAGGGGCGGCGACCACAGGCAGAGTCCAAGGACGTTCGGAATGACAATAACGACGGCGCCGGAAACAGCAGATTTGGCTGGAAGTCCGACCTTGAAAGCAAACTCTCCAGAGTAGTCGTACATACCGCAGGAGTGCATCAGGGCGAGGGTGTTACGCACGGACGTGGCGCTGAGCACCTGCTCGCCGGTTATGGGACAGGTCCCTCCGTTGGCCAGCGTAGAGGCCATGACCGCGGCGGAGTTGGAGTTGACCTCGACGGAACACAGCTGGAAGTATAGGTCCATCGTGTCTCCCAGACTACTTCCTTCGGGAAAGCAGCGGTTCTCCTGTAGATAGTATCCTAGAGCGAAATTCCGATTGGCTGAAGCCTTTTCCGACAGATAGATGGCGTTGTTGAAGCCAAGGTGTTCCCCTCCAACCAGGCGTTTGTACTGTGTCATGACGTAGTCGAACCGATCAGCAGACGATAGGTCCTTGCGAAGAAGGGAGGCCACAACGATGGCCCCCGCGTTTACCATCGGATTGTGTGGCTTGTTTTCAGGACTAAGCTTAATACAGTTGAATGACTCACCGCTCGGCTCATGACCGACAAATCTGAAAACATCACAAGCAAATTGAAGGACAATTTCTATGCAAGGAGAAGTGCATGTAGCTGACAGCCCTGCAATTTTAAGAGCCATCATATACTCAGTATTACTCACTGTACTCACACGAGGTTTGTGCCGCATACCCGATATTCGATAAAGCACAGTTTCTCTCTGTTTATTAGACCAGCAATAATTATTGCCCATATGTGGTGCCCTGCCATCGCTCTGGGTTGCTAAGCCGCTGCATGTGTATGAGGGCAGCTGGGTTGACCCTTGTGGTTCTCCCCAAGCAACATGGACCCTAGACTTTACCTGTCTATCAGGTAATAAACTACTAGTATTGGCCTCCAAAGGGTACTGTGCTAACTCTCTATAACTACATGTAGGCCTAGAGTTCCCTTCAATCGTTCACTCCTCACTCCTCCTAGGTTCAATTGCTGCCAAGTCAACGGGTTCCGGCGATAGGGCCACGGTGCTTACAAAAGACGCGATTGATTCAGACAATCGATCCGGGTTCATGTTTCTAACCACGGAGTTGGACATTTCATCTCGACGCTTTACAAATTACAGGGGCATGACAATTTCATCATCACAAGTTTTTGGCACAGGTGATTTTACAGATACCAACAGATTCATCAAGCTCCTCATCATGGCCTCACTCTCTTCTCACTTCTATTCTCCGTCTCTCTTCCCTTTCTTCTCTCTATCGCTTCTGTCTTCTTCTCTCTCTACTCTCTTTTCTTCTCTCTCTCTCTTCTCTCTTCTATTCCCCGTCTTTCTTCCTTTTCTTCCTCTTCTTCTCTCTCTTCCTCTTTTACTTTCCTCCGTCTCTTTTCCTTTTCTCTTCTCTCCTTTCTTGCTTCTCTTTCTTCCATCCTCATTCTCTCTTCTCGCGCTTCTCGCTCTTCCATCAACTGTACTTGTCTATCAAACTTAAGAGACATGGACGACGACGCACGTGACCCCTCTCTACTCATCGTCTTCACCTCTACCTCAGTCGTGTCCAATACCACATCGTCAATTGAAAGAATAGACATTTTCCAGTTTTATTGTCATAAACAGCACACAAATTAAAAGTAAACAAATGAACAAAAAGTCTCAAGCTTCACAATTAAGCCAGAGCAACTAAATCTGTAATCCTTGATCTCGAAGGATTATTTATGTCTGACAAATAAAATCTTGTTTCTTACACAACGTTCAAATCGTCAGCGTCCTTTACAGTTTCCGTCGGATCCAGTCTTTCCTTTAAAGTTTAGATTCTGACTCCTTCCGATTCTTCTTTGCTCCTTTTCTTCCTCGATTCTTCACGGTCGCTCCGTTTTCATTCTTCTTCGTTTCGGACAAATTCTACTTACAGATTCTGCCGTATTTCACGATGCTCACTTATGTTCTGTACCATTCGTAGAACTACTTACAATCGCACCGGAGCCCGGTTACATTCGACAACTTCGGGTTTAGTTGGATTCTTTCATTCTACAACTCGCCCGTTCGAAACTCAGCAGCCGACTGACAAGCTAATTAAAGTCTTCGATCAGTTGCCCACTCGGCGTGACCTAAAAGTACTTAACACTTCACGTAGATTCTCAGTCAGCCGCTGCATCTTCGGTCCATTTCCAAGAATTAGATCACATGCAGTTCACGTGATGGCAACTTCCAAGGCACTACGCTAAGTCAGTCGTCGCAGTCGCGTGAAACATATATATCATATCAGAGGTGTAACAAGGTTTGGAAAAGTGGGGGGCAGCATAATTTGAAATATGTTGCTTGAAGCGCAAATTTTTTTTCGCCCCCACTTTTTGAATGTTGTCCCCCCCCCCCAAATTTGAAAAATGGGGGCATAAATTATCTTAACAAAAGTAATCTTAAAAAACCATCGAATAAACATAAAAAAGAACCGATTTGGGGGCACATGGGAGGCACTGAGCACTAAACAGCCCCCCAGTTTTGAAACTGGAGGGGCGGGTGACCCCTGCCCTCCCCGCTCGTTACACCCCTGACATATATGTAATATCTCTTAGGCAATCTTCAATAATATATGTATTAGTTTTATACATGAATACAATATCATTATTTTAGTTTCATTACAATACTACGAATTTTTCTTATACGTGCAAAAATCCATGTTCCTCACAAGCTCACACGCATACGTCTCAGATTCATATAGTGCCACCTGTATATTTAGGGCCTATAGTAATAGTATAAGCCTGCATGTAGAATACTTGTGTGCGCTACAACTCAATTGAACTCACAATGATGATACTGGGTAAGGGAAGGCTATAATGGTTATACCCATAGAAAACTGGTGTCATGTTTTTGATTTCGCGACTTGCAAGTAGAGGTAATCGAAATAGTACGTGGTATAGGCCTATCAATAAGTTCATATTCGTACCCCCACGGTCCCAACTAACCACAAGGGCTTCAAAAACAGTTCACGTCACTTCTCAAGGGTTAAACAAAGAAACAATACAGTATGAAAGTCAATAGCTTTATTATAAATTTGCTCCATTATTATAAGCGACGCATTGGGTGTTTTTATAACACATTCTAAAGAATATCTAATTGCGAAAGTTACTTTAATTTCTTTCCTACCTGTGGACATTGTCTGGACCAAGTTCGTTGATGGCGAGCGCATAGTTAACTGGTTTTCCACTTGACTGGAGAGTGAAGGGTATGTCGGCGTCTCCAACGGCATGTCTTTGGCCGTCGACAGTGCATATGGACACGCCCCAGAAATCTGGACGGTACTTGGCAAGCTGCGGGATGTAGGAAGCCACTCGGCCTCCGTTGTTGTTACGGCATTCCGCGTAGATATCATCGATGACCTTGCAGAAATCGGAGAATTCCGGAATGGCCAAGTCTCCGGTCAATGCCTGCCGCACAAGGCTCGGACTGTCCTTCCCTAGACACTCTTCAAACGCATCTCCATCTAGTCGTGCTTCGTCCTGTCCGTTCTCCTTGGCAAGCGTCGTCATTCGGTTCAACTTACGAATGGTGTCGACGAGCCGTGGGTCTGTCTTCCACAGACCAGCGTCCTTGAAGGCTCTGAGTGGAACAGAGGTGGATACTGTGGAGTCACCACTTCTCGTCAGATCAAATAGGGTGCGGTCGGTGGCAAGGTTGATCTGTGGCTCCACTTCCCACACGGTTTCTTCAAATTCGCCTGCTTTGGCTGCGTTTTTGTTGGTATCGGGCTCCCCTTCCTTCGATGTATGGATTCCCTTCTGGCCAACGCTAACAAGCCGTTGTCGCCGATAGTCTTCGAATGTGACTGCTGGGGATCTCATGGTGCTCAAGGCTTGCTGCTGCCTTCTAAGTGAAGGGTAGTTACTGATAAACTGGATTTTCCAGTTCTTTACTCGGAATTTAAACGGTAGCCATGACGATATCCGACTGGTCCAGCATCTGTCGATCAGCCTTCCCACAGCCTTCATCATCTTTAGCAATAAACTGCAATAGCTAATTTGTGCAATGAGCAATAATAACAATTTAAGAAGACAACAAAACTTATTCTGCTAATCCCTCATTCACTTCTGCCAACTTGCTGGCTCACCGAGTTTGAGAAATTATTCGAGTTATCGAGCAATTCTACAAAGCCGTTCAATTTAGGTTAGTTCGTCGCTGTTACAGTACTGTACGGTTTTTCGAAGACCCTATCTTTGTGTCTTCGTAGACTTTAATTACTATAATTTTCGGTACAATTTCTATCTGAAAGGCACCATACATTTGCAGACGCTGCAGTAAACTGAAATTACGGTAATAATAGCTTCTACTGACAAATAATTGGGCCCCAGAGACCTTATAAGTCCATATTTATAGGCTATAGCTGTCGCGCAGCATATAGGCCTAATTATTTGAAAAATGTTTACAAAATGAGCTCGAGCAGTGAGTGATCTCTAATTAAAGGCGGATTAAAGCGGACGATACAATCATGGATAATAAAAACACAGATGATGAGATCAATAAAAATGTTAAACAATTATAATTTGTGATGCTAAATGAAATCTGTTTACGATTTCATAGGCCTACAACCACTTGTTGAAACAAATTTAAGATCAATTTATAAAATTTTATATGTTCCTATTCCGTACGAAAGCTTAAATCAGAGCAAGATATTTTCATGAACTTTGGTTTATATTTATGTTTGAAGTGTTTTGCTTAGCATTGATGTATATAGGCCCTATAGCAGCTAGGGAAATAAGCCTACATTCGATTGCTTCTTTAAGCCAGCGCCACATATAGGCTCATAACGTACTGGTGATCGATTTTAGCCAGTGGCATTATTTGGAATAGATCAAGGCCCATGGATTACTGCGCATAATACACTTGAGATGACGGCAAACTAATGCTAGGCCTAATAATAGTAAACTATAGGGTGACACAAAGTAAAGTTCGTTCACCGTTTTCAAACGTGAATATTTCGGTCAAAATGATTCCGATCTCTTAAATAACTATCGCGTGTATACAGTACTAAAATATTAAATAACCCTGATAATTGTAGGTGGAACGCGCGTTAAATGACGTTGAAGTCTACGCTGCGGCGCGCGAGGTGCATTTTTGGCTTGTGCCTGTATGTGACGTCACCATTATTCACGCCGCTTAATTGAGTAAAAATAGGAGCATCGACACCGACCGGACTGTGCAAGACTGGTCGAATGTTTTTTCACCGATGAGTCGCCGTTCAGTTATGGTGGGTTATTTAACGAATGCACAAAATGCTACTGTTTGGGGTTCACAGGAGGAGAACGTTCCGTCTGTTCCACAGATGAAGTTTAGTCAGTCAGTGATGATGTGGGGTGGGATGACGGCCACGGGTCTCGCAAGCCGTCATTTTGTAATCGTAATCTCCAAATTTCTAAAGCGCCACTCGAAAGCCAAGCGCAAGGCACCAGCTCATTCATGAGCGCTGCGTCAAATCAGAGGGGTTGTCCAAAGAATAGTCCGTAGTAGATCATAGTCCGGTTTCCAGGAGGCCAGCGGAGGCAGAGTAGCAGTTAAGGAAGGTGTCGTTTAGGTCGAAGATTGACAGGAGGAATATCAAGTAAAGAGTTTGGGTAAGGATTCTTGAAAAGGTGAGACTTAAATTTAGAATGGAAGCATGGGGGTGATGGATAGGGGAGCTTGGAACAGATGATGATGGATGGCAGGCGGTGATGGTTGAGGGACTGAAAATGTACGGAATTCAGGAGACAGATCGTTCCAGAGACGTTGTGCAGCGTTGGATATGGCTCGGTTGGAGAGATTGAGATGAGAGGTGACTGGGAGTGGAGTAAGGGTGAGACAGAATGACGATCGGGTAGAAACTGCATGGTGAAGAGTTCGCGAAGGTATTTTTTGTGCCAAATGGTAGCCTGCCAGACTGAACTTGCATGCAGTACTACATTACAAATATTCTCGAGCAACACGCGAAGCCAGCGTTCGAGAGACATTCAGACAATGGCAGCGTTATGCAGCGAAAGTCGACCATTTTTTGTATTTGACCAAGATATTTGACCTTTGCCGACGAAGTGGTTAATCTACAAACTCCCGTCACGTATAAAGACGAAGGATTAGCCACCAAAACTCTCTGTATCTCTCTCCTATTGAGAACTTGCCGAGTATTATGTCTCTCATCGGTTTTAAAGATTCAGAGTCAAAGACCGTTGATCAGTGGTTTTAACACAGACTAAACGTCTTCTGAACCACTTTAAACCCTTGTTATGTTATGCTATGCTATGCTAATGCTAATGCTAATGGCTAATGCTAATGCTTATGCTTATAACATAACATAACAACTGGTTTTTACTGATCCAAGCAAGTAATACAAGTATAATTCAAATCTGGAATTTTTTAAGGAAAAGGAGCCAACAAGGAAGAAACCCAAAAAGGACACAAGTCCCGTAGTCGGGTCACCTTAATATGACAAGTAATTATGGTAGTATGCTCATGCGTGTGCTTATGCTTATGCCTATGCTTATTCTTATGCTTATGTTATGTATCTCGAACGTCGCCATCAACGTGCGTGGCGATCGATGGAAATTAACTCTTCAGTCGCTGAATCAGTCTATGTCTAAGAGAGCCGGTGCTGTACGTATGTGAGACCTATAGGTAAAACAGTATGTTATGGTCTACTAGACCCAATATTTTGCTTACAGCGATAGGCCTATTATGATGGACAAACTGTATACCGCATGTCAATATTTTCTGGAAAACTGGTTCTATTCAATAATTTTAGTATGTAATGGCAACCACTGACCCGAACAAAACCAAATTTGTGCCAATATATTTCATTAGGCTTGTCTATGCACTGACAAACTATCAGGAGAAAATATGAAGCATTTTCTGAGAAAACGTATTTTAAAAACGGTGAACGAACTTTTGTGTCAAATTATAATAATGATAGCCTATCATTATTGTTATCATTAATGTCATCATCGTATTGTCATTGTTTTATATTGTTATAATCGTTATTATTATCACCGTGTTGTCATTGCATCATCATCATCAACTTATCGTCATCATCATCAGCAGCAGCAGCGGCATCATCAGCATCATCATCGTCATTATTCTTAAATGGCACCATAATAATTATAAAACTGCAGCGAAGGCAAATGGTGTGAAATTTGCTACCAGCCACTTTCTAGAATCTAGACCAAAGTAACGTACGCCTCGTAACGTACGTATATATGCCTACAATTAAGACTTCGACCTTGGTAAAATTGATCATAGGCCTAGGCATAGGCTATAATTATTGTTCTCAACTCCTGGAATATCGAGAGTCAGCATCGTCTCTATAAGACGTTTTAATAATAGTTTATTGATGCACTATCTGGGATACCCGGCGTTCGCCCAGTTGAAGAAGATTATGGGGAACCTTGATTGAGGACGAAGTTGTGGGGAGGCATTCCTGTTCTTGCAGCATCTGCAGTCTGTCGTTCCTGACTGGCCTGAGTGGACTCTGCAGCCCTTATCGAGGCTGCCTGCCTTATCTTTCCTCAATCTAATCGCTCCTCCTCATCTATAATTCCTCTTCTCTTTCTTCGTCTTCTCTAATTTCTATTCACTTTTGTTCTCACTCACCTTTTCCAAACTTTCTCCCCTTTCTCTACTTCTCGTCCTATCCTAAATGACCGCTTCCTCCTCTCACCTCATCCTCCTTTTCACACTCCTCACCCTCGTCCCATCGTCACCCTTGTCCTTTCCCCTACACAGAATCTAGATATAGACCTACATGTAAATAAATAGTAGCCTACAGACCGATTGTGCAAACTTGACTTCACCATAGCTTGCTCAGATGGACCATTTCTTCGAAAGGCTTTCGCAATGTAATGTAATGTAAATCCATGAAAATTTCTCAGCGCCCACAAACGCGACGTCAGGGTGACCAGCTTAATCACCCGCGCTATGCCAAATTAAGTCCGTAATAGCCAATCCACTATAGTTTCTTTCCGGTGTCATGTCAAATAGGGTACTCCACTGTTCACGTATAATTATACGCCTATACAAAGCATACGGCTATACAGGGCCTAAAGTGTGCGTGCACGGTCATGGACGGCTTCCAGGCATTTATTTTCGAGGCTGGACGCCGTCCTGCCACTTATCTGGCCAGCAGAGCCTGGACGCCGTCCATGCAACAGTGCAATTCCTCTATATGCGTACGTTATTATCAACAGGAAAAAGAGGAGGAAACAAATTTCGCGCATCGCGCGTTTACAATCTTTATTTTTACAACTTTCAAAACGATGCCGGCACCATTGGCCACTTGTAGACAATTTCACAAATGAAAGCAATTCTCTGCAGGCTTACGCTTTAAATTACAACAGATATTTCACCAACAAATAATTGACGACTAAATAATTGTTGATGGACAAAAAGCCTGGCGAATGATAAAAAAATTATATTTTTCGCCTATTTGGTTAAATAGAAGTTGGATTGATAATAATAATGTCGTCAAATCCAGGTTCTGGTTCAGCATGAACCATTTTTGTCACTTCAACTTCTATCTAGGCAAATATTCTTTCAATGATCCAACTTTTATTTCAGTAGGCATTATGTTCATCTAAATAGCATTTGTTTTGGAAGAAGTTCACACATCCAACTTCTATTCCAACATCATAAATATCACCAATCAAACTTCTATTTTAACGAACACAGCTGGACCACAGTGCACGAACCTTTTGTCGTTGACACTAGGGCCGTCCATAAATGATGTCATGCGCCTATGGGGAGGGGTCACAATTTTGTGACGATGTGTGACAAGGGGGAAAGGGGTCGACGAAATGTGACGTCACATCATCACATCAAAATACGTAATTTTATTAAAAACTTACACTCATTTAAACAAGTTCCATTTAATTAGCAATTGTTGTTACCACAATTAAACAACACTAATTATGAATACATAGCTAAGATTGTAATCATTATAGGCTACCTAATATCGCCATATTTTTTCGTTCTATTATTACAATTTGTAATATTTTATAGTTACAAATAAATGTTTTGATAATTATATGAAAATTACATTGCATTCTGGACATCTGGTTTGAGTTTTTGGGGTCAGGACCTTGTGACGTGACGTCATATTTGAGGGGGTCGTGGCATTTGTGACGACGTGTAACGAAGAGATGTCAAAAATCGTCCAAAATTGTGTGACATCATTTATGAACGGCTCCCCTAGCGTCGAGGCACTTCTTTTTTACACTTTAAGCACTGCGGCTATACAAAGCAGAGAGGCAGGCAGACAGACAGGCAGTCAGCTGGTGGTCACAGGTAAACGGTGGTAAGCTACGTGTACAAAGAAAAGTTTGCTTTTATGGGTGTGTGAGGGTGTGGAGTAGGTTTTTGCCCCGGGAGACGCAGAAGACGGCATCAACGGGATGTCGGAATCCATGCACTGCGTGTATCAAGTGTTCTCCAAGCCAACAATGTAAGTTTGGAGTGAGTTGGTCTAAAACTGTGGAAATGCATCGATTGCCAAGGACACATAGAAAGCTTGTCTTATGTATAAGATGATTATGATTTCCACAGCGTGAAGGCTAATGTAACCTTGTATATGCATGTACCCAGAAAATATTAAAGCTTTGTGTTACATAAAGATCAGTCACAAGTTCACAACTTGCTCAGTGCTCATCGTTTTTAGGCAATGATCGAGCCTATCTATCGAAATGGCAACACATATAGGACTATACGTACCAAAGGTCTATGAACAGCAGCTGGCAACAAATTGGATATAATTGTATTTAGGTCAATTGTTGCGTAAGTGTTTATTTGGTTTTCACAGTCATAAACTTTAAAAGGCCCACACGTATTAAGAGTACACTAAAGAATTATAAGAATAGATTGATATAGAACATGGTCCTTACTTATTTATTCTATTGTTTTATTCTATTTACTCTTCGTTCAGTGTGACCAACTTAAAATTAATCTTATTCTGAGTGCAGGGCTGTAAACAATACTGGAAAAAAGTATTGCGATACCAATATCAATACTTTTTCTTAAAAGTGTTGCAATACCAATACTTTCACCAATACTTTTTGGCGAGCAAGTTTCCTGTTTGTTTACACATAATATGTGCTAAAGAAAAAAAGTATAAGTATACACTATTATTTTTACATACAAAATATCAGTAGCCTAGAATTACAATTATTATTTTCACATATTAAAGATCTGTGTAATTACAATAATATTTTTCACATGAAAAAAATCAGAATAACTACAATTATTATCAAAATTATAATTTTCAAAAATGTGTACTACTCAAGCGTGCTACCCGATGGCCTATCGGTAATGCGCTTGCTCGCGTAGCATGCGGTTGCGAGTTCGACTCCGTGTAACGACCCTGGGCAAGTTGTTTGCAAACACACGCCTCTGTCACCAGGCAGTAAGCTGGGAGGTAAACGGCATGTCCTACAAAATCACTGGCCCCGTGTCCAAGACCTTGGGATTCGTCCGTAGCCGGCTCAAGGGCCTAAGAAAAGAAGCACCACTCCAACGTTCCGTGTGGAATATGGGCTGACTTTACTATTCAAAGATGTGCTTAGAGTGGGAAACACTATATCAGATCGTCTCCCTGTTTATAGATTCCTTATATTCTGTGACGAACTCCCATCCCAACCCCTCTAGCAACTGGTTTAAACCAGTTCTACACTAGTAGTTCGCATGTATGAAATCTAACAGGCATGAAATTATACAGGGAAGAGAAATATTAATTTTTTTTATTACGGTGAGAAAAAAAATATTGGTATTGCGTATCGATGACTGGCTAAAATAAAGTATCGCGATACACACGCGATACTGACCAAACAAAACTATCGCGATACACCCTGCGATACTGCAAAAGGATCGCCGATACCAAAGTATCGCGATACTCTATCGCGATATTAACAGCCCTGCTGAGTTGCCAATATGCAAGTGCGTTCAACTTATCCACGTCGTCTCTACTTAAAGGCATAACACCGGGGTCGAAAACCAGACCGCCCATCTAATCTGTATGCATTTGTTTAGATCCAATAGCCTTTCAAACCTCATTGAAACCTCAATCTCATGTTCAGTAATAGCAGCTGGCTAATTGAAATGGCAACAATTGGTTCGGTCTTTATGAATAGACGGTCGTGCACCAAGATATAAGTATATTCAGAGCTCATTAGCATTTGGCATCAAACAGGGTATACATTCATTCGTGCAGGGTAAAGACAGCTAGCTGTAAATGAAATGGACAGTCTAGGGCGGACTCTAGGCAACAGTGACAACAATAGCTTCGATTGCCTGGCGATAATTTCTTGAAAGACTGCGCCTCGGCTTGTGATCCATGTTATCTGCCACTGATGCCAGTAGACTTTTGGGTCTCTGGTACCAACACAACTAAGTCATATTCTATCACGTGCCAGATACAGCGTACCTTGAAAGTGTTCAAATGGTTTATTCTAGCTTTCATCTTGATTGCGTTAGAAGCTGTTTCTAACAAGATTGTGCAAATTTGTAAATTGAACATTAGCATATG
>OY365807.1:27962809-27992809 GCA_959347315.1 Bimastos eiseni
TAAGGTGTTCGAAGATAGTTTTATGTTAACCTGAAATCGACACAGAACTACCTTCTAACTGCTTGGTTGAGAAAATGTGATGGGCCAAATACGTCATATTTTCTCTGTAGAACCCTGGCTTTGCATAATATTCAGTAGCGTACATTTGGGTAGTCCACTCATTACAAGTCTCTCAGGCAGTTCATTATTTCCCATTTTGACGTAGTACTCGTTAAACTGGCGTAGTTGTCTGTGATTGAACGTTATTAGACGTTAAAATCAGAGGGGTGTAAGCAGATACTCCAAACAATGTAAATTGTGCTCTCAGTCTCTCACTCACTTTAGCCGTACTCCTTAATTACTCTTAAGTATACTGCCTCTGCTGCGTCCATTATTTCAGTTTCGATCTTACTTTCAGTCTCATGTTTGTCTTACTTTTCTCAACCAAGCGGGTTGAAGGGGCCTATTTTCTTTATCGCACTGTATACATTAACCGAATTTCTTCTGCGTATACCTACCTAATAATAATAATTATTTTCTCGATACACTTGTCTATCTGTCATCCTATGTGCCCCCTTATCTATCAATCGATGTATAGATCTGTTTGTTCATGCATCTATCAATCTATCTAATATTTCTTTCTCAGTCTTATATCTATCTACATGTATATCTGTCTGTCTATGTTTCTATTGATCAATTCATCTATCTACATGTGCATCTATTTATCTAGTTATCAATCCATCTATTTACCTATCTGTAATTTATCTCTTTCTCTGCCTTATCTATCTATATCTCTATCTGTCTAATATATATCTGTCTCCATTCATCATCTATGACTCTCTATATTAATCTGTCTGTCTGTCTGTCTGTCTGTCTGTCTGTCTGTCTGTCGAAGGCTATTTATCTATCTCTCAATCTATCTGTCTATGTAGTCTTTCTGTCTGTATCTGCCCTTTCTATTTATATATCAATCTATCTTCATTTATCATCTATTTCTCGCTCTATCTCTTACACCCAATCGCTAACCCTGTCTTTTGTTTTTTTCTCAATCTTCAAACAAATTGTCTCTTTTTCCCTCTTTCTCTATCGTTGCAATGTCCGTTCTCTCGCTCTCCGTTTTCTCTCATTCAGTTTTACTCTCACGAACTTTGTTTTCGTTTACTCATTGATTTATAGGCCTAGGCTTGTGCAGTGCTTAAAGTGTAAATAAAGAAGTGCCTGGACGCTATAGGGAGCCGTCCATAAATGACGTCAATCAATTTTGGATGATTTTTGCCCCTCTCTCATCGTGACACGTCGTCATGACTGCAATGACCCCCTCAAATATGACGTCACCTCACAAGGCCCTGACACCAAAAAATCAAACCAAATGTCCAGAATGACTATAAAATATTTCAAATTATAATAGTATACATAGAACAAAAAAAATTGAAAAATTAAGTAGCCTATAATGATTACAATTTTATGCATTCTTCACGAAAAAAGACTATCAGAATCATAATTAGTGTTGTTTAATTGTAGTAACAACTACTGCTAATTAAGTGGAACTTGTGTAAATGAGTGTAAGTTTTTAATAAAATTATGTATTTTTATGTGATGATGTGACGTCACATTTGGTCGACCCCTCTCCCCTTGTTACTCATCGTCACAAATTTGTGACCCACTCCCCTAGGCGCGTGACGTCACATATGGGCAGACCCTAGCGTCAAAAAGTTAAGAACTAAAGATTACAAAGGCAGAGAATCAACGTATTAAATCGACGACAAATGGCTCGTGCACTTTGGTCCACTGTGTTCGTTAAAATAGAAGTTGGATTGGTGATATTGTTGATGCTCGAATAGAACTTGGATGGGTGAACGAAATTCTTCCAAAACAGATGCTATTAAGATAAACATAATGCCTACTGAAATAAAAGTTGGATCATTAAAAAGAATATTTGCCTAAATAGAAGTTGAATTGACAAAATGGTTCCAGCTGAACCAGAAGCTGGATTTACAGACATTATTATTATCAATCTATCTTCTATTAATCAAATACAATGAGCGAAAAATAGAATTTGTTATCATTCACTTGCTTTTTTGCTTTTTGTCCATTTGCTTTTTGTCCATCAACCATTACTTAGTCATCAATTATTTGTTGGTTAAATATTTTTTGTAATTTAAAGCGCAGACCTGCAGAGAATTGCTTTCCTTTGTGAAATTCTCGACAAGGGGCCAGTGCCGCCGTATCGTTTTGAAAGTTGAAAAAATAAAGTTTATTAATGCGCGGCGCGAAATTTTTTCCTCCTCTTTTTCCTCCTCTTTTTCCTGTTGATAATAACGTACGTATATAGAGGAATTGCACTGCTGTATGGATGCTCATGGACGGCGTCCAGGCTCTGCTGGCCAAATAAGTGGCAGGACGACGTCCAGCCTCGAAAGTAAGTGCCTGGACGCTGTCCATGACCGTCCAGGCACACTTTAGCCTCTGGGCTTGTGTGGTATAATTATGTCATTTCCGAACATTCTCTGGCTCTATATCTATGCCGAATCATACCTGTGATTTGCGTCTTTTCGCGTTTTGCCCCAGCGCCAATATGTTTGCCTTGCATTTCAATCCAAGTAACAGCAACTAACTCAAATTGAAAATTTCTAAACTTGGCCCATTTGTGGGTGATGCCAAACTTGTGATGACTTTCTACTGCCTGAGAGCTGCAATGAATGGCCTACGGAGACCTTTGCCAACACCTCCTCGTGGTGGTCTCTGAGCGTGCAGTTAATCCAACTGGTTGACTGCATGGCGAAGATTGGCAGCAGCACGTTGCCATTCTCTGTCTGTTTTCAGGATAGTGTACTGTACTATCTGATGACTAGGCTAGCTCTTATTTTACAGACGGTGGCGACAAAATCTTATTTTGGTAAGCTTATTTCTAAGCTTGAACGTTTTGCAGCAAAGTTATCCATTGTAATGACAATACTAGTAAGTTACTAATTAATAATCTGTAAGGTTGTAGGGAATTAGGCCTAGCAATCAATAATATGCCTACACAAAAATCGCACCATTATGCGACTACTGGGTCCCATCTGCCACCATTTGCGCCTCTGGGTAGTCGTCTTGAAAGGGCGCTATATTAAATTCATATAAATTCAAAGCACCAAACCACCCGCGACACCACCCACCAAATAACCCACCACACCACCCACCAAACCACACACCAAAACACCCATCAAAGTGCCCATAAAACCTCCCACCACCAAGGACCCACCAAACCTGACATCTCTGTGCGTGCCTCCGTTTGCGATGGTCCATCAGCATATCCCAGAATTCCCGGAAGTACGATTAACAAGCGCCAGGATGAGTGGTCATTCTTTCCGTATAACTATTCTTAGGTTCAATGGGTGAAAGCATTGATGGTGAAAGCAAATATATTCTATGACAGTGTTGTTGCATTGAATCGCGCATTAGGATTAGATACTTTTTAAAGGATTATATGTTATTTCGACCTTTGTTTTATTTCCACTATATCTGCTGAAGGAAGTAAAATGGTAAGTCCGCCCTAAAGTAGGATATTATTCATATAATTTTTAATATATAGGATTATACATATAATAATAAGTGAGGCGCTCGTGAATAAGGTGGTGCCCTGCGCTTTGCTTTCGTCGCCTTTCGAGTGGTGCGTTTGATGTTTGGAGATTACGATTACGATATACTCTATTTAAAATGTTTTCACTCGTGCTATTCGCTGTTTGCATTTTACCCATACCCGCTGTCGGCTGTCACCAACCAAAACACTCAAACACACGACATCAAACCTGTCCTAAATAATTTCCACTGGCCCAGAATATACGGTCCTATCACTTATCTGCAATCGGTCCAATCCTCCCAGCCCTCATACCTCCGTCAGTTGTTCACAGTCCAACCATTTCGTGCAACTCATGTCTTTCCACCCTAACACTGCATCGCCATTCCGTCATCGGTAAAATTGAAGACTAGAAGCCTGTGTATGTAAACAATATGGCTGCCCCCGAATTGGCTGAAAATAGAGTGCACCTAGCGACACAACCAAACGCATCTTCAAGGCCCTGTTTGGCGTCTGTGATGTCTGCATCAAGATTGTGTATGGTATGAACTAGCGGTTAATGATGCTGTGTGATTGAGGGATGCCATCTTCATGGAGTGTATGTGGCCAAGTGGCTGGATCACACTGATGAGACTGTCATGGCTTTTACTACATTTGCACCATAGCAACTGACTTCTCAGTTCAGCTGACCATTAAGTCTGACATGGAAAAGCTGTGCTTAATGCTTGTAGTAGTCTTTGGAGTGTTCAAAAGTTGTGTGATCAAACTCAGCCAAGTACACACCTCCAGATTCTTATTTAGCTTTCAGTTCTCACCCGCTGTGAAAAGAATTTTAATAAGGAATGTGTTAAAAAATCTGAAGCATTTAGTTTAGTTTTGAGGAATTGTTTTGTGAATTGTCCTTTGCTGTTTGCCTGCAGATCTAGTTTCCTTTCTTTTAAGGATTTAGCTGAAGACGCTACTGAACCAACAACGTTGATACTTTGCTTTGTTTGTCACGATGCAGACTTGAAAAAAGACTCTGAAATTATTTCTACTGAGGTACGCCTGAATTTGGCTTCGTTGTGTAAATTAGTTGCTTATTTTTATAATGGTAAGGATTCCTGTTTCATCAAAATATTATGCTGATGTAGTATTTGACTTCAGTGTGCAGTTATTTCATCGGTGAATGATACTGTGGACATGTTTTCTGTGAGCTTATAGTTCAGTTAGATCACAGAGAATGGCTAAGTTAGAAAGACAGTATTTAGCATCCATGGCCACAACAGTCCATTGTGAGTGTTTATTTTCATTATTAGTAAAAAATGAACATCCCTTGAACCAAGCAGCAATGTAAACAATGTTTTGTTTAAGCAATTGGCTAATTAAGCAATTCAATGCTGTCTAATTTTGGCCTTTCTATCTTTTTAATGGTGGCTCAGACTAAAACAAATCTTAATTTGAGCAGTTCTCTGATTTGAGCAAAGACTTAGTCTTTGCAGAACTAGAACTACTAGAGCAAAGTTTTATTATTAAACTGTTACTTTTCAGAAAGTAGTCTGGGCTTTCAGTCATTTCTGCTTTATATAAAACATACTAATGTCATTGAAAATGTATGTAAAATGTCGTTTAATCTGCAGTTAATTGTGATTAAAGATTGTAATCGTGCGATTAATCGCGATTACATTTTTCGTTGAACTATATATATATATATATATATATAATTATATATATATATATATATATATATATATATATATAACACAGATTTAAAAAAAATTTGCGTTTGTGCACGTGCAAACTTTTAAATTTTATTTCCTACGTTATTTGTATAGTATTAAGAACTCTTGCGTATAACATAGGTAGAACACAATTTATTTGCAATTGTTTACTGTTGTTTTTAGGTTTTGCCAAAACTTTGGTTGTGGTGCTCTTCACAGAAGGTGAAGCTGTGTATAAGCCAATGCAGATTAGTAAGTCCACTTTCAACACATGTATCATAATTTTAATACAGAGGTTTTTGGTCAGTAATGGCAAACAAGTTGTGCTTGAAGATAGGGTTTGAACATCTCTTATAAAGCTGATTGTGACAGAACATTACATGGTTTGTTGTTTGGCATAAGATTGTTCCTGAATGATGGTTCTTTGTAAACGAAAAGAAGGGTTTTTCCTATTGTCATTGATGAGTGGTTATGTGCAATTCCAAAGACCTACTCAAATGTATTGTTTGGGATCCTGAATGGCTATAGCTATTCAGACATTGCCAATGCATGTTTGTTTCAGAAAGAAAAGTTAATAGAAGAGGTAGTGGATGGTCTGAAGCATCAATACATTAAACCTGCAAAGTCAACAAATTATCTGTCATTCATAGTCAACCTCACAAGGTAAACTGTTTTACTACAGGTATGGAACTACCTATCTCTAACAACCTACCTAGAACGTATCTCCAGAGGAAATACGTTCCTGGAAAAATCTCGGTTCATTTAAAAAAAGAATACGCGAATATTTGAACATTTGAATATTTGATCAATTCAGGTTATGTGTGCACCTATAGATATATAAACTTATTGTCATTATGCACATAGTTAACTAGTTAAGAAGAATTTTTTTTCCATGTTTCAGTGTCATATCAGCTGCCACAATTACTTATCGTATTAGGGTGACCCGACTACGGGCTTGTGTCCTTTTTGGGGTTTCTTCCTTGTTGGCTCCTTTTCCTTAAAAAATCTAGATTTGAATTATACTTGTAGTACTTGCTTGGATCAATAAAAACCAGTTGTTATGTTATGTTTGTTGTTACTACTTAGTTTTAACATATGTTGATTTTAAGTAATGTAGTGAGATGGATAAACTCCAGGCACCAAGGTTTTTAAATGTTGTCTTTTGTAGTGTAGTGAGATGGATAGACTCCAGGCACCAAAGTTTTTAAATGTTGTGTTTTGTAATGTAGTGAGATGGATAGACTCCAGGCACCAAAGTTTTTAAATGTTGTCTTTTGTGTTGATTTATATTTTTTGACCAATTGAGTTGTTATCAGTTTGACTGAAATCTAGCTGATTTTGTTTTAGAAACAAAATGGGTGATGAATAATGTTTGTATAATTTATTTCGTGATTTTTTATTATTGACTGAAGGTTGTTGTTTTCAAATTGTGAACAGCGAACTCTTGGTTGAAACTAACCAAACCGTAATTGACCCGGAAAGTGCATTGATGCTAGAGTTTGGGTGCAAAGAGACTTCTGCTCACTGTAAGTATGTCATCACTTATCACTGATCACATATCTCTTCAGCAGTATTTTGTTACTCTAATTATATGGACACTTTTAGGCTGATGTTAACATTACGCTTAATTATGGTTTTTACATGTCAGCAAATAACTCAGTTTTTAAGTAAGAATTCTGTCAGAGAATTGTTGTCATGTTGACTCACGCTGCAATTTCACTTAAGAGCGACCATTGAATAAATTATATTTTTACTCTTGCAACACTATAGAAGTTTCAAGTTTTGATTTGGTTAGATAGCTGCTGTATTTTGTTTTGTTTAGACACTTTACATTTGATTAATGGCAGAAGCTGAACAGAAATACAATAGAAAAATCGTTTAACTCTCCGGTTGTTCTGTTGATAATTTTCAGCCTTGTTTGTTGTATTTCGAAATGTTTGTTCCAATTGTTATCCTGGTGGCTGTGGATACTATGAATCTCTGTTCAAGCAGAATGGCAAGGTTTGTCTTCAGAGTCTTCTTTCTATCTATTGCTGCAATTTGTGCGATTTGCTCTATTAAATTTGCCAGAAGTTACAACTGGTAACTTAGACAGCTTTATGAGTCTAATCAATTGTCAAAATCTGGATAAAAACACTGACATGAGCTTTATTTTAGGGCATAACCGGAAATCACCTCAGACATTCGCCTCGGTCGAATATTGGAATATTTGAAAGTATTCGCCTCGGCAAATATTACACCTGCAAATAACTAAATATAAATTTTTGGACCAAATTTTTTTGGGGCATAAAATAATATTTTTTCATCAAATAAATTTAGGACTAACAGACTTACTTATAAGTTATTGATTAATTAAACAAGAACTTAACATTCCATTGAATTTTCTTATGTTAATTTATATATTTTTATTTCTTTTGGTTGCATTCCCCAGGTGACTACCAAACCAGTAATTTTCCTGCTTGAATTGGCTCTACTCACTTTCCGGTAAAAATTAGAGAGTAAGGATGTCGTTGATAAATTCATATTTCAAATTCAGGGTTTAAATTTGTTCACAAATAAAGTTATTTAATAATAAATATATTTGCTATAGCCTAGAGTGCGACGATACACTATATGAAGGATGTTGCTGAAGACTCGGTATTGACTATAGATAATTCTCCTTAGCTATGCACATGGCAGGTTAACTACGCTTTCCCTACGGATTGTCCTCGCTGGCCAGATTTGCCGCTACTATTCAGTTCATAGCCGGATCCGGCAAATAGTGCTTCCAAATACTCTGATTCGGTATTCGGTGGGAGTTGTCTACTCGGTTATGCCCTACATTATTTCATTCTTGAACTTCGCTGCCATTTGAAATTTGAAGCATGATTATCTCTCAACCAGCAAAGTTGATCATCAAGATGGTATTTACTGTAGATTTCTGTTATTCTTGCAACTGTTGACACTTCAATAGCATGCAAGTTTGCTTTCGTATATTATTCGTATATTATATATCTATTATTCTTTTTGGCACAGAAATCTGCAAGTGATATTTAATATTGCTAATTTAGCTTGAATGTGTTTAACCTTGTAATTTTGGAGATGCAGATCCTTATGTTCACGACGATCTTAACATAGGGTGATAATCAGTTGGATTGTTTGGATATATTTTACATGTGAGCTGTACCATGCTAGATCTCTGCAACTATGTCAACCTGTAAATCTTGAGTAAGTTCTGAGACCTTAAATAAATGTTGGATAACCATGAGACACATGGACAGTGGAGTTCCAACCCTCCAGCTGTTATACTTCAGGCTGCAAGGTCTTGGGAACATGTACAGGGTAGAGAGACAAAAGACTCAAGTTATGGAAGACATTTGTGTCAGGCTTGATGCTAATATTAGGGCTTAAATATGCACTTTGTATGAATAGATGTTTTGTTTGACACATATTTCCAACTTATTGGGCTGAATTATTGCATTGAAGGTGTTTGGTATTAATGTCTTTTGACTGTGTTTTAGTGCACTAATCTCAAAACTTAGAACATACCATAACATAGAGCTTCATATACATCTTGATTTTAACTGTATGTAGTCAGTAATTTGTGGAACTTTGTTAAGTTATGTAACCAGTTCATCTCTGGTGTCTGCAATGGATTGTTTGATTTATTGTGAAATCAGTGTTAAAACTAGACAGCTAAGGGTTTAAGTTTTGAGTTCGTTTTCGTAACGCATGCGTATTTGGTCATCCGAAAATTTTCGGTCAATTTCGTGTCTCGCTTATTAGTCAAAAGCCATTTATCGTCGTCCTGAAATAACCTTAAATTTCTCAACTTATACGCTAGTGTATATGGTATAAGAGATGACTTTTCTTGTTCATAATGAAATTTATCATGTCTCAGGCTAGTGTCAGCAATGCTAAAATCATGAGATGCATCAAAGGCATATGGTAAGTTCACCTCAGCCTCAGTGATTAGTGTCTGGATACATGTATAAATTTGCTTACATGCATACTCACATACAGTAATGCTGTCGTTGATTGGTTACTTTTTAAATATGCAAAGAAGTGTTTGATCCAAATTTGATGTTGAAGCTGAAGGTAGATTGTGGTTGACTTAGCTCTGACTTATGTGATCTTGCATTGGATAGACAAAACTTAAATAGTGAAGTTTATATTGTTTTGCAGAGTGGCCAAATGCTTCATCTTGCTTGTCAATGTCAGTACTGTGGTGAACCAATTGAAATCATCAATCAGGAAAGAAATTTATCGTTCTGTGAAAAGGTCTCATTGCTTTGTGTTATTAATTGTACCAAAACTTTAACATACCTAACACATACGTCTATGTTATTCTATGTTAGTCTTTGCACATTTAGTAGAATGGCATTCAGAGGAAGAAACCAATGTAGCAAATGTACAAATGGTCAATGAATACTGAATGGTGAATTTTTGAATGAATGAGGCAACAATTAAATAAGTACATTGGCAAGAGAGTGAGTGAGTATGTGAGTTAATTAAAGAATGATGCTGTTGAACTTCCTTATGCGGTTCTGGTATCATTGATTGGTGAATGAATCTTGTTTATTATACGTTGCTCTCTTAATGTTCGACTGAACTATGCCTGTACTTTGATCCTATTACAACTATCCAACCTGTTCCTTACAGTTTATCAGTTAAAGCATTAATAGTATTACACAAAATGGTAGTGGGCACAGTAACAGCAGTGTAATGTAATGTGATGGAATATTATATGACCCCCTTCATATGTCCATCAATAGATTAAAGAGCCAACAGTCAAGGTCACTCCAATGACTCATTCTCCATTAAGATGAAAACACTTGGCTACAGACAGTATGCACAGTCCGTGTGGTTAGACGCAACTGTTTATCAGTAGGATGGACCTGATGCTGTCACATTGGCAAAGGGTGAGTTCATAATAAATACTAAATACCCTTTCAGCGTACGAAATCCTCAGCAAATCGATAAATGAGTTCTGTACGTAAACCTTGCACCAGAAAGCTCCCAACTTGTTTAAAGTTGCTTAGCTAATTCTGCATGTAGATGAAGCTTGGCTAGTTAGACTGGACATAGTTTTGTAGTTGGTTATCATTGTGCTTGAAAGCCACTGAGAAATTGTGTTTTGAGGCGTTTCCTAATGGAAGAAAATCGAGTATCACTTTGACAATTTTTTGGATTTTAGGCAGATGTGTAAAAGTTTTTAAGGAATTATAAATATTGTTTTCTAGGTCCAGATTTTTCTTCAACACCACATAATGACGAAATTAAATTCTGTTGGTCACTTTCTATCTATCGATTCAAATGACGAGGTCAATCAGGTCACTGCTCTACAAACGTCACTAATTACTCTTGCTGCAGCATCTGACTCATACTTCCACCCAAGTGTCTTAGACAAGGTATATAATTAACTATCTTTTACAGTGATTACTGGGATTTTTATTATTTGTGGTATTCTTTAACTATTATTTATGCCATTGAACCTTTTTATAGAACACACCATCGTAACATGATCATAAGAATGCTGATATTTATATTTAAGATTTGTGGATGAACTTTTGTCATTTTTACTATTGTTACAAAATAGTGCTTTGGGTGGGGTTCCTTCCCATTTCTCAGTAACAATCTATTGTTTAGTTGTCTCTTGAGTGTCTTAATGTTAATGACAGTCCCTGATCGAAGGGATTGTCATTGACATTATCAATTGTCTTGATGTTTACGACGTGACATGACATGACAAATATTTTTATTCCTTGAGCATTGTACAGAAATTAATTTGTATTAATCTTATGCTCCTTTTTTTATTTTTATAGAATGTAAGCAACTGCGGTTTGTCAGCTTGTATAATAATAAACGAAGTATATATATATATATATATATTGTGTGATCAATTTGACTAATTAGCGTTCGATTTTCAACTGATCTTGGTTTGATCAATATGATTGAGTAATATGTCTCAGTTGTTCATCTGATTCAATATCTTGAGTCAAACTCCCTCTGACCAAGACAACAAGAGACGAGAGTTGGAAAGTTTTCACACATAATTTGTGCCATTTCAATTGATGTAGTGTGGTTTGATTTTGAACGTCATGTGCCTTTAATTTATTAGCATTGTTTGAATTGACAGATTGACATGTTCATCTGTGACCCAACTGTAAGAGTGCCACTGCTGTTGCTTGGTGAAAGGGGAACATCAAAGACCTCTGTGATTGCGTCTGCTGTCCTACGAGCCATTGGACGCCAACTAAGTTCAGAAGCACAGTAATTGCTTGCCTAGTCTCTTTCTATCTTGTCGTTAGAGTAATTTCCTACTTGGCTTTCCACTAGTAAGGTTGGCCACTATTTATCAGTGCTAACATTTTCGTCTAAAAATCTCAAGAAATTACCTCTGATAAATATTGTGTGTGAGTGATGGCTTGTAATCTATGCATGTGCTGATGTGTCATGGACAATTCAGCATAGTGCCTTTTGAGAATCTCAAAACATTGCTGTTGTGAAATGTGTTACATAGATCTTGGTTTTTCTAGTGTCTTCTTGCTTGCGCTGCTGCAGTTGTTAAGGGTACATCCTATCTATCTATCTATTTATGAGATTTAATGGCGCTTCTTCAAGATAACTATTCAGAGGCATTCCCGACCAAAGACGTAAGTCTTGAGTAGTTTATAAAAAGGTCTCAGAGAAGAGAATGCAGGTCTGATGGGAGGCTATTCCAAACAGAGGGATCCACAATCTAGAAAGCACTATTATGTCTGGTGGAAGTTCTGGTATGTAGCACCATGAGGTCACATCTCAAGGCTGTGTAAAGAAATCATTGACAAGAGTAGACCAACATTAGTTCACAGAACTTCTGGTTAGAAAAGCTGATAACCCAATGAAGTTCATCCTCAAGGATGGGGCAAACGCCCTCAAACTTGGATTCAACGATAGAGAAATCAGGAAGAGGAGCGTTGGCCGTTGAATCATGAAGACACGCTATCTGTTGGTCACCATCTTAGGGAAGTCATTCAGCTCCCACCTTGGTTTATGCCTTTGTCATTAATTGATTAGACTATTATTCCTCTCTACTGTGCACTCTGACAGGAAATGGTTTTGTGGGTGGCTGCTCAGTGCTTATATTATAGGTGGTGTTCCAAGGTTTGGCCACAGCACCTTGTACATGCGGGATGTCCTCCATTTTCTCCTGGTCCAACAGCGCATTCATTATAGGATTTCTGCTATCATCTGCCTCTGTGTCCTGGCCTGTTAAAATTGCAATTTGTCTCTTTTGATTTGATTTCTATAACTGAATTGATTGCTTGTAACTTGTAAATGGTTCTTTAACTACAGACTGAACGACCAATCAGCTGTCTTCTACCATTTTACTGGTCTAGTGCCTCAGACGACTGAGTTGGACTTGTTTTTGCGACGACTTGTCAAGGGATTGAACCTCGCCGATGTATGTTTTGTTTCTCATTATTAATATTTATGTATTTCTATTTATTAATTTCCATGCTGGAGGTAAGAGAATTGTAAAGTTTCTGCTACAGTTAATCTGAGTTGGTTTTGAAAGTGATGACAGTTGATTACATTAGAGAGATGACAACTGTTGTAGAGCTCGGCTGTCCCAATTGACATCTGTACAGCTGTTCAACTGTGCAACAGTGCTCTGTCGAATCCAAATGGCCCTCCTGTCACCATATTTGTTGATACTGTTGACCTAGTAAGTTTTTGCTGTGTTTGGTATTTGCTTAATTATACTGTATCATATACTGTCTGTTATGTAATGTAATGTAATCAAGCATTTATATAGCGCCGCACAAATCAGCAGCGCTATAAGAGTGTGAATCGCCTGATGACATTCATCTCTTGTCATAAACTCGACTCTTCTACTACTAAGCTTTTATTATGTGTGTGCTAAATGTTCAGTTGTACATGCGATTGCGGGTATTCGTATTAAAGAAAATACCCAAGTACTTACTTTCTTATTAGTTTTATTATTTGTTGGTCAAGATGTGCATTTTATTTGTAAATCAAGTTGGAAGTGTTTAGCAGTTGTGAATAGTATCTGAGGTTGGAAAGTGGATATCTAGATTCTGCTGTAATAGAATGACTGTTGATTACGTGTGTGTTATTTGCGCTTGGTTCTTGTGCCTTAATAATGACTGTCATCTAGATATGCCTTGTATTTCGTTGCATACAGACAGAGCTTATATTTTGTGTTGCATACTTTTAATCTTAGTTGAGACAGGCATTTCATATGATGTTTCTGTGCACTTTTGATCTGTTGAGGAGCAGAGATTTCTCTCATTTCATTCATTCATTCATTCTAGAGATTTATATAGCGCCCTGTCAAGATTATCTACTCAGGAGCACTCCCGACCCAACCCGGCTAAAAATTATTTTTATTAGTGCCATCTTTATGCCCTTGTGAAGTTTTGATCTCTTGTAGAACAGTGATTTTATGCCCATGTGTGTACTGTGGTGTTTAGTTATAGAAGGGTAGACTTATTTAAATGAACGTGTCTACTTTTTCATCATAACAGCTGGATGATATTGTCAGTGGCCAGAGGCTCAAGTGGATTCCATCTTGCCTTGCTCCCAGAGTCCACCTCATTCTTTCAGCTACTGCTGGTTCTCCTCAGCATCAGGCACTGAAGGAGAGGTCTAGCCCTCCAGTTGAACTGACCATTTCTGGGCTTCCATTCAGTTCAAGAGTGGTCAGTGTCAAACACAAAATGCATATTTAGTGTCATTTTTAAAGTCGTGATGCGTTTTAAACAATATCTTATTCAATTAACAATATCTGATACAGAGAAGCATTTTAAATAATTGTTTAACATCTCAAAACAAGTGTATGTTTCAACAGTGTTGTTCTATACTTTTGACTGGTGGTATTATAAAGAAAATAGAAGATTTATACTAAAATTAATAAAACAGTTGAATGCAGCATACATGCCTTATCTAGAAATGCCATTCATGACTTGAGGTGTCACTGTCCAACTGTTCATGAGTTACTGCACTTAGTCTTGGTACTGTAGAACCTTTAGCTGTGGTATAGATAGTACCAATCCAAACAATTACTGGATGCTTAGGAAACGAATAATGAAGGTTTCAATGAATGCACTACTTAAGATTAAAACTACACACCACAGAACCACATTTTCATACAGATATAGGGATGCGCAGAATTTGCACAATCACTTCTGTTGCATAATTTTTCATTCAAAGTTGAATGAGGTGGTAATAATTGGTTTTCCACACAATGAATTTGGTTTGTGTAATGAGTTTAGTGTGTAAGAGATTGTAGGATGCACTTTGTTTACTTTTGTTTCAGGATTTGGTGAGAAGCATAGTTGGTAATGTGTTTCCATCATTGTCATCTGATCTTGGCTCAGTGCTGGCTGGAATGCCTGCTGCTGGTAATATGCTCTGGCTCTACACAGCATGTCATCTTCTTCGACTTAGTACAACAACTGCTGATTGTCTTTCTGGTGCCTTGGATCAAGTACTTTTAAAAGCCAAAATTCTACCAAAAGATTTGATTGAGTATGTGGCATCATAATTGTGCCTTTTGTAACTTATTATTTGTTATATTATTATATTTATTATTCTTATTGTTAATTAGCAACATCTATAGGGCTGATGCCTAAGACACAAGACATAAACTGTTAGTGCACTATAACTGAACTGCAATCATGTCAAAATCAAGAAGATCAAGATCGTCCAGGACATTCAGACGGCCATTGATGGATCGACAGTTTGAAAAAGATAAGTTTTAAATTGAGAGCAAAGTAACAAAAGTGAATGAGCAGAACGAATATGATGAGTGCTTGTGTGCTCGTGCGTAAAGGGAGGCAATTAGGTCGATGATCTAGGTCCATTAACCAAAATGCTTGTTCACAAAATGAGGCGTTCTGGTTGTAGGAATGCTCAAATAACGACCTTGTTTAATTGTAGTAACACTACGAGGAGGAGATGAGGAGAAGGAGCAGTCCCAAAAGATGGCCGTGAGAAAGCCATGGTTATGAAGTGTTAGCGACCTAATTTTCTTAGCCTTGGCATATGAGGGTAGGGTCAGTCCTCTCCCTCATCGTCTCATCTTCCCACCGGCAATGTACTGTCAGTATACTCATTTTGGTTACGTTTACTAAAGGGTGCAGAGGGAGCAGATATTTTGAATAAAAAATTTTTTCAGGGTGAGATTTGAACCCTGAACTCCGGATTGACAGTCAATCCTACATGCTGGCCACTCAACTGTTGAGCAGCCTGAAGAATGAGAACTTATTTGAAATACTGTGCTCAATGAGAAAAGTTATGAAGTCATAAACAAAGTTATGGAGTCAAAAACCCTTAAGCAAGGGGCAGAATCAGCCAACTCAATAAAGTGAATAGTCTAGTTTGAAAGATTTGAACCATTCGAACTTTTCGTTTTGCTACGGAGAGCCTAAGCATGGAAATTTGTTTTTTGCCGCCATCCAATAACACATCTCATCAAAGGCAGAGGACAACAGCTGCACAGATGAATGACAATAGAAACTGTAAGATGACATATAAAGTTGAGTGTCATCTGTATATAAAGGATATCCCTCTTAATGATTCCCAAGTGTTGTGCCCTGTGGCATGCTGTCCATGTACAGACAGCCAAACACTGAACTGTCACTTAAGTATGCTGATTAAGTGTTTGAATGGAGTGTGTAGTAGTTTTCGTGTTACTTGTCAGTATGTAGGAACTTTGTTTTGCTTGTAGACTGTGGGAGGGCATTCTGATCTTCTTAGAACGTCTACGATGTTACGAACACTTAGTCAGTGCTCTGTGCCTGTTGGCCTCGTCCGCTGCTGGGCTCCGAAAATCCGAGCTCAATAGTCTCCTGGGTCTCCTGCCGCTACTGCCTCCATCTCCATTTGAGGAAAAAGGTGAGCAGAGTAATTAGAAGAATAATTTTTGTTTTCAGAATATATATTGCATGTAAATATCTGGATACCTATCTATATATACGTTATATATACATAATTTGTGAATTTATACATGTTTGTGGAGATGAGATGCTGCACCGATATGATAATCGATTTTTTGCAGAAATGTTGTAGGAAAATGCAAAATGTAATAATGGGAAATCATCTGTAGTGTAATAACATCATTTGTTGATGAGGTGTTTGCATTTCTACTTTGTCTTTAGCTGAAGCAGAGCTTTTGGAGAAAGCAATGAACGCTATGGAGTCAGTTAATGCTCACCTGCCCTCTGACCTTTGGGAACAGGTTTTGCAAGAGCTGAAACCTTGTCTAGTGCAGCTGTCCGATGGAGTTGAGGACAGATTTTACCTTCGACATGATACGCTCAAGATTGCAATTCAGAATCGGTGAGAAAATGTGATCTGTATGATAGTTTTAGATCATTTTTGCTTCCACATGGCTTCAACTTATAATTCATGGCTGATCAAGTGTTAAGCCTAGATGTAATAGAGCTGAAATATGAAAATGTTTTCATCTGTTTTAAGATACTTTGTCTATCGTGAGGATGATGTGTCAAATGAAGAGACAGATCATCTGGACATATCATACTTTTGGCATCAGAAGTTGGCTCATTATTTTCACTCAATGCCTGACTGCAGTAGGAAATATGAGGTCAGTGCTATGAAGAGGTGTGATTGGTGCCACTACTTTTCATTGTCTATTACAATCAGTGCCTGTTCATCTGCTGCCCTGTCACTACAATTCTCTAATGATTTTTGTGTTATGTCTTAGCTTCATATTTATATCCTGTTTTTTTCTGTGGTATGTGGTGGCTATTGCTTTGTACTATGGCCAATATGTTTAATTTTGATAATTTCTTGTGCTAGTTGGTACTTTAAAATATTATCAGTGTTTGATGTTCTTCATCTGAGTTCTTGCTGCTGTTTAAGATTTACAGGCTTATGATTGAACCTACTAGTTATGGATGTGGAGGTTTACGAGCTCCATGTAAACTTGATTGTGTTGAATATGTGAACAATTCTACTTTCAATGGGGAGAAAGTCGAGAACAGAAGAACGATAATTGCTAACCTTTATAGTGATGGTGTCAATTTAGCATGCTATTAAAATTCAATGCACACCAAAATCAAACCATAATAGGTTGATACACAGATGATCAATCCAGTTGGACGTAGAGACCCGGCATATGGTCTCCTGCAATGGTTATCGATCTCTTTCTTTGACCTTTCTGGCAGTGTGCTTGGTTGGCTGTCCTCTTTCTTGCAGGATCACTCCTCTATGGGGGTCTGCGGCAATACTAGGTGTCCATTGGTCCCTGCACCATTTGGTTTGCCCCAGAGGTCTGTCCTTGACCCCTCCTATGTATTGTCTTCACTGCTGACTTGGGACTTCTGCTTGCGGCTGGTGCAGTCCTCAGCCAATCTTACGCTGATGATCTTCAAGAGTATATCCACTGCTTGTCGGGTCAGGCAATCTCTGCGATGGAAACAATAAGGCAGAAGTCATTGAGACCCTGCAGACATGAATGCCATCAAACTGTCTATAGCTCAACCCAACCAAAACACTGCTTGGCACCTGTCATCAGCTTGCTAAGGTTGACTATGAAATACTTGCACCTCCCCTTCTCATCCTCAGTCCAAGACCTGAAAGTGAACTTAAACCAGGGGCTTACATTTACCGGACACATCAATCTCCTTTGCCGTAGCCGTTTTTACCAGCTTTGACAACTTACGGTGATATTCCGCTACCTCTCCACACGTGCTGCTTCTGTGTATGTTTGTCCATTCCTTTGTAGTCTCCCGCCTGGACTACTGTAGCACCATATATGATGGACTACCGCCTTGTCGGTTTAGATGGCTAGACAGGGTTCTATGCACAGTCGCCCACCTTGCGGGCTGCATTTCTAAGTTCAACCAGGATACATGCGGGACGTCTTTCATCGACTGCCTGGTCTCTGCACTGGTCTGGTGCTGCATTGAGGGCTTAACACCTCTTTATCTGCAGGAACTCTGTTGCCCATTTGTGGATATTCTGTGGCACATTCTGCTTTTGTCCCGACATGCACGTACTGTTATCCGACAGAGTCGCGCATTCTCTATGACCGGCCCACTGATATGGAATGGGCTTCTGGCGGCATCGCGTCTGATGCCAATAGGCCAACCTGCTGTATGTTTTTCTGGTCTTAGGACTGTCCTGTTTTACCACAGTTGGACTGGAAGCACTCCTACGTAGACTGTCTTGAAGGGGTGCAATATAAAACTGCTGTGATGATGACGATGATAATGATGATGATGACGATAATGGTTATTAACCAGTTCAAAGAGGATAAAACTGAAGAAATAACAACAGAGACATAAGATATAAATTATGATTGCAGCATCAATGTGTACATATTGCACTAAGCTGGTATTTTGAACATTAAGTAGGATTTCCACAGTGTTTTCAGTTGAAGAATCTGTGTGTTGTAGGAGTATTTATTTCAAATCTGCCATTTGGAGGACAGCGATTGTTTGGCTGAATATCTGACTCAGTGGGCCGTATTTGACCAAATGTATACGGATGAATACAGCACTATCTTACAGATATACTGGAAAAAGGTTAGTGATTGCACACATGTTTAATGATGTAAAAGACTTTGTAGTTCAGACATGTTTTATATGTGTCTTGTGATAAATGCGATGTGTAATACGTCTTACTTACCGATTCTTACGTTAACTGTTAGTCACTGTTTTAATGGTGGCAGATGCAATGTCTTTCTTGGCATTTTTCCTCTGTGTACATTTATTTGCTTGTTAGGATGTGCTGGACTGCTGGTCTTGACCAAACCCTAGTTCTACTCTGCATTACCCTATTAGACTTTTCAGAGTCTATTGTGGCTCAGTATCTAATAATCTAATACAGTGGGCAATGCTGAATTTCAAACTGTGAATTTCGCTTCACATTGACCATTGATTGAAATCTTCTGAATTAGACGATACTAGCTAGATCTTTGCATTGAATTTACGTTATCCTGATGTTTATGATTTAAATATTTTGATAATTATAACATTTGTTGTCTTTATTAATTATAGGCAGGTGGTACAGATGAGATGATTTCATGGTACAGGGTGGCTCTCACAAAGCTTGAATCAGAGGTTGTTGACTACAATTTGCTTGCTTTGCGACACGAGCGAGTGGCAAGACTCTTGTAAGCCATACTTTCAGGAATTGTATTTATCCAAATCTGTTGTGCAGTTTTCTATGTGTGGTTGTTGCAGACCAGAGTGTTGGTGGAAGTATTCATTATATAAATATTCATTTAGAGAACAAATATCCAGATATAAACATATCGTAGCTTTGACATTGCATTCAGTGAATATTTATTTGCTCTGGGAATCCTATGAAATGCAGACAGTTTTGAAGAAGTCAATAATATGTTTTTCGATAACAATCTTATGAAAGAAATTTTGATAGTTTAGGAATGAAAACCAATAGCTTTCAACTGAACTCATCATATGTATTTATGATGGTATTTTGTTTAGCATTCTTGCTGGGAAGTATGCTGAGGCTTTGGAATTGGCAAAACTTGCTCTGAAGTGGGAGGAAAAGGAGCTTGGAAAGCGGCCTGAGAGAATGGTCGAGCTCTATGGTCTGCTGACCGATATATATGATGAGGTTTGTACTGTTGAAAAGTTTCACTTCTTTGGTTCTTATTTAACGTTAACTTAAAAGGTTTTCACTTTGTATGATATTCTATTTGTCTGATTTAGCTGTCGTATAATTTGTTCTCCTTCTGAGGAGATGTTTAAGCCATGCTTAGATTATTTTTATTGCATTTTACTAACGACTTACATCTAACAACAGGAGCAGACAAATGCTGCCATAACATTGCATTCCATGATAACTTGATGCTTCACTTAAAGTAAATTAAGCGAGGCATTCGTGTCTGTAGCTGTGTTTTGCCAAAATTTATGTCATAATGATGTGTTTTATTAATGATCTTTAGAATATTGTATTAATTTCTTCTATGCATTTAACCTTCCTCTAAACATATATGTTATAACGCTTTTGCATGACTTTCTTTTCACATTGGAAGGTCTCTCTTCCGTTAGTTAGATGATAACTTAAAATCTACAGTTGAATTTAATACTTAATATATACTGAAGAGACTTACTGATTTTTTTACAGAAGCTCAAACTCCAGGACTTTATTTCGCCATCGCAGATTCCAGACCTGCGAAAGACAATCAGCTACGGAAGAAAGTCAATTGAACTGCGACGTCAGTTTGCCAACAGATATCACAAGGTGAACCACAGAATTAAATGGTTTCTGTTTATGAAGACAGTGAAGACTACTTCTCTGTAGGTAACAGATTTGTTCACTCTTTCATGTCTTTTACTCTGCAGGACATCTTGGTGCCGTGGAATGGTTTGTTTGTGGCAGCAAATATATGGCTAACTCAAGAGGTTTAACATGTCTTAGAGTATTAAACTTTGCTCAATAACAAGTTCACCTTTGCTAACAAATACATGCATTAATGTCCTCACCTAATTTGTACATCACGGGTGCAACATTAAGTATTAATTTGATCAAATGATAGCATTACATTACGAGTTCAGAATGATTTCAAGTAACAAAGCTGTTTACTTTCTGGCCTTTGCTGGTACCAAAGTATTCTGCCTGGTGAAAGAAGCATGTTGCATATACTGCCTGCTTCCATTCCCTGCATTCTAGTCTAAAGAAGTTCCACTATGAAGGTTTCTTAGACATTCTAATACAAAGTTTTGATACACAAATTTTAGTTTGTTCATTCGTTTAAATTATTTAGACATTCAATAAAAATTGGTTGATGAATCAGAGTTTCATTTGGTTGATGTGGTTTAGACTTGAGTCAATATGCACATATACATCGTATAAACATGTGAAAATATGTTTTGATGTGGGTTGAGCTATAAACTATTGAGTAGATATTTTGAAGGGGCACTATATAAATGTTTGATTATTTGAAATAATTATGTTGATATGACTATCTGGTTACAATGATTTGTCTTTTGCTTGTCTTTTTAGTTTAAGCTTGGCTTAAGCTTAATGAAGCTGGCATTTAGCCTTGAGAGTTGGGCGGGCTGTGGAGGGGATGAAGGTCTGGCAACCTCTGCTGCTTTAGCAGAAGGACAAGGTCATGCTGATAAAGCAATTGAAATATTTCAAGAGGTCTGTGTATTTTTGGTAGTTTGCAAATGCCGTATTGACTTGTTAACGTTCTCCAGGATAATAGTACGTTGTTGCGATTAATGTGAAATGGTGTTCTCTTCTCCAAAGGTGTTAACTTGTTAACTCAACGTGCTGTATTGGTTAACGTGCCAGTTGGACGTAAGGACTGACAGTGGCACGGATAGGCTGTTGGTTGGACAGACAGGCTAGACTGACAGGTGGATGACCGGTCCAATGATCGATGAATTGATGGATAGATGGATGAATTATTAATATTATTATTATTATTACAGTAATTTTATATAGCACCCCTTCAAGTTTGCCTACTCAGAAGCGTTCCCTGCTCAACCCCGGCCGAACGGAACAGTCTTAAGAGTAGTTAGAAACAATGCAGACTGATTAATAGGTATTTGTCGAAGGATGGTAGGGAGCCCATTCCATGTCAATGGAATTGATGGATAGATGGATGAATTGATGGACAGATGGATGAATTGATGAACAGATGGATGAATTGATGGACAGATGGATGAATTGATGGACAGATGGATGAATTGATGGACAGATGGATGAATTGATGGATAGATGGATGAATTGATGGACAGATGGATGAATTGATGGACAGTTGGATGAATTGGTGGACAGATGGATGAATCGATGAGCAGATGGATGAATTGATGAACAGATGGATGAATTGATGGACAGATGGATGAATTGATGGACAGATGGATGAATTGATGGACAGATGGATGAATTGATGGACAGATGAATGAATTGATGGACAGATGAATGAATTGATGGACAGATGAATGAATTGATGGACAGATGGTTGGAAGGACTGACCGACAAATTTAGTTAGACATTAGGTTGTTTCTGCCTTAGTATGTTTTGCCTGTGGTCCAGTTTATGTTTTGTGTTCCATGGCTTGTTCCCCAAATTCCAAACGAGTTTGCATTGTAGCATTGTTTGAAGTTTGTGATGATGCTCTTTAGAGTGTCTGATTGATGCTCTTCAGCTCATTAGTAGGGTTATGTACATAAAGTTATTAAAACATAATTTGGTTTGTTGCGAAAATTACTAAAGATCATTGCATAATTACATGATGCCAAAAATGACCCACCCACCCTCTAGCGTTATGTAATTATACTGTGACCCCCTATTTAAACAATTGTTTTAAGAGTTGCTGATGTACTCTTTTTCTGTTTACAGCTGAATGACAGGGGTCATTATGCTGAGGCTCTAATGACAAAGGGTGTTCTTTCTCAAAGGGGAACGCCTGAACAACTTCGGGTTGGTACAAGGACCTTCATCTCTCAATGTCATCAACATATTCACTTTTAGAATATCATAGTATCATATTTTTAAAGCACTACTTAAAACCAAAACTTTTTCACAAATGCTGCATCTTGTGAAGATGATTTGTGAGGAGATACCAAATGCAGATTCAGTTGCCAGGAGACCAGAGGCAGTTTGGGTCTGAGGGAACAGAGGTTGGAAGATGGAAGACAAGATAATTCTGGATAGAAATTCTTGAAGAGCTGAGACTAGCTTGGAGCAGAAAGCCTCAGGGGTGATGGATAGAAGAGAATGAGGTAGGTTGTTGTTATTGAGCCCAGCAATATTGGTTAAGGATCCCGGCAATTGTTTCTAGATGTGTCTGTGCCTACCTATCATCTCTGACAAACACACACCAGTTGATAAAATGTATTAGACTGGTATCTGTTGATTTCTGTTTGCGTCGTTTTGTTGGTCTCTGTTGTTTGTCTAGAGACATATAAACAGAGACATATAATGAGAATGTTAGCAAACTTACAGCAGTTCTTAAAAACTGAATTAGGATTGACCTGAAGAACTGACAGGACAACAGACATCAAATTTATGGAAGTTTATTCTCACATATTTCAAAGAGAAGTTTATTCACACATATTTCAAAGAGAAGTTTATTCACACATTATTATTATTATTATTATTATTATTATTATATTCGTTTATTGAACAGGCTGGCAAACCGCAGCAAGTTACTTACATCAGAACACATGTAAATGCACAATGAAAGATAAAGAGAGTGAAATGACAGAAACTAAGATAATGTTAAGGTATACTATAGTTGATGCAAGCAGAATATTATAGTTTAAAGCTAGGATAGCCGTAAATTTCTAAGGGAAGTTTATTCACAAATATTTCAAAGAGAAGTTTAGTCTCACACATGTTTAACGCAGTATTTTGTGACCCTTTACGAAGGTAACGGAGTCTTACTCTGTTTTTGTCTGGATAAGTACTTAGACATGGTTTTAATGCTACTCTGCAGTTTTACCATGATGCACTTGAGATCTGCCAAGAAGTGAATGGAGAGAACCACATCCTGACGAGTCGCATTTACATCAACATTGGAATTGTCTACGAAGACAACAAAGACTACGTCAAAGCATACAAATATTTTGCCAAGTGGGCAAAGGTAAACGAAGTAGTACTCGGGACTACGCACCCGAAAACGATGCGGGCCAAGCGGGTACTAAAGGAGCCACGTTACATGTACATTGCCAGTCGTCTCAAAGACCTCGAACGTCAGGTCACAGACTGCGACCGCGAAAACGTCCTCAATGAAGATATCATCAACCAGAAGGCACAGAACCTGGATGAAACAGGACAAGCAAGGAGTGAGGAAGCGAATTCTGAAGACGAAGAGGCACAGGATATCGAGGAACCGGACGTGCTGGATGTCATGCGGCCAGCAAGCGGCACGATATTCAACCTGGCCTCAGAACTACGCAGGACAATCGAGGAGATGCTGCAGCACGCGATGCGTGATTCGGAGGACGACACTCTGCAGACGCTGTTTGGAGACAATCGAATAGCAGACAGATTAGATCGCTTTGAAAGGGTGTCATGTTCTGACTCGAGCCAGGATGACGATGAAGACGACAACGAGGATCATATTGAAAACATAGAAGGAATGGGCAATTCTTAGAATTCTTTTGCTATTCTTTTTGGTGATAATATATTAGGTTAAGTTATGTAACCAGTTCATCTCTGGTGTCTGCAATGGATTGTTTCCAATATGGATTTTAAATTATTCGGCACAATTTATATGACTGCATTGCCTGCTTTTGATAGGTTAGCTGCATTGAAAAACTGAGCCACCTGGCCGACCAACAATGGCTTGTCTACCCTGTATCTGGTGTGTAACACATGGAGTTAAGGAAATAGGCTTGTGATTGTAAACTGTAAATTTCTACAGTGCTCACAATAACTGAATTGTTGGAACCGGCTTATGCACAGGTCCTTAATCAAAGCAAAATCGATAGAGGTTTCAGAACCAGATAGTCAAACAGTGGACAGTGTTTAGCGTTGAAAGAGTGATGTAGATAGGGGAAGAGGAAGAGGATCACTATGGATTTTGTTTTCAGTTTTGAATGAAGCGATTTTTTTATACTGCAATTATGTCAAGCCACACTTGAACCTTTTTGTTTCCTGTTTTTATAATTTATCTATTGCTGAGAGATGATTTTTAGACATTCTCGATGTATAAGTGTTGTTTGGAGTTAAAAGCCTAATCTGCTTTGCATTAATTTAAAGGACTTTATTTGCCTCATGTGTCAGATGGTTAGGTGTATGCATTGGACTAAAGACCAGTAGAAGCTTTCTAGTGTTCCATATCATTTTTGCTGTGTTTGGCCGGCAGATCTGCTAGTTTGGTGTTCATATGTTCTTGTTAAAAGCTTCCTTCCTTCACGAATAAACATTATGGATAAGAATTCTATCTACTCACACAGGCATATTAATATTGTATATACATGAATGACCTTCATAGGTATGACTACACACACATACACTTACTGATGTGTACATTGTCACATTCAATACTCACAATTAACTAAGTTGTGCTGCCAATGCTAGTATTTTATGGTCAGATTTGATGTTGTTTGTTGGAGTAGAAGCTGTTTCTGAGGCAATGAACATTTGATCATTGAGGATTAGAATAATGCTCAGCATGAATTAGAGCTACTTCACTCAGCTTGTGTACAGCAGTTCATTTTGTAGAGGTTGGAAAGGATTAATAATGGGTTCTGTAGTAATTCATACATTAAATTATGTATAAGTGGATACTGAAATTGGTTATTTGTGCTGGAAGAAAATAATATCAAGTTATTAATTATTCAGACCTACTTCACATATCATTCAGCTGCAATTTTTTCAAATGCTGCTGCTTGTCTCATCGTTGGCATACCTAGATTTGGGTATATATTTAATTTAGGAACTGTGCTGGTTACCTAGGCTGATTACCTATGCTGGTTACCTATGTAGGCATACTGAAGTTTGAGATCATAATGTCTAATGCATAACTTTTGTTAGTATCTTAAGTAGCTTTGCATCTCAGTATCTTCCATCCTGGCCACGTACTTCCACTGTGACGCAGTTGTTCCACTGGCCTGGACTTCCATAATCCAGCATAGAAGTTTTGCTGCGGTCGCCCATCCTCCTGGAATAATAACTATGTTGCCTAACAACCTTCAAGTTCTTCATGAACTCAAGATTCAGCTTCTGTCTTCCTATTCAGTAGACACATTGGTCTGGAGCTCCTGTGATGAATCTATCTTTTAAGTGGTGCTATGTAAATTTACAATTTCAATTGTTTTATATAATTTCAACTACTAATTTGGATTGTTAATTTTGCAAAGTGATATCTGTAGCCAATGAAGTATAAAACAAACTATTTTAACAATTCTAAACCAGATTTTAACTTTGCATTTTGATCGTGTGAAATGTGGTATTTTACTTAGTGCCTACCTTCAAGGATTCCACATTCTTGAAATCATGAAATAGAGACATAGAACAAAGTGATGAAACCCATTCCATCACTTTTGGTTATTGCAAAACCAAAGTGACCCATAATAAAAATGATAATAATAATTACGACGTTTATAAGGCGCCGTAAGCGCGGCCATACCACTACAAGGGCGCATAACAATCGTATAGGAAGTCAGCACGACTCAGCAGGAAGGATAAGCCTTGTCGTAACCTTGAACTTGTTTGCTGGACCGATATTATGGAGTCCACGCAGGTCCCTTGTGAATAGATGATAATGATGTGAGCTACCAATGGGTAGAGCAGAGTACGATGGTTTTGAATTCGATCATTGATATGCGACAGTTATACATCGTTGAGTTGAACTCTGAATGAGATTCTCTTTGACTTGGCGTAACTATCTTCCTCTGAAAACTTCTCTTAATCCCTCACAGATCCTCAAATATTAATATTTGACAAGAAAGGTCAATAAACGACCGTGTAAATGAAGGGCACATCCAATTATTTGATCTATAGGCTTATTGGATCGTATGGCTACATTTTCGACAGGTCTCCTAAACCCTATCATAGACCTAAAATTCTCTTCGTTTCAATTATTATAGGCGCATACACACAATTTTATATGCGCGCGTGTGTAAACCTGTATGATCTATATTTAGCCGAGGAGATACACAGGCTACATGATTCAGATATAATGTTAGATCGAGAGTTCTTGAACATTGAAATGAATGCGTTCAGAGAACTCAAGAACTCAGCCAGAATAGGTTCGGACGACCGACGTATTCCGCAATCTTGGGGAAATTTTCACTCCCATAATAAATTAAGGATGAGTGATTTATATATATATATATATATACTACGAAATAGAGGGATCTTATCCATTCCATTCGGAGATTGATCGGTGTCTTCCACAGTGTTTGTGACCCTGATACATGTCTTTGTTTGTACACGCATCGATAGTTATTCGGCTTACTAATAATTAATTGATCTCTCTGTAGGCTTCAGCTCGGTTGTCCTCTCTCTGCAATCAGCATTAATGCTGCAGTCAGGCTGCTCCGATACTCAATTACTCATACCTCCATTTGCACCAGCGGTTCTCAACCTTTTTAGTCCTGCGCGACCCTCTGATAAAATTTCCAAACTTCTGACGACCTGAGTGCCACATATATCCTCAACTACAGTGGCATCGCTAGAGGTCAGAGGAGGCAAATTGGACAAGATTGGGGTTAATTACAGAGGGAGACTATATGCATACTGTATCTCTTACCTAAACCCATGATTTTTGTGTAAATTTGATGACAATATGTAGGCCTAGCAATGAACAAAAGTGGTAGGCGCTATTATTCAAAGCGGGAAGTCACCGGGTCGATCATAGGGCTACATACAATAGGATAATGCAAATTAATGCAACGAATATCACGTGGGAAACTTCTTCCACCGCGGAATGATTGCAACAAGTTGTCAGCGGTGCATGAGGTAATGCTGTCGATGGGACAAACTATTTCTATAGAAAAAACGCAGAGATGGCAATTTATAAGCGCCTCGATCAGCGCCTCAGTGGTAGCGACGCCACTGCAGACGTTAACGGGACCTTAACGATGCAACACATGAATTAAAACAGCAGTCCTGGTCCCTAAAAACAAAAAGGGGCCTCTAGGCTATACGTAAGCCTACGGACCCCACAGTTGTATCTCACCAACCTTGTTTAATTTTCAGGATTTAAATTTTCAGGCCTTTAATTAAAAGCTTAAGTCCAACTGCTTCAAGAAATTTCAACCTGATCCTTCTGCTCCGTTAAGTGCACAGTTCTCATCTTAGACAACATTCATTCGATCGATCTTTCTCCTTAATCCCATAATCATAGCAATTATATACTTGATTATTCTTCAGGCATCAGCGTCTTCTTCATTTGACACCTATATTTCACTGGACGCAGCGCTCGTGAATAAACTAGTGCCCCGCAGTTTACGTGAGTAGCGCACTAAAATTTCTGGAGATTGCGCTAAGATTACAAAGGCAATTATAAGACATTGTGCTCTATTTGCATTGTAAAGAAACCTGTCTTTGTCGCGGGTGCATGTCTCCATGACAACCAGGAGCCAATTACATCGTTGTTTCATGCTGCCGCTCTAGTCTGCTTCGAGTTCTTTTTAAAGTACATAGGCTATGCTTTCAATTTGTTTTCAAAGTTGTCAATCTGTGAAGTAAAGCAGTTGCGATTTGGCTGAAACCTGGCATGGTGTCTGAATTATAAGTTATTCATTGAGCGATGACTTAATTATTGGATCATTGAATTAGATGACAAGGCTCTGCTGCGGTATAGGCTTACAATGTTGGCTCTCTGACAACAAGCACGTTGCCTGTTGTAATGGACGTAGGGATCACTGATTGTAAAGACCTCCCGCTGGCATGAATTAATAAAGCCACACGGTCGGAGTCTTAGGCGTCTAAATCTGTTGGTGATTAGATTCAGCTAGTAGTAATTAATTGTTTAGAAAGAAAGAAAATGCGTTATTAAGGTGTGAAACAAAGTAGAATGAACAGCATACTTTTATTCCTATGAAGAAGGTACGCTTTTGAATAATTTTAAATTAGTGCTTGTTATAACATTTATCAATTATTTTCTTTAGCAACAGATTAATTGGGCATTTCTTTTTCCTATTTGAAAGGCACCACTGCTTATAAATGTTTGTTGAACATTAGTGATTGGTATAATTGTGTTGATAGTGATTGCCAGGAAAAATCTCAGATCAAGCTATTCATTTGATTATGGTCCCATCTGGCTACTCACAGAGACTGCACGTGTAATTTCTTTTATGCTGTAGTCTAATTCAGAATTCTTAAGACATTCATGCCAGTGTGTCCCTGCCCAAATTTAGAATATTTCTATGTTGTTCAGTGCTTAAAATCTTTACTTTATGAACACTACATTGACACTTCACATGGTTCATTTAATTTAGTTGACATACAATGGATTACATTACAAAATTCACTGTGCATGGTTTTCCATTGTTGTTTGTAATGTTTCTTATCTTTTAATGAGATGGCCCTGACAATATGGGACTACGGTTGCCTTTTGTAGTCGGCTTCAAAATAAACTATATATATATATATATATATATATAATTAAGAATAATAGGTTGACTAAATGAAAATGGTTATTATGGGATTGAGTCCTATTAGACCTAACATTGCTGACATAATACAGTTGTAGACAAGAGTTGAGAACTTATTATTACAGAACCTCTTCATTTATTTCATGCAACTCATGATTTAGTTAAGTGCTGATAGTTGATTAAACTACCTGTGCTATATATATATGTATATATATATATGTATATATATATATGTATATATATATATGTATCTTTATATATATATATTAATATATATATATTTATATATTAATATATATATATATATATTAATATAACTATATTAACATATATGAATATTTTAGAATTAAGGTTCAGCAGACATTAGTTTGACAGCAATGGCTCTACAACACGATATTCAGATGGAAGAGAACATGGCGGCACGACATGTCGCTGCCTTCTTTGAGAAATTCGAACACGACCGATATGAATGTCAAGAACTCTTACAATACACTGTGGCAAATCTTCATATGCCGGTCGAAGATTTTAAAGTACCAATCGATCCTCCACTCGGTGTTATCTCAAACATCTCACCGATTTCTGAATTCAGGGTAATGCTACTTGTGCCCCAGGAATCAGGAATAGAGGCAATTGATATGCGAGAGGTACATCAGATTGTCAAGGAACTGACTAATGGAATTTTCGTCTTTAACCAAACTCCAACAATCTCACT
>OY365807.1:27997809-28030309 GCA_959347315.1 Bimastos eiseni
GCGCATTCGTAAGGCTTTTCATAAGGTTCAATTGCAACCCTGCCAAATAGTTCATTCCAGATGTATGAAATAAAAACAAGTTAATATACGACATCATTATGATGTAGTGTGGTATTGATAATGCTGATGGCAGTGATGATGATAATTATGATAATGATCATGACAAGGATGATAATTACAGTAATAGTTATGGATGTTATGATGATAGTGATAATGATGATAGTGGTGGTTGACAGTGGTTGTATTGGTTATGGTGATTTTGTGGTAGTGATGCCTATGATAATATCAGTCATTATGATGCTTTTAATGACAGGGATGATAACAATGATGATGATGATGATTTGCACTTCAGATTCGTTCTTCTGTGTGGTGATGATGATGATGATGACGACGACGACGATGGCAGTTGTATGGCAGTGGTGATGATGACTATTACAGCAGTAGTAGTGGTTGTGTTTGAACTACAATGACTTTGTTCTCATACATTGTAGCTGATGAAACGAAGACTGAGCGAGAATTGCCCCCTCTGATGATTGGTCATGATTACAAGTGCAAGCATTTTCAGCCGAGCACTTCTTATGTCCACCTGCATGGAGGCATGCATTTCTCATTCATTTCCATTCACATAGTAATACGCAAAAGACATGATTTCATTGGTTTTGAAGGCTCTGCATTGTCACTGGTGGAAAGTAGCTTTGTTTTTCTGACCAGGTGTTATGCTTCAATTGCTCTTGTATCTAACTAAAATTTGGCATTTACCACAGCTAAAGTTCTGCTTGAAGAGAAGTTGCACTTGGTATGGTGTTAGGTAACAATGAATGATATGATAATAATGATGATTTTGGTGATAATGGTAATGATGATGATGATGATGCCTGTGATAATATCAGTGATAAAGTCAGTAGCAGTAATTACATGTATTGTTATATTAACTCAGATTAACTTAAATTTTGTCCTGAATAGGAAATGCCAAACACACCTTTGCAGAGACGTTATCAAACATTGACTTATTTGCAAAATTTTTGTCGCTTCTTTTGTCCTATTATGCTACACTTTGCTACCTAAAGTGCTATGTTTAGGCTCTAATACAAGGCTACTTAATGTCAGCTATTTCTACGTGAAGTCATGGGTGTTGCTTTTCATTTCAGTTCATGCTTTTCACTTTGTGTTGACTTTCGTCCATTCTCATCCTCTCTTATCCTCTCATCCTCTCTTATTGTCAATCCAGCTGTCTCGAGTTGCCACTGAAGTCTATCTGTTTCAGGACCTTCCATTCCTTTGACCTTTCATTCTGACCTCCATTCTCATTTCTCTCCCCAACCTATTTGTCTCCATCTCCCGCTCACCTTATCCTCCACTACTCTGCCACTGCCCTCTATCTGAGCAGCAACCAGAACCTGATTGGCTCATTTCACCTCATTTCTCAATGTATCATTCCCTTGGAGGCATTGTGTGACGTCACAGCATGTCATATGAACCCTAACTCAGAGCACAGTGAGAGCATCATTGTACTCACAGAGCAACACGTGCAAGGACATCATTTCCCAGCTATTATATCATTAATTCTCACTGGTTTCATAACAGTTACTGCTAGTTCAGTTGATGACATCATTTTAGATGTCATTGATACATTTTGATGATTGTGAAATTGAAGGAATTCTATTTGATCTGGAGACGACTAATCCAGTGGCTCCACCTCAGTCCATCATCGACTCTTTCAATGAAATCAAGGAGGAAACTTCAAATTACATCAACAAGTTCATTGACAATCCTGCCCCTTACCAGGAATCCTATCCAGCTCCTGTGAAGGAAATCGATGGCCAGAAGTAATTGAAGTCTTTGTTTTCATTTGTCAACAATTAATTTTCGAGCGGTTGTGAGGGTTCATTGTTTTTTAAACTTGCTGAACCTTTTCACTATCATTAGATTGGCACGATAATGGCTATAATAACTACATTCAGCATTATTGATTTGTAATCATATTGAGCATGGTTAACTTGATACGATAATGGTTATTCATTGCTATATTACTTACTGTAACTAATTATTTCCTTCTGGTAACTTCAATGGTAGCTAGTCAATTTTTCATAAAGTAACTATTTTTAGGTAACAAGTTCCTTTTTCCTTTCCAGATACGGGCTACTGTAACTTGTAACTTTTGAATAGTAACTGTCCACCACTGGTTATTGATAAAATACAAAAGATAGATGTAGTCTACATTTTGCCTAGCTCTTTTTGCCATAGTAAATTCTTGGCATTCTGAGACTGTGAATTGAATTTAAGCAGAGATTCAATCCAGCCACAGGGCCTCTAATAACATGGGACTAGACTGCCACTTTTAAAACTGCTTGCATTGCCACATATATCAGAAGTAAAGTAATTTAATGCCATGTGGGTAGGCCTACTTGTTTGAATCTAGATGCACCTTTCAAGTACCTCACAAAAAGCAATGATGCCTTGTGCCAGCCTAATCAATGTCATAGTCACTAAGTACAATAAGGTTATTCAATAAGTGACCCTAGCACTCAGATAATTAAAGGCTCACCACTGACAAGCTACCACAGACATGGGCAGCTTAGCTGAAGGATCCTAATCCATAGCTGATATTAGATGCCATGTCCTGGGTTCCTGGACTATGCAGCATTGAAGAAAAGGAGCAATGATGATTAAGAGGAAGGCCTGCGGACTCAGAGCCTCACGTGTTGTATGACGTGTAATCGAAAAATGCTGCATGCCGGGATACCTTGACGGGAGTATACAACGACGGATATAAATATCACGATCTTACAATTAAGATTATCGTATTGTAACCATTTACAAAATGGTAATTATGGAAACCAGCAAACAACCCAGCAAACAACCCACCAACTCACCCTCCAAATCACCCACAAAACACACACCAAACCACTCAGCAAACCACCCACCAATCCACCCAACCAAAATACCAACCAAACCATTTGCCCCTCTGGGTAGTCGTCTTGAAAGGGCGCTGTATTAAATTCATATAAATTCAAATTCAAAGCACCAAACCACCCACCACACCACATAACCGAAACACCCATCATAGTACGTATCAATTCATTCACCAAAACACCCATCAAAGAACCCATCAAACCTCCCACCAAAGCACCCATATAAACACCCATCATATCACCCACCAAAACACTCATCAAAGCACCCATAAAGTCATTCAGCAAAACACCCATCAAAATACCCATCAATCCTCCCACCAAAGCACCCATATAAACACCCATCATATCACCCACCAAAACACTCATCAAAGCACCCATAAAGTCATTCAGCAAAACACCCATCAAAATACCCATCAATCCTCCCACCAACCAAGGACCCACCAAACCTGTCATCTCTGTGCGTGCCTTCACGGCATTTGCAGTGGTCCGTCAGTATATCCCAGAATTCCCGGAAATATGATTAACAAGCACCAGGCTAAGTGGTCATTCTTTCCATATAACTATTCTTAGATTAAGAGGGTCACAACATGAAAAACAAAGCAAATCAGTCTTTCACTTGTGTAGAGGATGGTACATCCGGGTATCTCTATGAATCAAGGAAACTTTATATAAGTGCCTCTTCAAGAAATCTACTCAGAGGCGCTAATCTGTGGTGAACTACAATCAGTTTGGGGGGGGCAACTGTTTGCAGAGGATCCCCACAGTAGAATGGTCAGCACCAATACATAGATTATCTTGACCTTTCCATAATGACCTTGGCACTGTACAGTTGGCAACCTTTTAACATATCTGCAAGGAAAAGTACACCAGTGATGCTCTGGAAAGATACGAAATCTCCGAACATTGTGCAAAGCGGCCAGAAACAACGGCAAAGCAGAGTCATTACTCCAAACACACATGCTTGGTCGCATTAGATGATCATGACCTAATGAATGAAAATTATCAAACATGATCCATTGCTGGCCATCCAATTGAAAAATAGAAAATGATTTACTAGAGAAACTTAATCATGACCATCTTTGGTCATAAATTATGTGCAGTCTAGGCCTGGGAGATGTTATTGACTTTTAGAAAATTCTTAGAGAACTACCAAGCAGAATATGTTTTGTAAAAGGATTACATTATAGCTATTTCTAGATTAGTTAGTGTCTTTATTCATAATTTATATGAATTTCCAGGTATTTTATTTTGGCACTTGACTTTGACACTTACTATCCACAACCTCCGCAAAGGCCGAAGTGGATTGGCAGCATGGTGGATGAGATAACCAAACTACGACAGAAGCGTCTGCCTTTGCAGGATATCCAGATTCATGAGCAGTTCAAGAAATATGCTGGGTACATGAGAGCCATCAAGTACAGAGTATGCAATGCAGGACATTTCTCATAGCAATTTTCATTGTTGATTATATATTCATTTTTGAAAGACAGAGAATTCTTATAAAATTCACACTTATGTAAGATTATCCTGAACATTTATTACCCAAATTTGATATTGCCCTTCTTCCAACATTTTTTGCTCAGAAGTGCACTTGCCTCTACGGCGCAATTGCAGTTGTACTGCAAAGCAATTGTGCACAAAGGACTTGCTCAAGGTCCCTACACAATGACTGACGCCTCGGACGAGGGTTGAACCCACACACTCAGCACACATTGAGTCTGAGTGTTACGGGGCGACCGCTGTAACCGATCAGCCACCGTGCCACACAAACATATTGAAAGTCTTTCTAGGAACTTTGGTAAAGCACCTTTTGCAACATTCACTATTCTACATTGTGTTGAGAAGAACAAGACCATCCTGGATGAATGTTGCTCAATAGCAGAAAAATCCTCTTTTGATGTGGACTAACAACACTTACACACCCAACCGGCAGAATCGATTTTGTGATTGTGTGATGTGTACAGATTCTGGTCTGTGCTGTGTTGAGAATAAGAAATTACAAAAGCCACTTGAAGTATCTTCTATCACTAGTGAAATATGGTTGTAATCTCTATAAACCTTTTGGAGAACAGAATTAATTTCCGTCTGACATGTTTTGCACTGCTTTTGGTCACTATAGATGTACGTGAAACAGTTGATAGTGTTATTGTTCTGTCGTTCTTATACAGTTCTCCATGCTTAGATAAAAGTGTAGTGTTGTCTTATCAGTGTTGTATTCATTATACAGCAATTTTTTTCTGATATTTAAATCACACATGGATGCAGTATGCCATATTTAAATGCATCTGATCAGTGTAGTAAGTTAAGCATTCTTTTTGGGGAGTTACCTCTGATGCGCATTACTGACTCACACAATGTCACAGACTATGACTCGATCCAGTCAAATCCATGCATTACGTTACGAACCACTCCAATGGAAACAGGTTTGTGGTAAAGCAAAGTCTAGAAAGCTATGCTTGAATCTAACCTGATGGCGAAGACTCTGATGCGTGCACCTGCAGAAGTGTATGTTAGTCTAAAAGTCTGGTTCAAAGCTTTTCGCGGAGGTTGTCCCGTCGCGACTCGGGCGTCATAGTCTTAGGTGATACTTCATAAATATTTCTATATATTAAGTACAAATCAGTGGTACATCTGTTACAGTTTCTTCCCTCGGAAATTATGTTAGTGTAAGTTAATCGCCGAATATTGTTTGTATTTTTTGTGCTGGTAGAACATACAGCATGGTTTGCGCATGGCTGCTCAGAGAGGCCTAGTCGCAATCTTTGCAGCATTGTCTCACAAGAGCCCTTCGTCACGTCTGGGTAAACACGATGAGCTCGGAATGTCGATGATCCACTACGCAGCCATGTACAATCGACCAGAGATTCTGGCAACTCTTGTTCTCCAGTCAATGGATATAAATCTTCGTAAGATCAGCACCGCCTTTGCGCAAGGTAACCACACAGAATCGGGGTTCAAGGTCAGGTTCTATTTACGGGGGGGGGGGTAGCCAGTTGAAGGGTCTAGTTCATTCATTCATCCATTGAGGGGATTGGTATAGTGCCTCTACAAGATTATACTTGGAGGCACTCCCAGCCCAATCCGGGTGTAAAAAAACAGTCTTCAAGTGTTTATGGCAGCTTCCGTTTATAGGCTTTACCCAGTTAAGGCTCTTGTTGCATTTGTTTGCATGATAAGATTCTCTTTATGTTTTCTCATGTTTCCGGTTTCAAGTTCTCTGGGTTGTTTATTCCTAACTACTATTCAAGTCAAATATTTTGTTCAAATTCTGAATATTTATCCAAGTAAATACTGGACCTGGATGAGATTGTTTATAAAATCAATTGCAATTACGTTTAACAATATTTAATGAAAAATTTATTATTCTAACTATCACTGGAAATATCTAGATGAGCGATGAATGGATGCAGAGGAAATGATGTGTGTGCATGCATGCATATTTTGGATGCACTTTATGACGTTCGATGCTATTTTTAATTCTGAATGAAGCTGAAATCACAGTTGATGAGATGGACATTGAAGGTAACGTCTAGATTTCTAAGCGAGTGCACTGAGTGGTAGTCATATCTTAGACACTGTGTTTGCTTTGTTTTTTGTGTGTTTTCTTACCATTTTACAGTTTTGATATTTCAGGACATAGCACTTTATTTGTTTACAGATGATTTCATTTTGTTTGACCTGTCTTCATTCTATGGGCATTATTTTACTTATTTTATGAAGAACACTTTACATGTTTCCTCTTGTACACTTACACATTACTTTATATGATTGGCTTACAATCTTGACATACAGTTGGCTACTCATTCAACCTTCCTTTCCTATATAATACCTTATCTCCATATCAAATAACCTGTAATGCAAATCCCCATCAAAGTAATTTAGCCGAGTTTTACATGCTCTAACCACAGTCTCCCAGGGGCGTCCAGATAGGGGGTCCGGAGGCAAATGCCTCCAATTTCAGGTAAGGGAAATATTTTTTGAGTCTTAGGGGGATATCTTGCCTTCCTGACACTTTTAACAGGGGGTTTGCCTCCATCACTCAGAGGGGATTGACGACCCTGCAGTCACCACATTTGCACTCATACCACGATTAGACTTCACAGCAGCAGAATTTATGCTGTTTCGCTTTAAAAATATATTTAAGACATAGCTACTGAGCGCGCTCAGTGTCGTTAAAGCACCAATGCCTTCGCTGCTATTGCATTATTATACGTAATAGTTTACTAAACTGTGATTATAATATGTTCACTGAATGGGTTAAGTAAGTAAGTAAGTATATTTTTTATTACCATCTGCAGACACACTATGGGTATATGAGAAATAACATAACCACATCTGATGCTTCAGTATACAAATTTAGGATTGTTGTTACTGACATCACTCTCGGAATTGTTACTTATGATTTACTGCATTGGTTGCAAAAGGATTGTAATTGGAGGACCTCTGTTAGTGGAAGAGTTCGTTCTTTGGAGTTTTCCATTGTTCATTGCATGCTCTTTTCAATTTGTTGTTTCTGTGACTATATGATTAAGTTTTTCTTTGGTGAACAACAGAGCATTGATTGAAAAAATTGAGTGAAGAATTATTCTCATTTTTTTCCATCTACGACCATTCCAGAACACTTTAGTTTTGAAAGGACCTTCTCCAAAGGAAGTGTAGACCTTGCATTCTGGAAAGATACTTATGTGACAATGATAAATCTTGTGACGTCAGTAACTCTCCGTCTTCATGACCCAGTAATATTGTAACTATTGGATCTGTTGTACAAAATTGGAGGTTCATTCCTGTAAGTACTAGTGATGACCTTTGGCAAGTTTTCTTTTACATTTACTTTTGTCACCAAACAGTCAGATGGAATATAGATGCTATAGATTGTTTCCAGGGCTTCAGGATTCGTCGGCTTAAAGGACCTAGGATAAGAAAGTGGGTTCACTCTCCCAATATGTTATGAAATGGTTCAACCTAGGATTTAAACATGCAGTAACTATTTTTTTAATAAGACTTGTGTTTTATGCTTTCAAGAGTTCAATTTTCTTTAGTTATGTTTGCAGATATAATCTGTCAGAAGAAGATGCCTGAAAATGTACTCTGGCCCAAGTATTCTTTCCAACTGCGTAGCTTTTGTCTTTTGTAACTTTTACTCGTTGCTACTAGTATTTTCAGAAGGCTTTTTTACATAGCATAGCTATCTTATAATTATTTTTAGTTTATCTTTCAACCCTTTAAGGCTTTTACGATGAGCTGTATTGTTATGATATCACTTTCCCAATATATATCTTTTTCCCGATATATATATATATATATATATATATATATAGTTTCCCATATATTTAAAGGTTAAAGTAAGCTCTGCATTGTACAACCTTGCATCTAGCACCATTTTTTCTTGTTGAGTGGGACATCATATTGCAGTGATATCTTAAATAGTTAGTTTGAAATGATGTTAGATTTTGCTAAAATTTCTTTTACTGTTTCACCATTATCAATATCTGCAATCATCTTTCAGAAATGTTTGCAGAACCCATTACGATGGGAGCGAATTGCATCGTTCAGATTGCCCTCGATTGAAACTGTTCGTGATGTTTATTCTAGCATATGCTTACCAAGTGTGTGTTGAAAATATGTATATGTGCATGCTGATCTGACTGAGAAATAAATATCAGTTGTTGAATAAGTTTAATAGTATATTAATACTATCTAAATTATTATTTTATATATGAACTGAAACAGAACCTGCTTTGGCCCAACAATTGTCAAGTAACAGTAGGAGCTGGGATTTATTAGAGATTACTTTGAGGTCTCTTAACTCTTACCCCTCCCGAGGGTAAGAGTTAAGAGCGGCCAGTTTTCATGCATTTCATGTATTAATTTGAGGGGTAAGGGTTAGAATTTCTTAAACTAACAGAATTTTTTAAAGAATTTTATTTGAATTTTGGAGTAACATTAGCTGTTGTGTCAAGTTAAAAAATGTTTACTTTATGTCAAGTTTGAGATAATATTAAATTATTTATTGTCATAGGGACAAGTGTACGCAAGGAATGTTTGAATCAATTTCATATTGTTGGCACATTTTTACATCGATTTCATTTTAGGACCTACGCCTTTGCACCTTGCTGCTCGATGTGGTGCCCTAGATGTTGTCTCCTGCCTTCTGGCTTGTGGTGCCAGCATGTTGCTTGTGGATAAGGATGGATGGGCACCAATTCATCACGCTTCCTTCTACAACCATCCAAGGATCGTTTTTCTGATGGTTTGCAAGAATGCTGCTATGCTGGAACTGCAAACAAAAAATGAGTAAATATTATCATATTTATCAAAGAAATATGAATATTTGCATAATTTAAGTTTTAAGTGAATTATGTCTGTCAAAAATATTCTGCTTTAACATTTATGTTCATATGTTTTGGGATTTGGCTGTCATTAGCTGTCGTTATCTGTTTCCTCTGCCTGCTCTATCTGACAACATTGCTTCTGATATAAAATTATAATGTGGTCTGTCTGGTATATGCCACTCCATTGATGTCTGTTTGTTCTGTTTGCTATACAATTCCCACTTGGCCATAGACCAGAGACTTACCCTTGACATTGGTGTGCAATCCAACTTGGCTTATCAGTGACAATTGACTGATGCCCTCAGCATTTTATTGAAATGCTATTCTTAGTTCTCAGACTGTTAATATTATTACTATTTGTGCTTGCAAAAACAAAAAGGACAATAAAAATTACTGTGCATATATCTTAGTAGTCGTATGCTTATATTTCTAGACAGAAGTCAACACCACTGTTGCTAGCTGCCAGTTCTGGTGCTGTTTGTGTCGTGAAAACTCTTATAGATCTCGGCGCGTATGTCCTGCGTCACGACGAGAATGGCAACAATGCCATTCACTTGGCTGCTCTACGATTTCACACAAATGTTCTTGAATTCTTCATTGAATGGAATCGTGATGAAGTTGATGTTTGGCAGATATTAATTGGTATTAAGGAATTTTTATTTCTGTTTACATAATATATTATGTAATTATATGACATATATCCAGTATAATATGTATGTATAATATATGTATGTATGTATGTAAGTATGCATGTGTATCTATTTGTATGTATGTCTGTAATTCCTTTATTGTCTTGCCTATTTTTCAAAAGATAACTTTTCTTATAAGTAAGTTTGCTTTTGTCACTTGCTTTGTTGCTGTCATTTTTCCAACCGTTCTCCTTTTCCTCCTTCTTTCATTGTCATAAATTTGTTGCTGTTGTAGTTATAATCCTTGTTCTAAGCATTTTTCCCAAAACACACTGCTACTAAAAATGTCTGGTTTCAAAAGTTGCTGAACAAGGCCAGAGCAGTAAGCTTAGAAATATTTTCCCTCAAAGTTGCTCGAAGTAATAGTGAAATTGTTTTTAGGTATTGGACAGGCAAATGTTTTATTTAAAAAAATTTATAAACATTTGTTTTGTTGCTGTTCTATAATTGATTTCAGATTTTGGTTATGTTATCAATTGCAGGTATGTTAAAACATGAGAATCTGCACAGAAAGTTGTCTGCTGCTAAATGTCTTCAGTCTCTGACATCTAAGGATTCTGGTTACTGCCTAAAAATTCTGCATGCAGGTAGATGGACATAAAGTTCTGAATTACGCTCAAGGTTCTTACTTTGGCTAACTGTAGTCACAGTGCTTTTGGTATACAAATCATTATTATCAGGCTTTATGGCAAAATATTTTGCTCGTAAATTGATTTCTTACTAATCATGATAGTCTTAACCTTTGTTGATTTTGAAGGAACTGGAGATATTTTCTAGAACCAGAAATCGTGACACATTGATCTGTTGGTTTAAGTCTAAGCTTCTGTAGTCTAACAGTTGTGGGTCTAAACATGCTATAGCACTTTGTCCCTGCTATAGCACTTTGTCAGATGACAAGCAGTGTAATTTTGTCCCATCATTATCTGTGAATAATAATAAGACAACTTATATAACGCCGTAGCACAGAACATAATGTCAATTACAGTCGTATAATTAGTTTGAGAAGATAAGTCTTGAGTCACGATTTAAATTCCTCCAGAGATGATGCGTTCTTCATATGTTCGGGGACACCGTTCCATGCAGTTGGTCATGAGATGGAGAAGGAACAATCCCCAAACTTCATAGACGACCATGAAACATGCAGCGGATTCTTGGAACAAGTCTTGTGCTGCACTGTTACTGTGTTGAGGGCCACTGGATTTGGTTCAAGACGTGAAGAGTGAGAAATGTGTGTATTCTTGTACAAACACTTATGCACATTTAAGAACCTCACATAAGAACCTCTATGTTTGACAAAGGATGTGGGAGCTGTTGCAAACATCATGTTCTGCTGTTTACCTGCTGAGAAAAGTTGATGGAGGTGCTATGCAAATTCTGAGTTCTTTAACATTGTTCTTTATTAAATGTTTTTCCAGGTGGAGTTTCTGTACTTGCTGAACTCTTGAAAATTGACAACACCAGTCTGCACCTAGTGACAACACATGTCCTCTGCAATATTTCATGCTATCCACCTGTCTGTCAGGAACTGACCAAGGCCAAGGCCACTCCTACTCTTGTCCACTTGCTCCACTCCCAGGACATTGATGTCCAGTCACAGCTGGCCATCGTCCTCTCCGATCTCGGCCAAATTTCTGGGAACCAGAAAGCGATTGCGGCCGAGGGAGCAATCCCATCGCTCATCAAGATGCTCGACTACAGCTATGAGGGAATTCTCGTCAATGCTGTCAATGCGATTCGTGTGCTATGCGACAGAAATTTTGCCAATCAAATGGAAGCTGGCAAAGGAGGGGCCATTCCTCCACTGGTGGAATTCCTCTCAGTGTCATCCGGTGCGCTTTTATAACTAGTTTCTAATTAGCACTTTTTATTAAATTTGTTTTTATGTGTTCATTCTTTTGGAAGGTTTTCATTGCTTTATGTTGCACTCTTTCTTCTGGTGAGCCCAGTTTTAGTTTAGGTAAGAACCTAGAACTGATTATGAAATTTTCAAGGTAACCTTTGTCATTTCACTCTTCTCATTTTCTCTGCAGGTGTCTGATGTATAAGTGCTAATGTGGCAGTTTGGCATTTGACACAATTGCCACAGGCTCGAATCCTTAAATAGTGAAAAAATATGATTGTAAAAATATAATTATTTTGTTTAAACAGTACATTGCTGCAAGATTTATTTATTTATTCCAAAAGTTTAGCAAAATCCTTTGGCTTCTGACCGCTTTAACAAAAGGTTATTAATTTGAATGTACGTCAGTTCATGTACTTGATTTCTGATCAGTTGCTCTTCTTAATTTCAATTTGGTTTCTTCATAAGTAAGGTATTTGCATATATGTTTAGAATTTGACCATGGAAAGGTTTGTCCAAAAGAGGCATGGGCACAGTTTCCAGAGGGGCAGGATGAATGTTAAGGTGGTTGTCATGTAGGTCGAGAATTGGAAGGTGGAGGATGAGGTGAGAGATGGGGTGAGAGTTGTTGAAGAGATGACACGGATGATGGTGGGTGATATATGGAAATGATTCTAGATGTAGTTGGTTGTTGCAGATGTACTTCAGGCAAGTGCTGCAGCTGCCATTGCTGCCTTGGCAATCAATAACAAGGAGAATCAGGATGCTGTCGTAAAGGAAGGAACACGTGACGATGGTGCTGTCAAGTAAGCACAAATAGACACTTTTAAAGGTTAATTACATCTTATTAAAGTGAACTGTGAATTATTTATTCCATGTTTTTCTTGTAAATTTTCGGTTATTTTGTTTCCTGATGGAACAGGATCAAAATGAGTATATGCTGACCTTATCTTTGCTCTGGCAAATTGCTTTTTACTTGGCTCCATAAATGTATTTTTCTCAAGATAACATGTATCATCTAATTCTTTGTTGCATTTATTGTCGTACCTACCTCTTCGCCTGCTAGCTACATTTTGTTAGTTAAGACTAGTAAAGTTTTATGTTTATACACCGTTGGATCTATTATCTTCTCCCCTTAATCTTCTCTTACCGGCTCTCACTTTTCTATTTAATCTATCCTACTAGGTGACCCTAACTTGCGGGACCTTTGGTCCCTAATTGGGTCTCCTGGGCTTATCCCATCCTCCTTACTCACTCCATGACTCCTTCTCTCCTTTCTCAACTAGAATTAGACTTATTTACTATTTTGTTGTGGATTTGCTGTAAACTGTTGTATATAATTCTGATCAGCCAAATAAATTTCTTTGATTTGATTTGAAGATACAATTTTAGTATAGAATTCCGATGTTTGCACTCTTCAGTGTCTGGTATGACATGGAAGAATATTAAGGTGACTCTTCAATTATTGTGGCTCAGTTGTGAAAAAGAAATATGATGTAGATCTGTGTAAGACAGTAATGTTTGTCAGAAGCACCAATTAAGTCGCCGATTTTTCCCCAGTATTTTAGAAAGTATCGAAATACTATTATTTTGTTGGTATCACCTGTATTGTTGATAGATACTATTAGCCTGTCAATGGTACTGGATACAATGCCTATACCACTAATTTATATGGTTTCACATTCGTTTGATTGAGTCACGATCAAGAAATAGCAAGTAATAAATTGTTTCGTGGCAAAAATTGCCTCAAAATTGATATAGGTTGTGTGTGCAAATATGGAACTCCTCACTGCATGTCATTGTTAGTACGTATTTTATGTCATTATACGAATTGTGCACACACTTACTTGTAGAAATGTATTGGTAAAGGTATTGGTATTGTTTTTGCAATTCTGTTGGGAAATAGTATTATATTGATATCGCCAATGCTTTTATTATGAAGTATTGGTATATGTATTGCCAATACTCTTCCAGTATTTTTAGCAGCTCTGCAGTATTGATCGTTTTCTATGTATATATATTCATTTTAGTCTAAGCATTTACAAGAGTTGCCTCTCATGATTGAATGCATGTATATATATATATATTAATAACTGTAGAGTGCTTTCCAGTATCCGTTCAGATATATGGGATATGCACTACAGAAGTATTAAACATCCCATTGATTATGATACTGCCATTAGTTCAATTGTCATTGGGCGATAAAATATGCCATCTAGAAATGACTTTATATATGAGTAGAGTAAGCAAACATAGTTTCTGTTAACCAGTGTTCTTTTTCTTTACAGATGTCTTGTGCGCCTTCTCAAGGGTCATAACATTAATGTTCAGATTAAGTCTGCGCTGGCTGTGCAAGCTCTGACCAATCAGAACGAAGCGAGTCAGGCCATATTCCTAAGATTCGACACACCAAAGGCGCTCATCCGACTGTTAAAGGTTTCATTAACATGACTAACATTTATATTGCTGCTAATTTATTTTGTTCCCTAATAATGAATTTACAATAAATGAAAGAAACATGTAGAACTTCGATAGAATTGTATTGTACTATCTATGTCTGGGTTCAAAAGTTAGTGATATCAAAGTTGGATAAACTAATGGCTCCAGATGATTGAGTAATCGTCTTATATGTAGAAGTGTTGGTTCACATGTCCAGTTTGAACAACGTTATTATAGTTCAGAAATTCTTTATTCTACTTTTCATATTTTTCTAATAAAAATAAATGCATTTTTCATTAAAATAAATTTAAGTGCTTAAGTAAGAAGGCAGAAAAGAATTGTTATTCCACCAAATTTATGAAATATAATGACTATTAAACATGTGGTACTGCCTTATCTTGGCTCTATAGTTACCTTAGTGCAGATACCAACAGGTTAAGTGCAATTATCATGGCTCAATCAATCAATAAAAAATACTTGATATAGTGCCCCTTCAAGATATCTACTCAGAGGCGCTCCCAGCCTAATCCTTGGCTGAAAAGGACAGTTTTAAGAGAGGCGTAAAATGAAGATGAGGAGTTCTTAGGTAGGAGACGGAGTTCTATGGGAAGTCCATTCCAGATTGTAGATCCCACGATCGAGAAAGCCCGATTCTGCATTATGGAAGCGTGCAAAAGGGATGATCAGATTGCCATGAAATGCAGAGCGAAGTGGTCGTCGACCACTACTGGCAGTGATAGGGCGACATAGCTCCTGCAAATAAGCAGGCGCAGTACCGCCAAGGCAGCGCCAAACTAAGGAAGATATCCTAAATGAGATGCGCTGGGGTAGAGGCAACCAGTTTAAGACATCCTGCATGTACTCAGATACCTGATCTGTTCTTGGAATCCCACCAATCAGTCGTGCAGCCGCAAGCAAAACCCGCTCCAAACACCCAATCCGAACTTGTGGGAACCCAACAGATATTGAGGAGCAATAGTCAAGGCGACAGGTAACAAAGGCATGAACCAGAAGAGTAGCTGCGGCGCTGTGGGTAGGAGAGCGAGATATTACTCGCAATTGGCAAAGCTGTGTATCATCCTTGGGATGCATCAAATATGGTGTTACCCAGAACTCAATTCTAGGTTACCTACTTTTTCCTATGTGCATCGATGACCTCTGAAATGCCTCATGTATGCTCCTCTTTTGCAGCTGTCATTTGTCCCATTTCCACGCCCTAGTAAGTTCTCTCTCTTGCTTAGTTTTTGCAAACGAATAGCTTTAGTTTCTTTTAGTTTTAGTTTTCTTTTTGAAAGTAACAATGGTTTTAAATCTTGCTTGTTATATATCCATGTAGATGTTTTCCCTGGAGGTCAAGGAGCAGGCAGCGGTCAGTCTGTGGTCACTTGCTGGACAGACCAATACAAGACAGCGTTTCATAGCAGAAATCATCGGCACTGCCATGCTGATTGAAATGCTTCTTCGCGATTCAGAAAAACTCCAGTTTGTTGGTTAGTATAAGAGAATATACTTGCATGATGCATATATGTACATATAATATGCATATATATATATAATCATATAGATATATATATATATATGCATATATACCAAGACTTTAATTTATAGCGTTCTAGCATGAAACTGATGGTTTTGTATGGTTTGGTAAGGTGTAGGTTTTTTAATGGTTGCTTATTAAATGGGTTGTATCTACATTGCAAGGGTCACGTGGATGGACTGCAGTGCAATTGCTGCACTTCACCTCATCCCTTCATTCCTCTGCAGTCCATCCTTAGAGTTGGTTACACTGGGCTTTGAACCCAAGAATATGAGGTTGATGGGAAGCACAATGATAATCTGCCATCATGCACGTGGTTGGCTGTATGTGGTTAATTATCAGTGTGTTTCTTTTGGGGCATTGTCTGTGACAGGATGCATGGCGTTGATGGCATTGGGCAAGGAGGACATGGAGAGACAGAATGCTATCGTTGAATTTGGAGCAATTCCTTCTCTTGTCCGACTTCTACGACTCTCAAAGACCACATTGCTTGTGATGATCACTTGCATCAAGGCACTTGCAACACTGTCACTTGGTGAGTACTAATGGTCGCCTCTTCCTCTTACTTCATCACTTGCTATAATAGTTTATGTGTTAGCTCACCTGTCTTTCATGGTTTAGGGGTTCAAATCCTTATCAACAGAGAGGAAATGTTTCTTCCACTAGTCCTATGTCAATGGCCGATACCGTAGACAATCAATGAGAAGATTAGTATTGAATGCTGAGCTTTAAAAAGAAAGGTGTACAATTCATACCTGTTGCTGGCTGTCACTCGTAATTGACTTCCTCTGATTTCACCTTAACCTTCTTTAACTAGTTTCATTAGTAATAGATTATTCATTGCAATATGTGATTATTTACATCTTGTATGTGCAATCCTATATTAGGGCTAAAAGTGTCAGATCTCCAATTTGCATATAATGATAGTGGGGAGGCAGTACATCCTGAACAATTTGAAAGACAAATGGCAATGGCACGTGTTCTAATTCTTTTGAATCTTTTTGGAATTTTCTCCTGTCATAGGAAATTAATTTCTTGTTCTGTGTCTGTAGATGACATATACTCACATGTCATCCAGTTATTTACACCATCATGATTTCTGAAACATCCCTCTTGAAACGTAACTTTATTGATTCAAGTTCATAGTGTAAGGTGACCTCAGCAAATGTAAATGTGCTGGTTTTTCTAAGGCAATGTTTTTGTTTAACATTCAAGGCTTGGCCTACCGCAACAACAAACTGAGCCAGGACAGAATGGCTGAAGAGAACGCAATTGGCCTTCTTGTCCAGCTGCTGGCAGATCCTCCATCAGAGGAGATTCAAGTGGAAGCTGCTTATTCTCTTGGTTGCCTCGTTCTTGGCAACAGTGACAACCAAGAGCGGCTCAGCATGGAACCCATGTTTAGTTTTGATTTACTTCTGCAACTACTGAGTTCACCAAATGAGGTAATTTATGGGGCAGTGATAGATTAATGTTGATTAATTACATCTGAAAGATGCAAAAGACCCTTTGAATGTGTACACCTTGAAGATAGCCAGTAGGATCTTGTATTTAATCATCAGAGAGCCAAACAGCAATTAAAATCTAGTCATCTCAGGCAAGTTTCCTTCCATGTTATCTGTGCTAATATTTTGTTCTTAAGTGATGGTGTAAATTGCAATTATAAGACTATATTAAGATGAGATAGGATAAGCACATTCTTTATTTTGACCAACTAACTAAACCGCACTTTTAAAAAAAAGACATTTGAATAACAAAGCATTCTTGTCAAGAACAGTGCATAGTAAAACTCATAAATACAGAAATCTATTATCTCTGGCTGGACTGCACAGCAATGAGAACTAATTTATTTACTTGGTTATTTCAAAGAATATTCGTCTGAGAGCAGGATATGCATTAGCAATATTTGGATTCAACAACACAGCACAGCAACTGGCAATTCGAGAGGCTGGAGGTCTGCCTCTGGAATGTCTTGAGCAATTCCTCCAATCAGGCAATGAGTTCCAGAGAGCAACTGCTGCCTTTCAGGTAATGCAAATGATAACATGACCAGAACCTGAAATCAATTATAGAACAGCAACAAAACACATGTTTATAAATTGTATCAATTAAAATATTTGATTGTCCAATGCAATAAACCCATTTATACAGTACTAAGTTGAGCAATTTAGAGTGAAAATGTTTATACAATTTCTGGCCACCGATAAGCGCTTTGTTAGACCAAACATTTTTAATGGCATTGTGTTTCAGAATAAATTTTTATGCAAACGCTACAACCACAAAAGCAACAATTTTCTATGGTAAATGCTTTGTAACAGTTGCATTCAGTTGGATGTTTTCTAAATTTCATTTATGTAGGGAAATTTTATGTAAAATCAGATTTACTGACTTGCGCATACAATGAGTGGCTTAAATGAAGTCAATTAATAAAATTAAATTCCGGGATGACACACCTCTGTAGCTTCATGTAAGCTTATGTGATGCATCTATTGTAGCAAATAGTTATTTGCTTCATTCTGCTAATTTGACTGCATTACAACTGAAATCCATATTTAGATAAACTTCCTACAAATTACATCTTAAAGAGGCCATTGACTAATACTTTGTGTGATGTAAATGCATTAGTGAAAAACATTATTTGATTGAGTTAGTTACATTATTGTGGCTATTTTTTGGTAGGTTGTGGTCTTGGCTCGAGTAATTGTCGACTCTGATCCTGTTGCGTTGACTGCACACAGTATAACTGTTCTAATTGAAATTCTCAATTCCACAAATGAAGATGCAGTTATTGTGGCAGGTATGAAACATTTTACGAGTCACTTTCTAAGTCATAACACATCTTACTAGTAATGGGTGCATGTTGGTTTACAGCATCAAGCACAGTTACCTTTATAAGTTCTGCTTATGTGCTTCATTGTTTTCGTAATCATCATCATAAACTACAAATTTCTATAGTGCTTCTCAAAGGCTATGCGCAGGACACCAGCTTATTAACAAACTGACACTGAATGGAGACATAGTACCATCAAGGAGAGATGCCAGTTGAACATTCAAGTCAATTCAAGTCAGTGAAAACCAGAGAAAAGAGGAGAAGGAGGAGGAGGCAGAAGGATAAGGCTGAGGATACTTGCTTTACCAGAATTTAAGTACCTCATGAGATTAAGAATTACTTTGCTCATTAGCATAACTGGTGTCAATGTTCATTAAGCACATATAGTGGTTAAAACCTAGTGTGTTATTAATGTTCAAGTTATTCAAAATAAGGGAAGGAAGTACTGCTACAGAGGGAAGAAAAATCCTGGAACTGCAGCCGATTGTTTAATTTATATAGAGCCATTATATAATGATGAAGCAATAATTTAACAGTGCTAGGCATCCTGTCCAAGGTCTGTACACATTAACTATTTCAGAGGAGGTACAAGAATGAAATATGCCCCTATCTTAACCTTGACTTGTTTCTCAGACTGCCTTGGCTAGCCTTAGACAGTAAACTATTGATCTGATTGTTACAGCAAGTTTCATATCAAGCCTTTGCCACACTAGAGCAGGGATTCCTGATGCCATGGTAACCATTGGTGCAATCCAGTTGCTCACGAACCATCTGTTCTCTACAAATGAGCAAGTACGATTCTCATGCGCTGTGGCGCTTGGATATCTTACGTACAACCGAACAGCCAGTAGGTACCTACTGTCAGTCTGCCGGAATCGACCAGGTCTTTACGATCGACTCATGGCAAGCATTGGGAAGAATCCAAAAATTAACTCCAATTTTGTTGAGGATTTTCAAAGAGCAAGGATCATCGGTTTGCCATGCTTGAGGTATGTACATCTTGGAACAGCTGTTTCGAGTGTAAGCCTACCACGGGTAAACATGTAAATATAACACACTTGTTTTACATGTCCCTTATAGAAGATCCTCAGAATCATAACCATATGCTGCAAATTTCTAAAGTGCTACCAAGGCACAGGGCACCAGATTAATCACCAGAGTCTCAGGCTCAGTGTACAAATTCAGTATTCAGAAGGGCCACAAAACTGTTTGTGCCTGAGCCCCATTTTCTGTTAATGTACTCTGTTTCTAACATGATATTCAACCCACAGCAATAGTCATGTAAAAGATTTTCATCTTTGCCATGTAAAAGATTTTCATCTTCCTAATGTCTGCTGCTCTTTTCCGATGCCCAATGATAGCACAACTGAGACTGAACTTGCAGAAGTGTCCCACATTTGTGTCTAATTACCTTTAACAACATGTATTTACCCCTTTGAATGCCTGTGCAATTATAAGTTTATGTTGTGTCTTGAGTCTGTTATCATAGATTATCTTAAAATCCACTTAAAGAAAATTGGTGTATATGATATGTGCTACTTAGAACTACTTTTCACGCTTGGCTTGGGTCGTAAGCAAGGTTGTCAAGAAATTTGAAATGACAACCCGGGTGCCCGGTATTTTTCTTAGGAAATGTAGAATATTGCGCAGTTTTACGAAATGTCGGACACGATCGATTTCATTACCTGGGCAGTCATCCAATATGACCAACGGAATATTTCAGGCATGTGTTCGGAAAAAATTGCGCATTTTTATGGAATTTCGGGTACCCGAAAACCAATTTCATTACCCGGGTAGTCAGCTTCGGTCAGGTGCCCTAGTATCCGGATACCCATTGACAGCCTTAGTCGTAAGCACCTCTGAATAGGAGTCTTGAAGGTTGCTACATAAATTTTTAAAGATTGATTTTTTATTTTTCGATTTTTAATGATTGATTGATTGGGCTATTTTATTTTATTGATTATTGATTGATTGACTCATTCATTCATTCATTCAATTATTCATGATGCACTGCGGTACTAGTGTTGGAACTTTAAACTTACAGAACCTGAATGTATTATCATAGCTGGCATATTAGTTTTGTGTGTCATTGTGTTTCTTTACCATGGAAATACAGAAGGATATACTAGATAATTGCTATGTTGGACTTGTTTGAGACAGGTCATTTTATAAAACGTTTTGTGAAATTGATCCCTTTCATTACATTACAGTCTCGAAATATATGGAGGCAGAACCAAGCATGGTAATGTATACATTCTTTGCTTACATAGCTCTAGAGAATAATGAATGTCTAATAGTCTGTTCCTAGATGCTTGATAACTAATTTTTAATGGTGGGCTGTGTAAGTTGGCTTTAGGATGTTGCTCGTTCATTATTCACTGTTATCTGTGAATTTTAGCTTTAATTTCCAACAATCTACTATGTAACAGCTGTTAATTATTATTAATTAACGGCAAATTGCAGACTTGTGAAAGGGAAAGTTGAAGTGACCACCAAATGTTGCCTTCTGCAGTATGATAATAGCACTAAAGTACTGTCCAGATTAGAAGCTTAGGTCAACATCTGATGATCTTATTTCTCATTGGGACTGTGGATACACTTCAGCTGTATGTCTGTTGTGTGGATGAGGACCAAGCAGTTAAAAAAGCTGCACTTATTCATGGCCTGATTCTCAGTGACTGGATTTTGTTGTTGGAAACAGTGCAGGAAAAATGTCTGTGTTGGAACATTGACAATTAGCACTCTCTTGTTGAAGGAGGATTCCTGCTAATAGCCAATTGTTTATTCAAAGATTCTTGCATAGCCAAATTTGCTAGTCGAAATAGTTTAGAGTTAAGCAATTAGCAGTAAAGAAAAGTGTACTATACAGATACAGGAGACAGTAAAATCATGTTTTTGTTACTCAACTAATATATCGCCTGTGCCATATCATCATCATTAAGCAGTTTTTATATAGTGCCCCTTTAAGGTAATTTCTTCAGGAGTGCTCCCATGGAGTCTTGGCTAAATAAGACAGTCTTTATATTAGCAACAAGCATATTAGTGTCACCTTTAGGTACAATGTATTAGCATGTGGTCCGGATGAAAGTCATAATCAGGCCCAATGTGTTAACATTATAGGCAAGAGACCGACGACATCCCTCATTGGCAGGACGTCCTCATCTGCAACACCATGTGAAAATGGTTTCATGTTTGATCGACTCTCTCGTTCTGCCTCAGTAAAAGCCAGGTTCAGGCCAAGACCCAAGTCTACTGGAGCAGCAGGCGTTCAATTCAGGAGACCGTTGCCAACTCCAGTCTCTGTAGACAGCTTACGTTTGAGGAAATCTAGCAGCGCTGTAGTCAGAGAAGCGACGCCACCTGTGTCTGATGACTCAAAAGCGTTCAAAACACGACTTAGTGCTTGGGAGTTACCTTAGGTTGGGGATCTATGGGAATGGGGTAGGCGATTTAAAGGGGATCACTTTAGAACTTTTTCTTTATTTATCTTCAAGGCTACAGAGGATGTTTACTAAGGTCATTGAAGATGTAACAGTACTTAATAATGAACCAACTAAACTAATAGCACTCATTTGTGTAATACTTATTTTATTTTATGATAAATTATTTGCTGTAGGGACTATAGTGATATTGTCTAGTATCTTTGGATCAGTGTCACTGGGATTGTAAAAAATTGTATTGTTGGAACTCTTCTCTAGCACCATGTCAGGTACTACATACTTTTGGTTATATTTTTACCATTTGTTGGGTCTAGCCTACTATTCACCTCTTTACCATCCCCACAGGTATTTGTAACTCCTTTAAAATCAATGCTGCTTCAGTGGTTAAAAACTAAGAATATATGAGTAAATACTATAATAGGGCTATCTGATTTCTGTATCTGTGTGAGCAAGCAGCTTTTAACAACTTAGTGTACTTTCAGTGTTTTACCCTTAAACAGGTCCAGGAACAAAATTGTGCCATCTCTATTTTTTGCCATTTTAAATTTAATTTTTAGGTGTGACCTCAGAGAAAATCCAAGCTATTGAGTGATATTGTTGCATTAAAAATTCGGATAAAATCTAAGTAAGTTTTGAAGAATTAATATAAATTTATTTTTTAAACAGAAAACTACACAATTTAGGGGTATATGCTGAAATAAGTTATAGAATGTATGATTGGTGCAATTTTATTAATGAAATAATAGTGCATCAAATGTGATGCAGAATGTAGGAATGTATGCCCGATGAAATTTGAAATTGTGTTTGCCTATTGAGTATTGGCCACCAAATTAGCTTAATCTATTGCCTGACATTGGCCTAAGTTTGTGGTTAAATTAAGCCGGACCTGAGATCCAGAACATCGGATTTGAGATCCATCACCTCAACCAAGAAATCCGCCAAATAAATGTTTTCTTTCAAAAATCAACCATGCACACCTTATTGCACACATTTTATGCTTATCCGAATAGCAAATAGCAATTATGGCCGTCGGGTTGGGTTGGGTACAGGTAGAGTAATCACGAGTACGGGTATACCCGGTTTTACCCGTGTCAACGTCGTTTTGGGGTTACAATATCATCGTTAAATATATTGGTGAACAGGTATGTGGTCTCGAGACCGCGGTCTTGGTATCGAGACCGGAAAACTGCGGTCTTGGTCTTGGTCTCGAAAGCTTCGGTCTTGGTCGTGGATGCGTCGGTCTTGGTCTTAAAGGAACGGTTTTGGGGTTGGTCTTCGTCTTAGGTTAGCGTTCTTGGTCAATTGCCGTATAAGAGCAATTTCTTTGATATTTGTCGGTTATTTTCGATTAGAGACACCGGTGTTTAGACCATCTATGTCTACTGTGGGCAAAAACTGCATTTGCAACGGAACCAGCCATTTCAAAATTTGCTTTCACAAATTGCAAGGTTCTGGAACAATCTAATAATTATGTGGTCAACCTCGTTTAGTCACTATTAACCAACGATTCCGAGTACAAGCAGGCTTACATCATTCAAACGGAACGTTCATCTACTTGTCTTAAAGTATCTAGTATTTAAATCGTATACTGTAAGTAATTTATAGTGTGATATTCTCCGGCCGAGGCCAAGGGCTGAACCCGCAAAAGTTCAGACTGGCCGGTAAAACTGTTTCTGGACCATTATTAAGATTAGTAATCTTCCGCAAAAAAATTAATGTTTTAAGCGTGGTAGTCCGTTTTAGCGTCTTAATAAATTGAATTGTTTATTAAAAAGAGCATCGGTCTTGGTCTCGGCCCCAGACAGCCACGACTCGCAGGGCCCAGTGTCTGCCGATTATTATTCCCCACAGCTGCCCTTCGCGGGTTGTCAACACGATTTTTGTATCGATTTGCTCATCTAGGCGGTAGAGGGCCGACTTAGTGGGCCCGCGTCTTGACGACGGCGTATGCCGGCATTATTTCCTCAGCCTTATTATGCCCCAAGTGGTGCCCAAGGAGCGCCCGTAGGGGAAAACTGGATGACCCATTGTGAATCTGCGCAGGCAAAAACAATGCAACCAGCGCGTCGGTATGATAGCGGCCCGCTAGCGGGAATTCATCCCCAGTTGTGGGCGCGATGGAGGCTAGCTGTCTTTAACCATTGCTGTGCCTACAGTTTGCCCACACATGCCACTGCATGCACTGTATGAATGTGAAGCGTTGGCCCGATAGCGGGAATTCATCCTCCGTTGTGGGAGCGATGGAGGCTAGCTGTCTTTAACCATTGCTGTGTCTACAGTTTGCCCACACATGCCACTGCACGCTCTATGAATGTGGAGCGTTGGCCCGATAGTGGGAATTCATCGCCCGCTGAGGGGCGATGGAGGCATGTCTTTACAACGGCTATCCCTACAATATTCCCCTATAGGCCCAACGAGTGAGGAACGTCGGCGTAATTGGGGTCCGCTCTAGTGTCAAATCATCGTCCGCTGTGGGCGCTATGCAGGACTATCAGACTTCACCGTGCCTACAGTATGCCCACACAATTCCACTGTGGGCTCTACGAATGCAGAGCGTCGGCGTTGATACTAGTGGAAAATTACCACCAACTGTAAATCTGGTTGTACATGATTGTCAGATCAATTCCTGGATAGTTGGCATTTCTTATCTCAAAAGTATATAATATCACCCGTACTGCACACTTATGAGATTGGAATGAATAAACATAGCTAATGCACGAAACAGAAAAAAACTAAGCAAGTTTGTTTGATAATAATTTTTAATGAAGATCGCACCATTCATTGTATCAAAAATAGAAAAAAACGGCAACAGCCAGCTAAACCAGTAAAATACGAAGTCCACGTAGGTCAACATTAAAACTTCTGAAATATCTAAACAATTACAACAGTCAGAAATACTTTTCACACACAATTATATATATTATATATGTATATACAAATGTTTTGATTGTATATATATATATATATACAATCAAATATATATATATACAATCAAAACATTTTCAAAATGAGATGAAACATGAATTAGGCTATATAATAGGCTATAGGAGATCACATACGATTATTGGAATGCAGGATGATTCGCATGTCCATCTACCTATCCTGTGCTTTACTTTCTGGCTGCATACATCCTTTCCTTTATTTGCATATCCCTTTACACCTTTTTCTCATTGTTAAAAACTATAATTGGCTATGAGACAGGCACAATTTTTCCTAACAAGGTTTAGTACACACTTCTACAGACTTCTGTTATACTTAAATTTTACAACATCCAGAAATATCAGCTTAAGAATAAAATTGTCTGTGCTCTATGGTAAGCAGTAGCTACGAAATGCTCATATCAAAGTGCTACGGAAGTTTCTTGATACAAAGCTATACAGACTACAAGATCATGATCACAAAATATGAATTATGATGATGAAGTAAAATCATTGTCCAAAAATCACAACGACAACATTTATCGTCACAATAAAAGAAAGGAAACAGCAGCTCTATACAAATGACATTTATATGTCACATCGGAACAACCAACATATTACAATACACCTAACATGTAGAAGATCAAACAATTGGAAGTGGTCCTGTTGTAAGCAATGATTTTTGTCCAGATGACTCTGATAAACAGAAGAAGGTATTCCAGGTATAAAATCATAACTTTTTCTACATAAATATTTAAGGAACTTTGCATTAGTTGTGTTTTGAGTCATATACATTTCAGCAATGATAAACCACCAGTTTGAACCGTTGAGCCAGAAACTTAACATATAACTGTAAATCGCCTAATAAGTTAGTTGCCGCCGAACGCATTGCGTCATGACCGTGTTACCCTCCATTCTCAAGGCTTGGGAGTGGTCCTGCCAGAATACAAACCATTTGCATATGAAAATGAATTGATATGTACCATATACAGAGCACACGCATTTGTCTTAGACATGTGTATTTAATTAATTCACACTTGGGTTGAATGTGGACTCTCTTGCACAAGAAGCTTCAGTCAAAAAGTCGACCTTCGAAGATTTCCAGCTAAACAAAAATTAAGTCAACCTTCTCTATAAGCAGAGGCAAATGACAGAGCAGATCAAGCTGCACAATTGTTACAGGACTGCTGCTCCATTACAAGTGAAGAACAGAAACAGCATCTGCTGATAATTGTCTCAAACCACAGAGCTCAGTACACAGAAGCCATGGTACTGTGTTGATACTACATCGCCACGATTTCAGTGACAAGTTGCTGCTTGTTGGGGATGATATTCCGAATAGGACAACTAAATGGGAGGCAAAACAGATGAAATATTTGTTGTAAAGGCCGACAAATCACATTGTTCATTGTGACAGTCAAAACGTATAACTAATACGCATATGGAACTTTGCAAATGACACAAAAGGACATTCAGTCTTATTTCTACATGTTCTATATATTTCATTCAGCAAATAAATTACAAGCTCATGTACTTGAATTACGCCTATACATTGGTCTAGATCAGTGATTCTCAACCTTTTTCTACTTAGGACCACTTTTATTTAGTTGGAGGACATGACGGGCCACAAGGTCAAAAATGATTATTTTCATTACAGAATTTTTTAGAATGGAATCAAATGACACATGGATAAATTCATTTTTTATTAGCATTATTCAGTACTTTTTTAGGAAAAAATCTGATATGCAGTCAGAACGCATTTATTGTTGAAAAAATGACATCAAAATTAGCTACCAAATCAAATTCATTTTATAGAATGATTATTACAATCACCAATAAATTTTATAATGTAAAAAATTGAAATTGTAAAGTGTCATATCAAATTACAAAGTTTTTGTAAAACTACTGGTTTGTTATCAGTAATTGAAAAAAGGTGCCAGAACGCCATATCGGCACGTTTCACAAAAAAGCACTGGTAATATTTATTTAAAATTTATTCACTTGATACTTTAATAATCATTAATAGGCAATTTATGTTGCTAAATATTGTTAGCAAGTTTTTCAATGTTCAGTTGAAGATTAGTTGTAGCCAGAATCATTAGTCCATTCAAATTGGAATCATTGAGCCGTGAACTGTTGCTCAACGATAGAGCCTCATTCCTCCTCTTTGGAGTCATTACCATGCTGATTGGACGTGTGAAAAGAATCAACAACTTCTGAGCATCGTCGTAATGACATTTTTTAATGTTGCTTTTCTTTCGACCTCTCTCGCCACTGCATGTAGATTTTCATTTTTTTTGACTCCTTGTTGCCGCGGCAGTTGGCTCATTGATGCGAGAACGGAATCTGCAGCAGTAATAACAAAAGCACATAAATTAAAAATGGGGTCACACAAAATGCACAATTGATATCCCATAAGAAAAAAGACATTTACGACTCACAAGCGGGTAATGGTTGTACTCGAAAACACAGATTGGAGCAAAACTGGCCAGGCAGCTACATATATGTATCTCAATGCAGCATTGCATAGACAACCAAAGCCGCCAGTCCCACAAGTATTAAGATACATGACCATTCTTCAGTATCCCATCAATCAACCAAATTTAAAAAGAATGAAGTTGATTAACCTGAGAGCCTACATAAATGGCACTGCCATATTCTAGATGAAAACATGCATCGACATAGAAGCAGCTTTAGCAGACAGCAACTGGCATATATTATGGATCTGGTGCAGATGATAAATGTAGATTCAACATGCTGTCCTCGCTGGCTCAGAGAAGATTAATACTTGGTTGTGTGTAATACTCAAATCAAGCACCCAAGAGGCGAGGCATTTGGAAAATGAAATGGCAAGATTATCATCTGGAGATGAAAATTATTAGCAACCCAGACCAGTTGAGCCAGAGGCATTAAAATGACATCCATGCACAAAGGACCTTCGACGCCTCAATCAATTTCTCACCAAAGGAGATGGCCACTAACGCCTTGAAATTAAACATATATACGTGCAATTTGTACTTGAAGCGACACAGAGAAAAGAAAATAGAACATTATAATATGAATATAGAAAATCAGACTTTGACAACCAGTAACGAAGTCATGGAATTCGAGTTTTAACCCCAACATGCAGGAGAGTGAATGAGTCCTCACCAACTTATCTTGCTCCCAACATTGCTCAGAATTTAAATTGCAAGGTATGTCATTGTACTTAGATTGCAGAGTGTTTGTGGTATCGACATATGCATACCTCAGCGAGCATTTAAATAGCCAACATCAAGGTCAACAGCTCAGCATGTCAACCATCAAGCATTCCGGTCTCTATTCACAGTCACTATGTAACAACCTTCAGCAAGTTCTTTATTCACAATTGCTCAGTGCCACCTATGTTCTGTCGTATGGCCGTGTGGGCAGTTGCTAACTTTGGAATGAAGGCGTTTGGAACCCAGCTAGATATCATACAAACCATTAATATACAAAAAGTAACACGGCTGCATGCATCCTGAACATAGCCTTAGTGACTCATTTATTATTATTATTATTATCTTGTAAAGAGCTGGTGTCAAATCCACAACAAGAAACAACTGATGGTACACAAAAACTAAGCCGCAATAAGGTTAATATTCAGAATGTGATTGGCACTGAGACAGAGACAGTCTCAGGTAGAAAAACAATTTGAAAATAACAAAATGACAGGTGAATGAGAGCAATGAACAGACAAAGGTAAGTAGATGACCTTGTTAAAAGGTGGTAAAACTGAGGTAAAAGGACCTTCTTTGAATGCTGTGAGTGGCTACAATTCAATTTTCTACACTTTAAGCCCCAAATTGAGACATATTCTTTGTTGAGCAAGAAGCCAAGGCAACAATTTTGTACTCATAAATGACTAAAAACATATTGACATAGAAATGCTTACCACAAGCAAGAGCAAACAGTTTCAGGTTCAAGAAACTCTGCTTGTCACGGCTTCCAATCCAGGTTAACTGCAAGGCGAGACGATTCGTTAACAGCGCTTTCATGACACCCGGAGTGGTCTCGGTCAAATGCATGCCTGATGTCACCCAAAAGCTTGTGTACAGCATAAAACAGAAAACAGTTCATGCTCGTCCTTATGTACGTAAATATGAATGAATGAATGTATGTATGTAAATATGAATGAATGAATGAATAGTACCTAGATTTAAAATGCATTAACGTATGCAAACCGTAGAGTTCATTTCTGCATACAAGTCTAAGCAAGTTCATCTTTATAAAACAATGCTTAGATAACTGGCAAGCTCTAGCATGTATATTCATTACAACCAACAAGTAACATACAGGATAGACAGACAACACAACACCACACTATGTTCAGTTGCAATGAGATAAAGCAAGGCAACAGCTAAATGAAGCTCAACTGCTGGCATCCCCTTGTGGATCGTTACAGCCATAGCAACAACAAATGGGTCTTCAATGGTGATTGCTTTACACATAAAATTTACCAAAACTAAACATTTGAGGATCTGAATAATGGCAAACCATCAATGTTAATCTGTAAATATACCACATGGATTAAACTCAAGTCCATATTGGTAAGCACCAATTCCAGGTCACGTGCAACACCAACATGAAACCATTCACCAGAACCGATAGTTTTAACCAGATAAATCCAGGGTGACTACAACAGTCTAAACATCTAATGGCAGATCAGAATAAGACATCTGACTGATGAAAGTCACTACAAAAGACCTCTCTCCTCATCATTCACATCTGTGACACTTTGCAATGCATTGATTGCTGCTCGCTGTGCATCACAACTAAAGACCTCCTTTTAGTCCACAAGACTTTCTTCTAGATCATCGTCCAAACTGTCCCAGAGCCTACTGAGAGGAACTAGGGTTCACGAATTTTGTTGCTGCCCTCTGATACTGGTGACAAAGGCATGAACAAGGATTACAGCAGCATCATGGGAGAGGAAAGCAGAACAACACGCAACTGACGAAACTGATAGTAACAGCTTCGCCTAACAGAGTTAACATGCTGCGAAAGACTGAGCTCTTGATCAATCATCACAACAAGGTCACAAACAGGAAGTGAAAAAGTAAACTAAGGGAAGGCTTCAGCCAACCGGCAAAGGTTATATGTGAATGAACTTTATGACTTATTCGAATCTGTGATTTGCACAGAGTGTTCTTCTGACAACCAATAACAGCACTTGGCAAATGTGGAGGACATTCCCAGCACATCTTTAAGGACAATAAAGTGTTACATTACATTTTATTACAAGACATTGGAGCCAACAAAATATTTAATCATCCCAACTATACTCAGTAGCAGGTTATCGAACCAAATTTCCACCCTAATGGCGATAAAAAGGTACCCTGGCAGGGATATAAAAGCTAAAATACGCACCATTTCTGATAACAGCGAATATTCATCTACCCATCTCTTCTGCTGCAACCAGAGTTATCCTCCCCTTTTGAAATAAAAACAGAACATATTGCAAAGCACAGGCAATCGTAGCAATTAAGAAAATAGGCACTCATCAAAGTTCTGAAACTTAACTTAATATCTAAATTGGCCGAAAGCACAACTGTGACGAGCTATTTTAACGATAAGTGGAAAGTAAGCTATACGAAAAAGTTTTCCTCTCAAATGATCTCGATATACAATGTATTGCGCACTAGGTACTTCAGTTACTTAAACTTGTTTTTGTTGTCAATAAAAAAAAGTCTGGTTAAAGACTTGACGTTCAGTCGTTTGCATTTCTCGCAGTTAATGGTATTATTGTTGACCTCAAGTAAGGCTTGAAGTAAGCCTCACTAGAGTAGATATGCGTCCACGCTGGTTGGATTATCGTTTTCAACTGCAACGTTTTATTTCCATATAGACTTCGCTAGTCCTTTAATCCGAAGTAGCTTATTATACCCGAATGCTATACAAACGACTATTCCCATTGCGTACTTGCTTATTGCGTTCTCACAGCTCCGAAAACGGACGTTTTTCATTACATATTGTGATTGCTTTTGTGATTGTACAATCTTTGATTGTCATGTATGACAGCCCCGTAGTGCGCTTGCAAGCGGTTCAATAAAGTGAATGTCTGCTTACTTACTTTTTACCAGATAATATGATAATTACATTTCAAGCGTTGGCCCATTACGCTTTCGAGAGATATTTAATTGTGCTTAGTTTGTCTATAGTATAATCAATCTTCCCATACATTAGGCGTATATGACATGAGCATATTAGGTATAATAGCGAAACAGTTAGTAAGTAAGCAATTCAATGAGTAAGTATCTAAGTAAGTAAGTAAATATGTAAGTAAAGTAAGTAAAGTAAAGTAAGTAAATAAGTAAATAAATAAGTAAGTAACTTACTCAAGTAAGTAAGTAAGTTACTTGCGTACTTACTTACGTACGAAAGTAAATAAGTAAATAATAAGTAAATAATTACGTAAGTAAGTACGTAAGTAAGTAAATAAGTAAGTACGTAAATATGTATACAAGTAAGTAAGTAAGTACGTACGTACGTCAAGCAAGCAGGCAAGCAAGTAAGTGAGTAAGTAAGTATTTTCTTAACTTGAATACGTACGCAGGGTCAATTTATGACACTATCACAAAAAGAATGCCCTTTACATATGGAAACTGCGAAATCATGTGTCTAATAATTTTGTCAGATTTTGTGTGTTTTTTCTAAAAGACTGTAAGTGATTTAGTATTTCTCATTAGTAATTTTTTTATGTTACCAATGTTTGGTGAATTATTAATATGGGACCTGCATCTATACTTTCTTCCTTGCGCGAAGACCATCGTATAGTAATGCATGTCTAACAACAGCCTTTGGCCTATATATTGGGACTCCATTGTTGAAGTCCGGCCAAACAGCGCTGCGGGCACCCATCACTTCCCCCTCCTGCAGCCGTCATCACTTGCTTTCCGTTCGAATCTACGGCTGCACCTAATTACTCGTCCAAACCTCCCACCCGAGCTATGGTTGGCACGAACGCGCCTAGGTTTAGTTCATCATTGTGCGCCAAACGAGGGCCACTGTGGGACCTCCATCTCGCTAGGGGCAGTGTTGGCCCGCTGGGGGCATGACCAAGGAACGGATTTGCGCGACTGTCACTGAGATTGTGGCAAAGTAGAGGAGGGACCACATTTCGCCGACCCCACCACTATGCCACAATGTTCCCATAGTAATCCGCTTCAGGGCCAACGGGGATTGCTGTCTGGGGAAACCACTCGGTCTTGGTCTTGGTCTTGGACCTCTCGGTCTTGGTCTCGAGGTTTTGGTCTCGTTCCCAACACTGTTGGTGGAATCTTGAAGACTTACATCGTTAAAGACTTAATTACATTAGACAAACTGGCATATCAGAAATCCAATCATATGCCTGCATATAAGTCTGCCCTCCTCTTTGTATGTTAATCGCTGTTGGTCTTATTCTGCCTATTCATCCTCCTTCTGCTCCTCCTCCTCCTGACCTGCTTCTAACTTTGCTCCCCTTCACCTCTTCCTCCTCCTGCTCCTCCTCTCTGCTCCATATCCTCCTCTTGCCGTTTCTTTCCATCTTGCTCCACTTCTTCC